>OZ024854.1:22464868-22597368 GCA_964017155.1 Oasisia sp. SBJ-2009
TCCAAAATATCATCAAAATACCATTCAGATACCATTCAAATATCCTTGCCCGTAATATCCCCCAGTTTCATTCAATGGTATTTGAATAGTATTTTTGTAACAGCTTGTTTGTAGGTTTGGTTGTTACCAAGTGGGGGTTTACTTTTATGAATAATAAATAAGGCATTCACGAAAAATTACTGATACAGGCCTTATAGTATATTTGATATTTCATATAAATATTTTAAGTGGTTAAAAATGCTAAATCAAACAGTTCACGTTAATTACAATTAATGTCTACACCACCTCCATAAAAAAACTTTTTGTTCTAACCGCATTTCGTTCTCACCGCATTTCATTTCTGTATAACATACCTTGGTATGTAGGCAATCTATGACAACAAAACTGTGACTATGCTATGTATGAAGTTTAGCAACGTGCCCCAATATTCACGTGACCACTAGGTCCAGGCTTTTTGTTAATAAAAAGACACGTCTTACTTGCACAATCTACAGATGGTTTGCTGCTCTCTGTAGTTTGCACAGGTCCAGTTAATGCGTATAAAATAAACGATAGCTGAAGCCAAGCCAAAATAATTTTACTAATGCAATAAAATCATGACATAACATGACGACAACATGACGTTCACATAATTATGTAATGTATTTGTCGCTAAAAAGCGAAGAGTTACATCAAGGCGCTCAACAGGTGGTATTGCGTCGCGCATGGCTGTGTCTTTGTGGACGATTAACGGCGAAACAGCGTCTAGAAAATATTGAAATTGCCCTGCGTCCATTCGGACAAAGCTTGCAAATGTGCTGGGATCCTCCACTTTAATTTCCTTCATCAGAGCATGAAATGCGCCGAACTGCTGGCGCCGCGCAATCTATAAGGGAATCCGCCATATTTTTCTTTTCTTCAATATTTCTTTCTTTTCATCGTCATCAATTTGCTGCAGCACAGCCAATGCACCTAGCAAAATTACATATTATTTTATGTGCCGTAATCAAGCACATGTGCATCTACAATGGCCTTCACCTTATTCCGTCACTCACGCAACTCTCCCGACCTGATTGTTTCACCATGACTACGTGTGTCATGCACTTGTACGAGTCTATCGTACCGTACCTGTATCACCTCCTTTAGAAACGAACCTGTGTACGGAATTGACAGAAGCGGAAAGTGTGGAACTGACAGAGTTCATTGAGCATGCGCACGACACCACTTTTTGAGAAACGTGTGAAAGGCAGCAACGGATGGCTGCCATCTACTTGCACGGCAGAAAAGTGCTGTACCCACTGGCAAGATATATATAGAATAGAACTGTTGAACAACGTAATAAATGTAACAACAAGTCCGGCAAGACGATATTGTTTACTTGATGATGTGTTACTGTGCCCCCTAGATAAGACAGATCATGATTAGTTTCTGGAGAAGGCTAGCAGCGACCAGCTGGTGAGTGGTTTGAGTTGGTTGAGGGTAGTGATCTGGAGATTTGCTACTGGGTTCCTTGACAAAGTGGCTACTGATTAATTAATGGGGTAGGTTGTAGCCTAGGTGTAGGAACATGTTATACTGCCATTAATTTAGGAAATTAGCAGTTTTAAAACATTGCAGCAATGATTGACCAAAGCGATTTTTAATAATGGTACTAATATAAAAAGACACATTTTCATATCCATTGAAGAACTGTTACTAGGATTTGTTGCCTTTTTGGTTGTATCCAAAACGGCGACACGCCAAAACGGCGACATACATGCACCGTTTTGGTTGTCGCCGTCTTGGTTGTCGCCGTTTTGGATGTGTCGCCGTTTTGGCATGTCGCCGTTTTGGATGTGTCGCCGTTTTGGAGTGTCGCCGTTTTGGTTTGTCGCCGTTTTGGCGTGTCGCCGTTTTGGCGGGTCGCCGTGTTGGTCTGTCGCCGTTTTGGCTTGGTCGCCGTTTTGGTTGTCGCCGTTTTGGTTGTCGCCGTTTTGGATTTGTCGCCGTTTTGGTTGTCGCCGTTTTGGTTGTCGCCGTTTTGGATTTGTCGCCGTTTTGACTAGCCTCGGTTACCCAGACTCCGTGAGGTGGCAGCACTTTTAAGCCCCCTCAACTACGCCTGGGACAGTATATATGCTTAAGTTTCTACATCCGGGCAGCCTTACCCCAGAATAGGGTAGAGACGCTGATTGGCTCTCAGGCCAACTATGAAATAAAAATTTAAATAACGATATAGTTTTACAAGATAATAATATCATTTGAAAAGTATTCACCATTGAACTTATATTAACACAACAGTAAGTAAAAATTCAAATTTACCGTTGTTTATAAAATAAGAATTACGGCAGGATTAACCAGTATCCGTGAGGTGGCAGCATTGTCTAGCCCGACACGGATAGCATACAAATTAAATAAGGAAACCTTTTGATCAAATAATGCTGTATTATAAAAACTATTTAAAAATTAAACTTATATTAACCCAAAATAAATAGAAATACAAATTTGCAGTTGTTTATAAAAAAAAATATTACGGCAGTGTCCGTGAGGTGGCAGCATTTTATAGATCACGCGGATACCAAACAAAAGCCGGCAAATGTCACCAGACTGTCTTCTCGGCGTAGTTCCGCAGCCGACCGACAGTCGGTTAAGCGAGACTACGTTTTGACTTGTATCCGTTACGAGAGCCCGCATCACACGGCTGAACTTAGGCTATTAAATTAATAAATAAAATAGAAAATTGTTCAATATACATTACTTATATATTATTTTTACATATACATGATTCGTGTATTATTTGCGTATTTTCAACTGCAGTGTTTTGCAAGAACATACATTATTTGAGTATAACGCGCCATTTCCGATTGCCCTCCCACCTAACGATTCCCCGAGTCGACTGCTAAGCGATTGCCCTTCCACCTACCGACTTACCAGGTACTAAAAGCCTAAAACCGAACCCCGTTTATAAAAGCATGGTTGATTGGTTCCATCGTTTACGCACTCGACCCTACTGATAGGCGTCGCTGCGGATTATCAGATTTGTTCCTAAAACGTATACAAAGCCTATCTGGATAATACATTTCGTTAGTCGTTAGAACCAGACCAGTTTGTGATCCTGTGAGTTGCTGTTTCGCATCATTGATCATTGCCATTCGTAACATACACAATGCTGATAGTTTAATTTCGCGGGGTTTATATGGGCGATAATTGATGGTAGTTGGCGTCAAGTACTAGTAGGCTCTAAGTAATATTCCAGTTAACTGGCCTAAATTATTAGGGCTTTTTCAAAACGGTTTGACCACCTTTTTTGATGAGTATGTATTTGGAATGTCATTCTGCATCACTTCGGCTTAAATAAAACAAAGTAGATATTATTTTTTTAAATTGTGGTTTAGTCTATATCAATTTAATGCTGTTGAATGTACGTAAATCTGAATGGCTAGGCTAGCGCTGTGCCTAATTTTTTTAGGCAATTTGGCTAAAAGTCAGAAATTATATTTATATGTATTATAATGTTTTACCAAATAAATTCACTCACACTCACTCACACACCTGGTATAAAAATGAAAACGAGACGTAATATAATATAAAATTCTATACAATAGTCCAGGGGTAGAACTACCCACTAGTCCGCTAGTCCGTACACTAGTAAAGATAAGGGCGCACTAGTAAACCTGCCTAATAACTAGTCCGGTTGTCTTGTAAAGATCAGTATGTCATCCACCCCACCCTACAGCAGTCAATCAAGTGTTTGTAGTCACAGTGACCCTAACCCTAACCTATCCATCTACAGGCTAGGGGAATGTAACTGAATCCAGTGCCAGTGAGCAACTGGCTACAGCAGCTTCATTTACTGATAAATTACATTTTCTTAGGCATGGCCGTGGACACCAGCTATGAACTTGTGTAGGCATTATTTGTATGATTAATGGTTCTTTGCTGTCTACAATTTTCTAGTGTGATATTTTTATTTCCATTAATACAGTCCAGTAGAGCAGTTTTCATACCACTGTAATGTGAGGTAAATTTTCAGAATGAATATTGAAAATTCATAATGGTAGGGTGGTACTACACAGTTGACGTTCTTTTTCAATCGCATAGTTTTTTAATACATATCATATCTTTACCTTTTCATTAACTACTATTGATATTTCTGTATTATTGATTTGTTACCTTTAAGAAAAGTGCATTGTTAGTTTACCGGGGTTCCAACATATACTGTTTTTTAGTCTTAAATCAAATTGTAATGACTTAAATTTGGGTTGTTTTTATATTTTGGCAGACTAGTAAACCTCTTGGGGGACTAGTAAACTTTTGACTTTACTAGTCCCGCTGTCTAGTAAAATAAATGCCGGTGAAGTTCTACCCCTGCAATAGTCACATGAAAAATGCCCAATTTTAATTAACTAAACATTTATATATTTAGCTAAACATATATAACGCAAATAAACATCCAGTATAATTTAACAGAACATTGTTTAAAAAAAAAAAGCTGAACAACTGTTGGAAATTTTGCAAACAGCACATAACACATACTACTAATGTACTAAATTTAACATTACATGTGTGTATAGCATAAGTTGAAAGATACAATTTTATAATAAGGCAAAATAATTAAGAACCATCTACTCTACTCTTGTTGCTCCACAGTGCTTCAAGCAGTGTATTGATATAATTATTACCTATCTTAAAGCATCACTTGACTGCTCAGTAATTGATTAATTGAATAGAGTAATTCACCAAATTAGTTAACTGTGATCGACTGTAATCCTGGCCTGGGTGACGCAGGCTATACATGATAAAACATGTTTTCTATATATTGGCATTTTATTGAATAATTACCAGATGGCACATTGATTAATGATCATGCCATGTGACTGTGCCGATACTGGGCAATAATATGGAACTTATCAGGTACAGCTTTGTACTTGTTTCAAATTTGTAATTAGTGTCATCAAGCAGGTCCCAGTAAACACAATTCTTATTGAATTAAGCCCCCCTATTGTTTGTGAGTGTGGCTAAATGGAGGGATTAGGGACATGATGGTTACCCAGCGGATCATGTTACGCTGACTGGTTATTTGGATGTGCCATAGCTTAGACAACTTCAACAGAGCCGGGTGTTGAATAATGCAGTCATATACTGCTGATTACATCAATAAAAATGACAGAAATAACATTTCTTCGTCAATTTGGAAGTTTTTATATATTTTTGCCAAATAGCAAACCATTTCGCCTGTGGCGCAATTGGCGATCAACAGCACTAGCCTAGAATTGGGTACATCGTATGGAACCAATATTAGCTATTATATACGATGGGGTGTGTATAAATAAGCCAATGACACAGAGCATGAGCTGTTAGCGCCTACCAGATGCATCACGACTGCTAAGGCGATGTCTTGCGATTTGTGAATATGTCCCCAAAACTAAGGCTTGGATTTGTGTACATAAGATAATTGTTTGTTTCTCTATGGTCACGCAGAGATGGAGTAATCGTACTCGAGAACGAGTACTTTTTGAGTACTCGTACTCGAGTACGAAGCAAAGTAATCGTACTCGTACTCGAGTACATTACCAAAGTCTCACGATTACTTCTCACGATTACATTTTTTTTCATATGAACAGTTGCAAGCAAATATATTAGACGGATAAAGATGGCAATATTAGAAGTAATCTAATAAATGTAATAATAATCGAGGTTTAATTTTCTATTATTATTGAGCATTTAAGTTAAATAAATATTCAGTCAGATTTCCCTAATTAATACCTTCTCTTCCCAGAGAAGCCACATCTCCTCACCCTCCTGCTTAGTACAAAGTACAAGTTATATTGTGACAGTCCCTGGGAAGCACTGCAGGAGATAAGCATCCCCTAACATCTTGCTTTGTAATTTTAGAAGCCATGCCACAGCCCCACCTGTACTGTTTGTTCTGCCAGTATGGTGTGGATGACTGGGCAGTTAGCTGCTAAATCCCTGTCCATTATGTTTAAGTGTAAACTGTAAATCTGTCTAAATCCCCAACTATTCTGTTTGTCCCATCTGATATATGACATATTTGAATTGGATATTATTGTTAAAACATTTTCCTCTTGATACTTCATTGACATAGTTGAACCACCACTAATTTGGCACTCATTATAACACTTGTATGCTATTTGTTACAGTATCACTATGACACCTTTAATTTGTAGTATGATATATGGAGTATCAATCCAGTATTAAATGGTTCATTCAACACATGAGAAAGTCATCTGATTATTTATAATAATAATAACATCTGGATAGTGGATAGCAGTTAGCAGTAATCAGTTAGAACACTAGATATTGGCACAGCAACAGAAAAAGAATGACACCTGATTCCATGGAGGTCGCCTTTACAGTAGAAACAGGATATTTATACAAGTAGTTGTGAAAGTAATCATGATTACATTCTAAAGTAATCGTACTCGTACTTGAGTACATTGTAAAGTAATCGTACTCGAGTACATTTGTTTTCTGAGTACTCGTACTCATGCATGTTCAAAGTAATCATACTCGTACTCGAGTACATTTGTATGGTACTCGCTCCATCTCTGTATGGTGGTGAGTATCTGTATTGCATTAGAATAATGCACCATAGTTCATTCTCACATTCGTTTCGACCAAAAAGCCAACCTTGTAAACATGATTTTGTAGGTGAATTTTTCCCAATTTTTATTATTGTACAATGAAAGTTGCTTTCATCAACAGCGATTTTGGTTCTTTGTGTCCAGTAGAACAAGAACAGACAGACAGATGGCAGACCCGTCACAGAGTGTCAGTGCCACCAGCGTGTCAAGTGATCTCAGTGTGTCAGGAAGTGATGTTGTTAACGCACCCAGAGTCGCCAGAGAGCAGGAATATGAAACACAGTTCCTTGGTTTCACACCAAAGTCATTCAGTGACGGCAGTGAGTGCTGGTGTCTTGATCCAATTCTCCCTCTCACTTTCCTTGCCATGGCCTCATGGAGTAGAACTACCCACTGGTCCGTTAGTTCTTATACTAGTAAAGATCAGGGGCATTAAGGGCAGACTAGTAAAACTGCCTAATAACTAGTCGAGTTGTCTAGTAAAGGTCAGTGTGTCATCAACCCCACCCTACAGTAGTCAATGCAGTGTTTGTAGTGACAGTGGTCCTAACCCTAACCCATCCATAGACTGAGGGAGTAACTGAACCCCAAGTCATTAAAAACATATATGGTTGCCAGTGAGCACCTGGCTACAGCAGCTTCATTTACTGATAAATGACAACATTTTCTTAGGCATGGCCAGTGCCTACCACCTTTGAACTCACTGTTTTTTCATTTTTTTTAAATTGTAACAATTTAAATTTGGGTTGTTTTTATTTTTTGCCAGACTAGTAAATCTTTTGCCGGACTAGTTAACTTTTGACTTTACTAGTCCCACAGTCTAGTAAAATAAATGCCAAATTTCTACCCCTGCTTGTCTATATATTATTTATTTACCTAGATAACCAATGTATGGACTTATGTTTTATTTAAAAAATCTTGACAATTGCAAGAGATTCTTTCCTGCTCTCCAAGTTGAACACAATAAACTGAACTGGAATATTTAAATGAATCATACATTGGGTCTGTTTCAACTTTCAGTGTACAACGCTGTCCTCGAGTACACATGGAGCTGTTTCCAAGCATCACAGCAGTTCATGAAATCAGAGGTATGTTGCTTTATGTCACAGTGCAGTTTGAAACTGAACTTGTGGGGAAAGTATTATTTAAGAATGATGTCATTTTACATAGACATTTCATTATTAAAATGCAGACATGCATACGATAGTTTGATTTCAGTCATGTCATGATTAACTCATTGTGTCAAACAGTAATAATTCTCACTAATAATCAAACATGTTCTTTGCGGTTTACTCATATCTGTTTGTTAGTTGGGTCTATCTTAAGCAGTTCTTTATTAATTCAATTGTAGTCATATAATACAAATGATATGTATTGTCCACAGTATTGATCTGTAAATTATTTTTCTGATCAGGTGCAATACTTTGCCATTCGTAGTTGCTGATATGTTGAGGTCTGTGGTTTATAGTTCCCGGATGTGATCACAGACAAGGAACTACAGCAGGCCTCAGATGTGATTCTTCCTCGGCTCAGCAACACAATTGCAAAAGCCTTTGACAAACTGGAGGTAGGTAGGGAAATCTTCTTTCACATCTTTAGTCCGTTAACACGGGCACTGTTTAATTAAATAATTATGCAATATTTAAGTCATCAAGAATATACTGCGCAGAAGTGTAATTCCTTGCATGCGCCTGTCTGTACAGACGTATCTCTTCACAAACATCTTCCACATCCCGGAGCAAGTTCTGCTGCCAGAAGACAAACCTCACGCCAAGTACAGACACACACAGGAGGAGGAGGAGGCGCTCGACCGTGACATCAAAGAGTTGCAAGAGAAGATGGTCACAGTTGGTCATAAATTCTACTACAGCACTGTAATATATTCTATAGAATGCCTGGTGTCACGCTTGTATATAGGGTCTTGTGATGTCGTTTTCAATCACTAATTGGATGACTGTATCTTGGCAATCCAGGCATCCAGGCAATACGTGTCTGTGTCTATGTGCCATGTAACCATGTAACCATGCACAATTTGTTTACGTGTTACATATACAGTCTCCCCAATCTAATTGTATGAGACCCAGTAAATAGGCTGGCATTTAAAATAACTCATTAGTTGGCATCCTACAAATATGGTACAAATTATTGATGTATTTGTGCAACACTGAAGATACACTTAATGATAATATATCAGTATACAGTGTATGCATGTTATTAAATATGACCATTTCTGCACCCAGGCCAAGTACTTTAATGCGTGTTTGAAACAAGAGCTGCGTGACTTAGAAGTAATGGAGAATGAGTACAAACAGTTCAGTGAACTATTGACGTCATTTCACAAGACATGCACTGAAGCAGGGGGTAAGTACCAACAACAGACTGGATGCTTTAAATCTAGAAGACTCCCTACTCCACTAATAAACACAATAAGCAAACATTTATTGTGTTTCCTTGATTGTAGTGATACAGTAGCTTGGTCCATGACAGTTAGTAAATGATATACCTCCCAAGAAACTTCTGTTTTCCCGTATATCTTAGCTGCATCTCTCAGCCTTCTTCAGCTGAAGGAGGCTGGGAGATGCAGCAGAAATATATGGAAAAACAAACATTTTTGAGAAGTAAATAGTTAACAAAAAATTATGTTTAATCCAGACTTAAATCCTGATGATTTTAGAAATACTGATGTACCACAATAGGTTTTCATAAGAAAATCAGTTCAACCTATTTCAGTCAGAAATACTTTTGTGTCTACATTATATATAGTACTCTACTGGTCAGTGATATTAACACTAGCCCTAGGCGTGGGTGATCTTTTTCATGTTTTAAATGAAAATATGTTGTACAAATATTAATTTAGTAACTTTATAAAATTATGATGTAGTGCATATTTTACCACTGTGTCACTATGGGATTAATTTATGGGTAATTAAGATATGTTCTATCATTCTAAAGCAGTTTGTTGAATCTAAAGTTGTTAGAAATAATAAATCCACACTTGTCATAATATAGTTCCTGCCAACTAATGTAAGTTCTGAATATGCCACAGTAATTATTAAGGCCCATAATTACCTACACAAATTTGTAGACAAAGTTTGAGTTACTGTATGAGACATGGCAGGGAAAACATAACAATTTGGGTTAACAAACTTTAATAACCATCCACAATTTATAATTCACTACATACAATAACAGAAGACTGTAGTGTATTTAATGCAATATATATTAACAACCTAAGTCAACGTGTGCACCACTGCACCAGCTGAATACTATTGGACATTATATTAATAATTTATTACTATAATGACTAATATTACCATAATCATAAACATCATAATGACTGTATGATTTCATAAGCATGAAAATCTCTGTAACAACTCTGCAAACTAATATATATGTTTAGTATATTTTTTAAATATGAAACCACCTTGCAAACATTGGCTAGCAACAACATTAACAAATAAGTTTGAATGTAAAAAGGGAGAAATAATAATTTTGTGTTATGAAAACGAGATGTGCTCCTTACTTACTAACACTGGCTGAATATATATATATATAATATAATATGGCTGTAATATAGATGATAGTATTACTATACATATATACAGCACTGTAAATAACATAGTATTACGATACATCCGTACATACCCGGTATGCATGTATGTATACATGTATGGTAATACTATCAAACCCGTGAAGTATTCTCTTAACAGTATTCGTTGTCATCAGTGACTTAATGGATAATTTGATCTAATGCATGTCACAAAAATAACCAATTGGTTATACCAATGTTTATAATAAATGTTAGTACTATTTGTAGCAAAATTTTCATCTCTTGGAAAACATTACATACACACAAATGCAGAAGATAACTTACCAAAATTTAAAATTATAAATGTTTAGAAACTGTAAATTTGAAGTTATTTGCAGTGCTGTGTATGTGATAGGTGTATGTAATTTCAAACTTAATATATCACAATTACTCATCTAATATCCAATATACACTACACAGTATAAACAATTAATTTTAACACACATAAGAATTTGTTCTGAGTGGTCATTTATAAACTATCACCCATTTGGCCTCCAAGATACAAAACATATACACGCATGCAGAAAGAGCATCATAACATAAACCTTATACACACTTGTGTGCGAGCTGGATAGATTGTAACCAACCGTGTTACCGTAACTGTGTTATCTGTTGTCAGTGCCCGACATGAGAGAAACAATGTTGTTTCTGCGGAACAAGACGGACAACTTACGGCGAGCCATGGAAAGTGTTGATCCACTTGCCTTGCCCCGGACAAAGGTAAGCGTAAGACATTACATTACGCCAGGTAAATAGATGGATTGGGTCAGCTAAAAGGACAAATTGGTATTAACCTTTAGCCCGTTGGAGTGATATATTGCTCGACAGCATAAGGGTGGTCATGTATTGTCAGATGTGGTTTTTCGTTTGTATATGCATATTGCGCAATACAGCAATGGACTAGGTATTGTCTGTTGCAAATGGTGTCGCAAAATGTTGAGTTTTAGAGTTACAAGAGAGATGTTAGTGACCTGTCGAAGAGCTGGCAGCCATGCCACTGTGATCACACCTTAACATGGATCCAAATGAAGTGTTGTGGATTATCGCCATTTTGAGCAACAATTGAAATGTTCCAATGATGGTGACAGTGACAATGACCTGACGTGGCCCACTTTTGAACATTCTCAAGTCTCAGAAAATTACAATGATTGTGACAAGGACCAGTCAGCCCAAGGTGGTAGCAGACTAGATCTGACATTTACCTGGATCTGACATGAACACGTCTGTCACTGACAGTGCCAGTTAGAATGACACGGATGACAGGTCCCACTAGAGACAGACATGGGGATGGACGTGTTAGGTCTCGATCGCGCGTCAGACCAGCTGCTGGAGGGGGGCGTGGTGGGGGCAGAGGAAGGGGGCATGGTGGGGGCAGAGGAAGGGGGCGTGGTGGGGGCAGAGGAAGGGGGCATGGTGGGGGCAGAGGAAGGGGGCGTGGTGGGGGCAGAGGGGTGGCAAGAAGACAGCACGGGACCGTTCTATAAGTCACACAATGTACATATTCTGTATGTTCTTTCTAAAATTAATAATTATGTAATTATAATTCATCTGTGACTGAAGGTTTTCGTGTTATTGCATTGAAGTCTAATTGTACGGTATTACTCATACTGTTTGGTGGCCATTTTGAAATATATGTGTGTGTGTGTCTGTCTGAAAAAATCTTAGTAGTGATTACAAACTACACATGCCAAGGTGGTCATACATATTTCTGAGAAAAATCCAAGTCCGTAAAGGTTAGCTTCACAAAGTTATATTATAAATGCCGGGTAAACAGTCCTCTTGTTTTTTTTACAGAGATCTGCTGCTGAAAAAGAGTCAGGAAAGGCCTCAAAAGTGCTCAAGTTATCCTGATCCTATCACTTGCAACTGGTAGAGATTGCATGGGCATGTATACTGTACATACAAGAACTGACTTAGCCTGGATCTGACTATTGAGCGTACATTTATCTTGGCCACTACAAGATGTGCAGTGTGATTCTTGACATTTCCACTGTAAAGAAAAACATTTCTCATCAGTGTGTTTAGTTATGACGTGCAATATGAGTACAATTCAAGAATTTCATGACAAGGATCGAGACATTTATAAAATGGCGCAGTTATTACAAAAGCTTGTACCATGGTGGGGCCTTTTATTGATTACTATTTTGGACCAAGATTCGCTGTGCTGCAATGCCAATATGCCTCTTGCTGCAGAAATGAAGTTCAGTTTATCTTTACTGTGTTCAACTCTCCAACTACGTTAAAATGTCTGAATGACATGATCAATGCTGCCATTGCAGAGAAACTGCAAGACAACAGCTGTCAGTCAGTGGTTGTTGACCGTTTCTGGCCGAGGATTCCTGAGTGCATTGGCTTGGTGACTCATGCATTCATAATTCATGTGTTTAACTTACGCGAAATGATCAGATAAATTGTCCTAAATAATAGATGAAAAAATATACCACTAATGTTAGTAGGCATGCATGCGGAACTTGACACTAGAATTCACCAATCCAGTATTAAAAATGTTACTTATATAGTACTAAAATGTTGCATCTGCAATAAATAAAGCTGTCCTCCGTACAATTTTTCTACAGATCTTGTAACTATAGTGTTGTTTTTTAAATAGTTAACAATCTACCTATGAATTTATTATTTACTATATAAGTCAAGGGATTACACCCATATCAACGGAGGATTATCTTAAAGTGCACCACCGTGTAAATGTGACGGCACTGTTCTGTCCCCTCCACAATGCCTAAATAACATAAATTATATATATATTATATCCACCTGTAAACATATACATCTATGGTAATCATACCGGATATAATTTTTCATCATAACATGCCTTATATATTATTATACAACAGATGTTTCTATCGTGTGTGTGTGTGTGTGTGTGTGTGTGTGTGTGTGTGTTGTGTGTGTTGTGTGTGTTGTGTGTTGTGTTGCAAATTGGACATTTTGTCTTCATCCCTTAATACTATCTATTTCAGGGTTGAAGACGGAATGTCCCATTTGCAACAAAACAAATACCACAGAATCACCTTTCACCGAAAGCTGCACAAACTCACCATTTCAGCTAGCTGCTCAAACATGTTAGCATGCTACTAGTACAACAGTTCCACTACAGCAGTTGACAACGATTCCACTACAGCGGTTGACAACGGTTCCACTATAACGGTTGACAACGACAACACTACAACAGTTGACAACGATTCCACTACAGCAGTTGACAATTGTTCCACTACAGCGGTTGACAACGGTTCCACTACAGCGGTTGACAACGGTTCCACTATAGCGGTTGACAACGGTTCCACTATAACGGTTGACAACGACAACACTACAACAGTTGACAACGATTCCACTACAGCAGTTGACAATTGTTCCACTACAGCGGTTGACAACGGTTCCACTACAACGGTTCCACTACAGCGGTTGACAACGGTTCCACTACAACGGTTCCACTACAGCGGTTGACAACGGTTCCACTATAGCGGTTGACAACGGTTCCACTATAGCGGTTGACAACGGTTCCACTATAGCGGTTGACAACGACAACACTACAGCAGTTGACAACAATTCCACTAAAGCAGTTGACAAAGATTCCACTACAGCAGTTGACAATTGTTCCACCACAGCAGTTGACAATTGTTCCACCACAGCAATTCCCCTAGGTACAGCAGCTGATGGCAGTTCCATTAAGTACATATGTTGGCAGCAGTTCCACTACATTTGGTAGCTGTTCTGTGAGACTTACGAGCAGCTGCTCTACAGCAGTACACAGCAGGTTCCACCACCACCACAGCAAGCAGCACCACCTCCAGCACCACAGCCCTCAGCTGCGGCACCTGCGCCACAGCAATCGGCACATGTGTCGGCAACAGCACAGCAGCAGTTGCCAGCACCGCAGCAGCAGTCCGCCGGAATCCCTGCACAGCCGCCAACGTAGGTAACAAAACAGTCATGTAGAGAATAGCAGAAGTTGCCACAACCGTGAAATATGTGGGAACAGGGAAGGCCTTCACAGCAGGTCCCCGTCGCGTGACAACATCTTGCTGGAATCCCACAGACGTGGCCACAACATCCGACACAGGTGTTGACAACATCGTTACAGCAGGTGGCGGTGTTTCTACAGGCAGTGCCACAGCAGACACAGATGAAGTTGGCTTGTAGTGCGCTACAACAGTCCACAGCAACATCCAACATGTACAGTCGCTATAATCACGTTTTCATTACATTTACATGAAGGGTTTGGGGTCAAAATGTGATAAGTTTACACCTTTTTTTTATTTTGCCCAAACCAGGACAAAATAATATTTGCTTACATACAAGTGGTGAGCATTATGGTGCTAGCTAATCTAAACACAAATGTGATAAATTACCATTATATGTTGTGCTCAAGAGATTGTTAGTTTTGAAAATGTAATAAGCAATATCCATTGGTTTTTTTGTGCAAAATGTGATGTATCCATAGTCAATGAGGATCACCTTACTGCACATACACCTACGTTGTTTTGATACAAGTATATATAAAATACACCTGCCAGTCCATAACCAGATATAATAAATAGATCACCATATTCTTGTTTTTGTGCAGACATGTCTATTCATGAAGTTAGTTACACCGATTGAATAGGAGCGAATTAAACAAAATGAGTAATGAAGTAAAACAATAATGGTGGCAATCAGCGAAGTTTAAAGCATTATTTGAAATATACCATGTATCCATGAAATCAGATGTTCTTATATTTGGGAAATGGTTGTTCAAGCATTTGACTTTAACCAATAATATTCACTAAAATAAAATAACTACTTTGTATGCAGATACGATTACGACCTGGTCTGTGAATCGTCGTGATTGCGTACTATTAAAAGATTTCGATATGACAATAGGAGACCCTGACGATTAGATACAGAAATATTGTAAGTGAAAGTATTGTTACTTTAGATTAAACTACTTTGTCACAAGTGAAAGTACTTTTTTAAACCATTCTTCATTACATGACAATTCCATGAAAAATACTGTTTTAAGTATTGTATCATAAGTAATTGTATGTGGTAATTGTGGTTACATGCCACCACTGAGGGTTAGGATTATAAGAGAATATTGTGTAGAGGTTCATGCATGGGTTCATCACTTGTCTCTCGGGTATTGCAATTTTTGCTGACCTGGCTGTCATGTCGTCCAGGGGTGTTGATTTTAAAAATGGCGGGATAGGGGACCAGTTTATATATATACATAATTTGTATGTATAATAAAATATCTATATATACAAGTGTATATATTATGTATATTATGTATATTTTGGACATGTATAATATATATGACCTGAAATACATATGTTTTAGTAAATATAAAACACAATTTATTGTTGGTCTGGTGCTAATTCTAAAATAAACAAAGGCCTATATATGTTATGCTATTTAAAATAGTTAAATGTTGGCTACATGTATTTGAATAGGGGCCATGGCACGCCCCAATCACTTAACATTTTGAGGGTAGATTTTGGACCCATAAAGTTCTGCTTGCCTAGCTCATTGACAGAGTGACAAGATGCAGAGGTTACGTGGTGTCTGTGTAGGATTTCCCAATCCTACCTTATGGTAAAGAAATTGGATCAAATTATACAACGTGCAGGAATCCATTGGTTCCGCTGGAGGCGATAAGTATCCGACCTGGCTGCAATTCAGGGGTGATAGGGCAAACAAAAACTAATCATATGTGCTTGATGGATACTAATATATAAACACATGGGTGCAAAATGATAGAGTCCAGTATGATGAATATTTACTGGACTAAGGTGAAGTTGTACGCTGTGGCCAATCAAACCACTATAGCATATAGTAACTTTCCACAGGGTAGTTGGAAATTTATATCTGAACTGGTATATTTATTTTACTACTAGACCGATATGGTTAGTCTTGCTATGTCTGTAAATTTATTTTTTTAACTGAAAAAGTATTTCCTATGCTGAGGATGAAAAATGGGGCGAATAGATTTTGTATTGGAAGGGACCATCCGGCATCAAGCAACCAGGTGTATACATATATATATATATATATATATATATACACACACACACAGATATATATACCTGGTATATATATATATATGCATATAAAAATTGCTTGATGCCGGATGGTCCCTATCAATAAAAAATTCTGCCTATGGCACTGGCCAATGGCTAGACTTGCAAATGTATCCAAACATTGCATGTGTCACTCGAACCTGAACCCTTGACCCTGATGACTTGAGCAAGAAAAGGCAAGTACTGCATCTGCTGACTGATGCCAAGAATGAAGGCTACGGAAGCTTCACACTCACATGCATATATATATATGTATTATGTGTGTGTGTGTGTGTGTGTGTATGTATATATATATATATGTTCCTACACATGGTCGTCTGCACAGCGTCCGCAGTTATCTTCCTTCAGGTGGACAGGGTTCTTGATAAACGGATGTTGTCTTGCGGCTGGATAATCTAACTATATGTTTAGCCTTTAGCCAAGTTTAGGACTATGTCTACAGACATGTATACTATATGTCTAATATAGTATAGTTTAAGTTGATGTCATGCCTAGAAAAAAAATGAATAAATTCGAACGCTATTCATGTTTCTTTCTTGCCAGAGCATTGTTCACACAATCTGACAATGCTACGTGGTACGGTTCAGTCGGTTAACCGAAACTAATCTAGTGCGCTAGTTGTTGAAATCACCTTTTATCATGCTTGTGCATCATGATCATACGAACCTGGTCTCAGCCACAGCTTCAGCCGCAGGCACAGCCAAAGTGTTAGTCATAGCGTCACCCACAGGTAAAACCGCAGCCGCACTGCCCACGGCCACAGCGTCAGCCACAGGTGTAAGCATAGACCCAGCCACAGCTTCAGCCACAGGCACAGCTTCAGCCACATCCACAATATTGGAAGCCATCATCAATGCCAAAATACCAAACAAAATCCCCACACCTCACGTAGAACGCTCGCTCTTAAAAAGGGCAAAAAATATTCCACCTTGCCAGTTCAAAGATTGTTAAACCCAATAGCCTTCGAAACACGCCAAATAAATCCACCATTTTTTTTAGTATGCCAATTAAACGCTCTAAATATGAAAATATATAATTGTCAAGTATGTTGTACCGCTTAAATTTAAAAGAGTCACCGGCCGTTAACTTAACGGCGGATAAATCAGATTTAACGGTTAAGTAACATCCTGGTGACATTTATGCCCATGCGCGATAGAAGTAATTTTTATCGCCATGCTTTGCAGCTAGGTGCAACAAAACACGTAGTATTTAAAATATAGAGTTGCTTTAAATTTCGTCCGATAAATTGAAATATTACGTTTGTTTACAGCGCTGTCATAGAATAATATAGACTGAAGTCACGTGATCAGCGTTTATGAACTTCTGAAAAAGATGTTTAAAAGATACAAGAGGACTAAGACTAAGTCTAAGTCGAAGTTGTATTTAACATTGGCTCACACATGGAGTTACATAGCCTCATGAGTCATGACATAGGGTCCAGCATCATTATGCTGTCGGTCGCGATGCGACAAAGACTGCTTCGATCTATCACTTGACTGTTGCTCACCATTTACCTCTCTGCTGTGAGAGTGATGTCCATGCGTTGGTTTTTATGTCTCTCAGCTTCAGGTTTCTCTTGATGCCAATGATGGTGTCCTTGAACGCGAGACGAGGGCGTCCTCTCTATCCATACTTCCTCAGAAGCTGCCACAGCCCGGTCCTCCCAACTGTATCGAACGCCTTACTGAAGTCGACAAATACCATGTACAGTGGTCGGTTCTGCTCAGTGCACTTTTCTTGTAGCTGTCGGAGACAAAATATATCCACAGTGCTCCGGTTACCTCTGACGCCACATTGTGTCTCCCGAACTGTCTCTGGTGTTATGTGGGTAGATATTCTATTGAGGTGGATCCTGGCGAAGATCTTGCCTGCTGTGGAAAGAAGAGAGATTCCTCTATAGTTCCCACAGTCTGTTCGATCACCTTTCTTGTAGATGGTTAGAATGCTGGCATCCTTCCATGATTGTGGTACAGAACCCACCTCCCAGGCATTGTTGATTAGTTGGTGCAGTCTGCTGAACAGATTGTCTCCTCCGTGCTTCCATACTTCAGCAGGAATTCCATCTCCCAAGATGCTTTGCCATCTTTCAGGCCGCCGATTGGTCTGGCCATCTCAGCCATGGTTGGAATCTCAACGAGGCTTGTCTTGGTAATGCACTGCGGGATGTTGTCCAAAGCTTTGTGATCTATGTCGCCAGGGACGTTGAGAAGCTTCTGGAAGTGTTCACTCCATCTTAACACAACTCTCTTGCTATCGGGGAAGGTCTCCATTCCATCTGTTGATTTCAGGTGAACAGGTCCCTTCTTCTTGGGTCCCCACTCTTCCTTCAGTCCATTGTAGAAGTCCTTCATGTCGTTTCTGTCAGCAGCTCTCTGCAGCTCCACTGCCATCCTTTCCCACCAGTGTGACTTAGTGCACGGGTGTATTTTTGTAGCAGTCTGCATGTATCTTTGCATGCTGCGGTGGTGGATCTAGTGCTCCTGGTTTGTATCACTCTCTCATGGGCTTGGTCTCTTCTGCTCATAAGAGTTTGTACCATAGGCATACCTACATGTTTACATGCATACATACATACATACATACATGCATGCATGCATGCATGCATGCATGCATGCATGCATACATGCAAATATGCAAAAAGAAATAATGTCCAATAATGAACTGCACTGCATGTCAAGCAACCTATTTCATTTTGTCATGAAACACCTACAGGGAGATACATAGAATAAGATTAAATTTGGGCGAAAACAAACATCCATCTAGTTTCCTCTAGGGGCAGTAGGCATGGGTAAGGTGTTGTATAGCAGATGTGGAAGCAGCATGCTGAGGCCTTCGCCTATCCACAGGAAACTGGCCGCACAAAGATGATGATGTAATATATATGTATGTGTGTGTCTATGTATGTATGTATGTATGTATGTATGTATGTATGTATGCATGCATGCATGCATGCATGCATGCATACATACATACATAAACACACACATACATACCATACATACATATAGTTTCCCGTGGATAGGCGAAGGCCTCAGCATGCTGCTTCCACATCTGCTATACAACACCTTACCCATGCCTACTGCCCCTAGAGGAAACTGGATGGATGTTTGTTTTTGCCCAAATTTAATCTTATTCTATGTATCTCCCTGTAGGTGTTTCATGACAAAATGAAATAGGTTGCTTGACATGCAGTGCAGTTCATTATTGGACATTATTTCTTTTTGCATATTTGTATTCAGATTTTGACCTTAATTGAACCTGAACTTCTGAATATAAATACATGTGTCTCATTTGTGTTTGTACGTTTGCATTCTAGAATGATATGCTGTACGTAATAAAAAATTGTAACATGAAATAATTGTTATAATTTTATTTTATTGAATGTTCATCATATGTTGACCTTTGTTTTGACCTTACTGCAGGACTTTCGACTTGAAACCAGTAAAATTACCTTTACCTTGACCTTCTTGCATGACCTTGACCTATTATCGACATGAAACATATTCCAGACTATCAGACATGTTTGAAAACCCTGCAATGGAGTCTAACATCATTGGAGTTGGTCAAGTAGTTCCAGAGATATGCCATTTTCTGTATTTTCTATGAGTGCACGGTGGCCATCTTGGATTTTGGGCCTTACAGATGTTTAAAAATTTGAAACAACATTTTCTGTTTAGTTCATACCCAAATAAAGCCAAACCAATCACTATCTCACTTCGGGCATCCGATTCCTACGGAAAGTACATCTAAGTCTACAAAGGATAAATTGCGCTACCCTCTGCCAGATGGTACCCTTCCAGTAATCGTCGTGTTCGTCTGTCCAACGTCTCGCCGGTCTTCCTCTAGGTCGTTTCCTTATGTAGGATTTCCAGGTAGTGATACGGAGTGTCCATCGGTTATCTCGTATCTTGCTGACGTGCCCATGTCCACTTCCGTCTTCTCACTTGTTCAATAACGTCTAGCTGTGACCTTTGTCTTGTCTTTTACCCAGATGTTTGTTTCTATGTGCCGGTATGTAATGTTTAGCATACTCCTTTCCATCGTTGTTTGCACAGCTGCTAGCTTGTTCTTTGCTTGGGTGGTGAGTGCCCACGCACGAGTTGTAGACTTAATTTTCTCTTCAAGCATGTTCCAATGTTACCCTGGTAGATGTTGCGGTGCTTCTTTGAATATCCTTGTCTTGGTTTTTGTATCTGGTGCTGTATCTCTGTCCCAGGTAGAAGCATGTAGCTTTAAACGTTCTCGGTCTGGGTGTTGTTGAAATATATTGGTGTGTCGTTTTCTATCATCACCTTTGTCTTCAACTTCTTCGTCTGTAGCTCATATGGTGTATTAGTGCATATGCATTATTATGTCGTCAGTGAAGCGAAGATGACTAAGATATTCGCAGTCTATCTTCAAGCCTCTGGTATCCCAAGTCAGTCGTCGCAATATGCTTTCGAGTGGTGCCGTGAACAAGCTAGGGCGATATATGATATCTCCCTGTCGTACTCCTCTCCTTGTGTTGGTCGTGTTGCTTTCTTTGTATAGGTGGACTGTCATCGAGCTGTGGGTGTAGATTTCCTTCAGGATGTACACATCTTCTATCCCCTGTTCTTGAAGCGAAGTCAGTACTGCTTGAGTTTGCACTTTTTCGTTGTCGACGAATGCGATGCAGAGTAGGATATTATATTATCTGCACTTCTCCTTCAGTTGGTTTACGACGTGGACGTTGAGTATCCGCTTCTGAATCCAGCTTGCTCTCGTAGCTGGTTTTCGTCGCGTTTCCGTTAGTTCTGTCGTGAATACTTTACTGATGTTTGATAGTAGGCATATCGGTCTGTAATTCTTGAGGTCTTTCTGATATCCCTTCTTGAAGATTATCATCATCTTAGCGTTCTTCCACACTGTGACTATTAGTCTTTCTGATAAGCATTTAGTGTACAGCTTAGCAAGAGTCTTCGAGATGGTATCTTCTCCTGCTTTCAATGTCTCGATGTTTTTACGGTCGTTGCCTGTTGCTGTCCCATTCTTCATATCTCATAGTGCTGCTTCCACTTCCCAAGATGTTATCTCTGGTACCTCTTTTGGGTCAGTGTGGTCTGTTCACTGTTGTACAACTCGGTGTACAGATCCTCTATTCGTTCTATGATCTTATAATCTTGATCATGGATATCTCTACCCTGCTTGTCCAGGAATGTGATCAGTCTATCTTGGCCTAGTTTCTGCGTACTACTTTCTTCAGGCTATTTGATACCATGAATGTTTCTTACATGTATGTATGTATGTATGTATGTATGTATGTATGTATGTATGTATGTATGTGTGTATGTGTGTATAATGTATGTATGTGTGTATAATGTATGTATATATATAAGGGCAAACTACTAGACTACTACTACTACTACTACTACTACTACTACTACTACTACTACTACTACTACTACTACTACTACAGCGTTTACCGTCAAATATAGGATAAATATAAACTGGCTCATATCAGCAAATAAGCAAGTTATAACTACAACGTTTATTAGTGCATGACAAACGCATGCACAGTATGGCGATTGCACCATGATATGCTAAGTGCCTAGATCTTAGAAATACGTAGTTCCTGTGATCCTTCATTCGTCCACCACAACTTCCAAATCAATGAGTCGGTGGCATTCTTGTGGTGAAAGTCTAACGTTTCACGTTTCATTCATAATTTGACTTGATGCGAGAAAGCCCTGAAGATGACCTTTCTGTGGAATAGACCATGGTTGGCACTAAGTCGCTTAGCCTTAAAGTTACACCACTCTCATGTCGATCAGCCAGCCCTTCGCCAGGCTGTCTCTTCAGAAACTATGTGAAGGTTGGAGAGTGTTCCGTGTCCTTCATCTACAACCCTAAAACAACTGTAGCCTCCGAAACAATGTTTTTATGGACTTTTTCTATTAGATGTGTGGCAACTTATAGTAATAAAAACGTCTTACAACATTCATACTGGATTATGTTTACACAACTTAAGTAACACTTTAAATGTTAGTATAGTTAGGTTTTGTTTGTATTGTCTTACAATATTTCAACCAAAACCTTATTCAATGTATAATAATTTTATAGGAATTGTTCACTGTTATCACCAAAACGTAACAAACCTTGTCTCACTGCATACTAGATATGTTAATTTTTACCAGTCTAATAAAATGAATGCGAAAACAAATGATAGATCTTTCATTAAATTGGCAATACCAATAATCAATTAAACATTCAGACTGCTGCATTTGCTTTTAAACACCCAATCCATATTCATAAATGCACAATCATAGTTTGGCACTATATTTTATTAGGTGATTATTATTAATGAAGCTGTACAGATCTCTACCAGTTTTATGTTACCAACTGTTCACATTCTTATAAGTAGAATTAATATATGCACAAGTGCTTGTATAAACAGTGCTGGAACATCTCTGAGAATCTACTACACATACATTTTGTTTGCCACATTTCTTATCTCTACTGAGACCTTTATCTAGATCCAACCTGATGATTGATACATCTTGGAAGATATTTGGCAAAATATATGTAAGTGTACACATTATATTGTTTACGTACACAAACACAAACCAAATCAATTCCCATAGAGAATATCTTACATTTTAAGCATTCAGCTTGCCCATAGCATTCTAGCGTTAATGTTACTGACAAATTATGGAACAATGCTAACATAATAAAATATGTAGCATACCAGGATATGCAGTAGCTGAAGTGTACTAAATAGACACAAGGTACCATTCTTTGCTGAACATGAACACCGTTAAAATATCGTGTTATTTGCTCCTCTGGTTCGTCTGTCGTTGTGGCAGCAATACTCAAATAATACGATCTTATCACAAAGTTAATTGTTATGCACATTATTTGCTGTAATCTCACAAAACCAGAGTCTCCAAGGAAACGTTCATGCTTTGTTACAACAAGATTTCAAAGTGTGTCGTTGCCACTTCATTGTCATGACTTAAAGGGGCACTGTATGGGATTGAACCTTCCACTCGTGACGGCAAAATTTGGCCGACCCGCGAGAGGCAGCACCGTCAGTACCTAAAAATATCTTGTCGACAAAACTGCGACAACTGACAAGACAAGCATGCCGCATGATAACTGTTGTTGCTATTTTTAACTCATGGCTTTTAAAAGTGATCCTGGATAGTGCAGTTGTGGAAACATCTGTAATAGATTGGAAAAGAGAGGCGTGTGTCCGTGTTTTATTCAAACGTCAACAAGATATTTTTAGGTACTGACGGTGCTGCCTCCTCGCGGGTCGGCCAAATTTTGCCGTTACGAGTGGAAGGTTCAATCCCATACAGTGCCCCTTTAATGACACCATACATGCAAGACTGCGGCTGTCATGACATTGAGATGACATATCAACTGCAAGGCCACAGAGACAGCTGTAGAGTGGTTGTGGGGAAACGGAATATGGGAGCAGTGGGTGTGAATCCCTAGGCCAGCCCACGGGACAGGGGAAGTGAAGTGCAGCAGTGAGACACAGACATACACCCGACGTCTGCAGCCAGCTGGTGTAGCACTCTTTGTACCATACAAACAGTCATGGCCCACGTCTACTTATGAACCATTCTCCCTGCTGTCTACAGCAACATGGCATTGCTATTGACCGTCAAACCCCTACAACGAACCCAGCTCTATTATCAAATTCTGGCTTGGAGTATATGTATATATATGGCAATTGATTCATCTACATTCCAGAAACACTCTCTAAGTCACTGCGACTTTCTTCAGCAAGCACCAGGTGACTGCTCCGGCAGCCACCAGATGTCAGCACTGTCATCAGCGTTGCTTAAATGTGCGTCCACTGAAACACATAATACACATATTATATGTAATTTTTGTATCCCCAAAATTTTGTTTTCCCCCCATCGTTTTGCATTGCATTACCATATTCAATCTCTCTGTCATTGTCCTTTGTGTAAAACAGCCCTCAATATTAAGGTAATCATTCAAAAATTTGGTTGACTAGGTTCATCAATGTTTCAACCTACGGTATGAATAAAATCTATACACTAAGCTAATAATAAGAATTGCACACTTTTGTAAAATCATCAGAAAAATTACTTTGATCGTTAAATTAGGTAATCTGTGAAAATGTAACATTTTGTCATAGTATATTATATTCATATATAACAGCCACACACAGCATCTATCCGTTTAGACAAACCTACCGAGTTATTGTAGTGGTTTGTCTGAAGAGTGACTCAACTAACTACTGCATTCCACATATGAGCATCATAATGATGTAATAATAATACTAATTTTTATTTGTAAACACAGTATATCCGGAAATATTTCTGCTCAGAGGCACATCAAATACATTGTAACACATACATATTTAAAATATTCATAATAAGTTAAACTTGCATGTAAAGACAAAATGTAAAATGATGATAATAGATAATTAAATAAAGCTTCTAAAAGTCCTAGTTCATAAGCTAAACTTATCAGCAATAAATAGATAAAATAATAAATAAATAATAAAATATATTAATAACTTAATAATAAAGTAAGTAAAAAATGGCAAAACTATAATTACAGTTAAAATCAATTCATTATAAAATACCCTACAACTAATTTATAAATGCGGCCTTAAAAAAAAGTGTTTTTAAATTGGACTTAAAAATGTAGGTAGATCATTCCATGTAGTCAATACTAGATTGTTGTGGCTATTGTGGAATAATCATTTACAACTGTGTTCCATACTGTCATCAACTGAGGCTACGTATCCAACAGAAAGCTTGTGCAACTCTGCCACCATTAATGTCACAGAGCTGCCAGTTTCCCTTTTACCACTAAGAAGATGCCAGATGGTAAAGAAACGTACGAGTAGGTTTTCTTTTCTACCGTCTTCTGTTCAGGCCGAGCACGATTCAGTACTTTCAGGAAGTCGGACGTCTTTGCCCGCATACGCGAGTGAATGTATGCCTGAAAGAGTCAATCACAGCAGCATTATCTTATAGCTCTTCAGCACAGCTCTAACATGTTTGAATGAATACAGTGACTGACTGTTAATTCAAACTGGTTACAAACTAAACCCAAGGACATAGAAATGGGGGTGGAGTGAGGTGTACCTTTGAGCTCGTGGTATAGTAGTGTAGATAGGGGAAGAGAGAGGGAGAAAGAGAGAGAGAGGGAGAAAGAGAGAGAGAGGGAGAAAGAGAGAGAGAGGGAGAAAGAGAGAGGGGGGAGACAAAGAGAGAGAGGGGGATGGAGAGAGAGGGGGGAGACAAAGAGAGAGAGAGAGGGAGAAAGAGAGAGGGGGGAGACAAAGAGAGAGAGAGGGGGAGAAAGAGAGAGGGGGGAGACAAAGAGAGAGAGAGGGGGAGAAAGAGAGAGGGGGGAGACAAAGAGAGAGAGGGGGAGAAAGAGAGAGAGAGGGAGAAAGAGAGAGAGAGGGAGAAAGAGAGAGGGGGGAGACAAAGAGAGAGAGGGGGAGGGAGAGAGAGGGGGGAGACAAAGAGAGAGAGAGAGGGAGAAAGAGAGAGGGGGGAGACAAAGAGAGAGAGAGGGGGAGAAAGAGAGAGGGGGGAGACAAAGAGAGAGAGGGGGAGGGAGAGAGTGTCAGAGGCAGAGACAGGCGGTCAGACGTACCTTTGAGCACTTGATGTGATAGTGAAGGTAGTTGCGCAGGGTGTGGATCAGGTTGATGGTGTTGTCTCGGGCCTCGGCTGACGTGTGCCGCGGGAACAGAACTGTAACACAACAACACAGAACTGTAACTCAACAACACAGAACTGTAACACAACAACACAGAAATGTAATACAACAACACAGAACTGTTACACAACAACACAGAACTGTAACACAACAACACAGAACTGTAACACAACAACACAGAACTGTAACTCAACAACACAGAACTGTAACACAACAACACAGAACTGTAACTCAACAACACAGAACTGTTACACAACAACACAGAACTGTAACACAACAACACAGAACTGTAATACAACAACGCATAACTGTAATACAACAACGCATAACTGTAAGACAACAACACAGAACTGTAACACAACAACACAAAACTGTAACACAACACAGAACTGTAACACAACAACACAGAACTGTAACACAACAACACAGAACTGTAACGCAACAATACAGAACTGTAACACAACAACACAGAACTGTAATACAACAACACAGAACTGTAACACAACAACACAGAACTGTAACTCAACACAGGACTGTAACACAACTCAGGACTGTAACACAACAACATAGAACTGTAACACAACAGCACAGAAATGTAACGCAACAACACAGAACTGTAGCACAAACACATTCCAGTGGCTGTACATATTACACGTGACTTTTATTACAGATAATTCATACTATTTATTTATAATATCTGCATTAATCCTTATATGTTATTATTTA
Source organism: Oasisia sp. SBJ-2009 (assembly GCA_964017155.1). NCBI lineage: Eukaryota > Metazoa > Annelida > Polychaeta > Sabellida > Siboglinidae > Oasisia > Oasisia sp. SBJ-2009. The sequence continues at coordinate 22,491,508 of OZ024854.1, forward strand.
TTATATGTCATCATTTAACTGAATATCAAAAATGCTTTGGTTGGGGTGATTAGTATATAAAATTATCTCAGAAAAACATTTAAATAAAACATAAATGCTTGATCTTGTTAAGTCAAATTAAAACCAACCAAGTTTGACAAAACTGGATTTATGTAGCACGTTTGAGGAAGCCTGAGAAAAGGAACCAACCAAAAGTGATGTAGCCAATATTGTCTCCAACGCGAGCGTCTGTGTTTTTGAGCTCCAGTGGCGGCTCCTTGTGGGTGAACAGAACTTGCGGAGCCTGCTGGTAGCGACGGCGACCTTCCTTGAACTCCTGCACCACAACAACCACTCATCACTGTACCAGGCCCCACACTGGTCAGCGTGTATATTAATAATAATATAATAAAGCTTTATTTTGACACCATCAAATCTGGGACTTCTGTCCCGTTCACGGGTGTGTACATACAGGAAAATAGGTATGAAAATAAATAAATGTAGTTAAGCTAAAATATAATGTCAACGGGTGTGTAGATACTTGTAAATAGGTAAATAAACAGATAAATACAGCTAAGCTGAAATATAATGTTCACGGGTGTGTACATACATTTAAATAGGTAAATAAATAAATATAGTTAAGCTAAAATATTAATGACACATAATGTTTCAGAACTTCGGAAATATGTACTATTTCCTGATAATACTAACATGTAGAGGTAACACAAACATACATAAACCAGTTGTAACTTGTAAACTGGATAAACTATTTACATGGTTTACTGTTAACAAGTAAGTTGTTTCTAAATATATCAAAAACCAACTATTATATTTGGTCATCGTATGATAAAAATAGACTTACATAAGAAAATGTGTAACAGTATTAGTACAGTCAACGCGACAGAATTTCTTGAGATATACATTGATGAAAAACTTACCTGGAAATATCATATAAACACTGTAAAAATTAGGCTATCTAGAATAGTTGTTTAGAGCAAGTCATAGAAAGCAAAGGTTTACTTACAGTGTATTATTACCAGCAATGAGTTACTGCTGTAAAATGTGGGGGATTGACTATCTACATCATCATGTACATAGCATTATAATCTTACAAATGAGGGTGACTTGAATGATATGTGATGTTGATAGTATTTATCATACTCAATATTTTTGATATTGTTCTAGTTAGTGTTCAATTATCATTATCTATATATTTAGGCAAACGATTGTGGAATATGGCAACCCATTATTTTAACAATGCTATCAATTTATAGTTATATTACTTCTGCAAAAAAGGACGTTTCCAACTAAACCACCTGTGATATTACTGTCTGTCTTACATATTCTTCGTGATTTGTGCTACTACACAACGATCGTACTCAACGACAGTGTTTGTTGTAAAACTAACACTGGCCACATTACCCAAGGATAGATCCAGTGAGCAGTTAGGGTGGCCACAAACACCTCCAGAATCTGCAGCCACACCCTCCTGGACCTGTCTACTCACCTGCATGAAGACTTTGCCAATGATCACGTCATCATCGTCTTTAAACACTGTGCTGAATATGACAGTGACACGATCCTTCATGGCATCAACATACCTGAAACATTGTCTTTCTGTCAGTCCTATGAACCACAGTATTAGGTCATGATTTGCTTACAACTACTCAACGGTCATTTTTCGCGTAACAAAAAAGATTAAATGTTCCAGCCGTGCATAAGATGAAAATGCATTCTTAATTATTTGTTCCAGAGGCCTAGAAATGAGTATGGCCCTTAGGGGAACTTGATGAGTGAAATAAAACTAATATTATAATTTTGTTAAGGTATTTAAAAAAGAAGGTCCGTCTAGTATTGTTTTCATTTTTCATGTAAATCTAGCACATGGCTTGAGGTGTGTATGATACGACACACTGTGTCTCCAGGACTCACATGGTCTCGTCCTCGCGGTAGTGGATGATGGCCCTCTTGTGTCCACTCGTTCCCTGAGTTTGGAAGTCAAAGTACTTCTCAAAGACCGACGCAAAACAGTTGCGTTTGAGCAGGCCCACCTTCTTGATCACTTCTTCCCGGTTGCTGGGCAGGTTCTCAAGGTCAAACAGCAGCGATATGTTGTAGCCTGCAAGGACAGTATGGCATTTATGGTCATTATTAGCAAAGTTATGACTTTTTCTGAAACACATTAAAATGTTTCTCAGTTGCATGCGCTACGGCAGTATGTCGCAAGCAGTATTAAATGGTCTTGGCTCAAAGTCTGGGTGCCGCTTTAAATTGCCGGCAACAATTGGCATGGAAGAAATTCGGGATTTAGGTCAAAAGTCAGGGTACAGCTTTCATTCGGGGTGCGGCTGGTAATACAGGATTGACAGTATTTTATGTCGCTTTAAATATTCATGCAATATTATTAAATGTGAATTTTTAATATTCATTAATAAATTAGTGCTGCTAGTAACGATTATTAATAAATTCTTTGAATGAAGAAAAAACAATAATTCTTGAGCACAGTTCTGATTAAGTAGATAGTGATGCTTATTATCGATGAAGATTCGTGCAATCATTGTCCTTCTTATGGACATTCACCTACATAAGAAAATCATGTATGTATGTGTGTGTGTGTGTGTGTGTGTGTGTGTGTGTGTGTGTGTGTATGTATGTATGTATGTATGTATGTATGTATGTATGTATGTATGTATGTATGTATGTATGTATGTATGTATGAATGTATGTAGAGGAAGTTTTTATTATTCTAGTTACAGTAGATTACTATGTACTTAAAAATAATTTTGAAGTTGCAATAACAAAATTACTTAATCCTCTCAGGGTCAGAACGCCCGAATCATCCCAACTCCCTTTTGTGTGCAGAACGTGTGATTATGCCAAAGTACAGGGGCATATTTAAACCACATACCTCAAAACAGCAAGTATCCGTAAATTATTAATAACAAATATTTAATTTTAAAATCTGTTGAAAATGTTTCAATGTTTTCATTTCGTGAAACTTTGATAACTCATATTTGGGTAATAAATTTAGATATCTGGCACAAATTTGGCTATTGAAATAAGGAATTAATACTACAGATGTATTGAAAAGTTTATTTAAATTGAAACAGAATTTATCAATTTATTTGCTTTTATGCAACTCAAGTGTAGCACATGATTTGGTCACAACACAATCTCTCGATTTAATAGAATTCAATAGCAGGTATACATTTCCATTAATCTGGCCTTGAGAGGGTTAAGCAATGAAAGGGCAATAATCATGACAATAATTACACATAAAATATTGGTAAGGTAAGTTTTTTATATAGCGCAGTATCCAGTCCTTAGGACTGCTCAAAGCACTTTTACACTTTACCTGTTCAATCAAATACCATCTCAACTTTTCTGGGAAGCAGCCAGCCACGTGCTACAATTAATGTGTGAAAGGCTGCTCGTACACATAGCCACTACATACTGTCTACAGCTGATTGAACTGGAGCAATGTAGAGTGAAAAAAACCTGCCCAAGGTTTTAACACCACAACCAGGGTTCATACAGAAAGTGTGTAACCAAATTCAAGAACATTCAAGAACATTTGCGGGGGAAAATAGGACTTTTTCAAGAACATTTTCAAGAACATTTTATGTACAATAAAAAATTCAAACATGTCAGGTACAAACAGCAGTTTATTGAAAGAAAACAGAAAAATAACGGGTGCTGTCCACAGAATTACTGGTCGCACTGTGTGTCTTCCAAGTCCCAACAGACACTTCACACTCCCTTCAGTGTGGCAAGTTTATTCTCGAGTTCCTTCTGCACCACTTGTCATTATAACTGTATATTTGCCTATGTTGGATAACTCTCATCCTAAGCATGATCAATCAGGATTCCCAGGCATATTTATGTTTCATAAATATTGCATTTTGAGACCCAAATAGCGCTCCGATTTGTGCCAGTCGCAAGTGCACCGGTGCATGCGTCACGACGCCGTGCACATAGACTGAGCGATAAACAGTTTGTTTATGCCGACCGCGCTGTCTTTTCGACCGCAAAAGTCTGCTAAGACGCGCTGTTTAAAAACATAAATATGCGCAAGATGATGTTAAATGAATGAATTAACATGATCAAATGTTGGCAAACATACAGTTATAATGGCAAAACTGAGGTGGGTCCGAATTCTGCATAAGTGCCCATGTTCGTCTTGTTCGTTTCTTGCAAACATTGCATACTGCAACCTTGTCATCAGCGCGATCTTTAACTATCAAATCTTCAAATTTGGTATCAACCAGCCACAAATCCCGAAACTTGCAGTTTCCATGTTGGCGAGGCATGATTAAAAACATTGTAACTTCCAAGTTCCAACATGCGCTAATTAAAAATCCAGAATCTATTAGTAAAATGCAAATGGCGTCGCGTAGAAAATAAAAAGCAAACACGGCCCTAATTGGTCATTCGCTCTTGAACGAACCAATAGAAAACGGTGTAGCATTAGCCTATATCAGGTGGCGCCATCTACTGAATCAAACTACCACACATTCATCAACTCCCAACTCCCGGTTTTCCGCCATTTTGTTTGACACAATTCGCCGATTTTTTCATACATTAGTGATGATTATTTGATACAATTCCAATAAATATTATCCCCTCATACAAATTGTTAGTTATGTGCATGAAAAATCGTGAAAATCAGATTCAAGAACATTCAAGAACATCCAGTCAAATTCAAGAACATTCGAGGGTACTCGAATGAAAAAATCAAATTCAAGAACATTCGAGACTTTCAGCACCCTGACCACAACACAGGATTCGAACCCGGGTTCTCTTAGTCGAGAGTCCAAAGCTCTACCCCTGAGCTCGAATGTCCAGACGTGATGATTCCTTTTGAGGTGACTTTTGAAGTTATCTACACTGTAAGAGCCCTGAGTGTTGCTGGAAGTGTTCTTATGCAGGACTCAACTCACCAGGTTCTGGGTCAGTGAGGTGGGGCCCGTACACCCTCTGGATGAGATCATCAGCACCATGTTCCTGTAGGTCTTTGTAGAACTTGAGGGCGATTGACACCTAGCAACACAGGCACATGGTAAAGATACTCAATACATCCTCAGCGAACACCTTAGCTTTAATACTTTTATCTAGACATATTTACCAGTCATTTGGATGGGCTGATATCAGTTTGGGCTGGCAGAAATTTTAGCTGACATCCTTTGATATGGTCATCATAAAAGTTTACGACGTGTTGAGTATCTGCTTCTGAATCCAGCTTACTCTCGTGACTAGTTTTCTTCTCTAGCTTTTTCGTTAGTACTTTAGTACTTTATAGATGTTTAATAGTAGAACATTGGTCTGTAATTCTTGAGGTCTTCCCCAAGATATACATGTTAATATTTTATGTTACACAGATAATAGTAAATACATTAATATGCTGTCTACTATAAAGAAAATGTGATTTCATATTGGTTTGCACACAAATAACCAATACAAACCATGATCTTAGTCTTGTCGCCACTTGGGTTTGACATGTGGTAGAGCACACCATCAAAATCTAGAACAGAATCACACAAAGTAGGTATATATTTATATGCACCGAATAGTCACTACTGGGTATGTCAAAAATTGTTTGTTATATTTGATCAGAAACAACAATCTGGGGTCTGAATTTTAACACAATACACCATGAAATGGATGAACATGTTTGTTATCCATGTGATGGAACTTATGCATTAGTGAATGTGTCATGTGACCGATGCGTAAAGTTGTAGTGAATTTTATTAGCGAGTAATTTAGTAACACTAGCAGATATATTTGTATTACATGACAATATGTTGCAGTCCTACCTGCAACTGTGATGTCGACTGAATCCGGCTTCATCCTGTGCAGACAAGTCATTGTGTGTGTGAGTCAGCATGATTATTACAACAACAAACCTTCTCACAAAAAAGCTATGTTCTAATAAGGTTTGTTAGTTTTATATCAGAACAATCATACTTGTGTTATGGCTGATGAATGTTACTGCCATAAATAAAAATAAATAATAATAAATCATACACTGTCAACAACTCTATGGTATAAACTGCCAAATAATTTTTTCATCACACGTTCAGAATAGCTATTGATCACTTTCAATGAATGGCTGCCAGTTTTACACAATTATAAAGATATTTTAAGTACCGGGTAGTACTGATTAATTTTAATAAAAAGCATTATTACATATCACAAAAGTATACATACCAGGGTACCTATTTCAAAAGTAAATTATTTTAAGCAATCGAAGAATGTACCATACAAATCACGGCCAAAAACACTCAAATCAGTGATTCATGGCAACATCATGAATCGTCCAATTCTGACAGTGCTGGCTTCATTTGAAAGCTGAAATAATCTCTCTAGTGATGACGACTATAGTTAGACACTGATTCGTAGTTTCTGCTTGGCCAGAGTTTACAGCCAGGCCAGAAGTCACTGTTCTTAGTTTATGAAAAAGTGTCACTTTTTCAGTTCATGTGTATAAAGAATGTTATCGAGTTTGAGTGCAATGATGTTGGTCCGAAAGGAGGAAAAGGCCAATCAATGCAAACAGTAAACTGGCTCTTTGCCAATATTTACCGTTGCCCTGAGTAGGTAGAGAATCTAGGTCTGAACTGGGGGAATCTGGGACTGGACCCACGCCATGATACTATTGACCACCAAGTTCAGTCCTTATGAACAACAGTTCAACACTATAGCCGCTCTACCACATCATAGCCATTTAAGACTTGTTGGCCCGATACCGGCATTCATGCAGAATTCAGACCCACCTCAATGTTGCCATTATAACTGTATCTTTGCAAACATTTGATACTTGATTTTATCAATTCAATAATTTAACATCATCTTGCACACATTTATGTTTTATAAACAACATGGCTTAGCAGACTATTGAGGTCAAAAAGACACCTTGGTCGGCATAAACATACTGTTTATCACTCATTCCATGTGCACAGCGCAGTAGCACATGCACTGCTACACTTTCAACTGGCATAAATCGGAGTGCTAGTTGGGTCTCAAAATGCAATATTTGTGAAATATAGATATTCCTGGGAATGCTGATTGATCATGTTTAGGATCAGTTTGTGTGAGGTATCCAATATTTTATATACAGTTATAATGGCAAAACTGAGGTGGGTCCGAATTCTGCATAAGTGCCGCGATATCCAGTTGGGGGCAAACATGTGGGACCAAGATTTGATCCTTTTTAAAAGGACCCGAGGCCGAGGGTGTATCGTCAAACTGACTCAGTCACACTCCGATACTCGCACCGCATCCGCCCCGCCGGCGAACCCGGAAACAACTTACTACTTAGGGATGCATTTGGCACGTCTTGCGTTGTTACTCTAAAAACTTACCCTGCCATAGCATTTTGAAACTTCAACGTCAAAGTTTCTTCAACTATACGATTGTTAATTTCAAGCAAAATCATGTTTGCTGATGGTAACTTTTAATAGCGAAAACTTCACAAGTCCAAAAGGAAGCTATTCTACTGCGGAAGTAACATCTACGAAGTTTAATATTTGCTGACATTTCATTGGTCTTAAATGCCTATATGTTGCCATCTATCGGAGCTGTTCAAAACTAAACACTATTCATGTTTCCAGCGCTCGGCAGCGTTCTATTAACTCACTAGCACTGTGGTTACAGTGGTCCTATGTTATTTTTGATATTATGTGAGATTATATGAGATGTGCTAGTCAAGATTTGTTCGCAAGACTATCACAATTACTTAATTTTTTATACAAAATTAAACTATTCATTTTGTAATCGATTTGATCATTTTCATACGCCTGTGGTCGCATGACGATGCGAAACCGAGGCAACTTGTTTGAAAATGGCGACTTCCATGCGATGACAGCTAGTTCGGCTGAGTTGAAACTGGATTGAACGGTATTTTACCAGTACTCCGATTGCATAAATGACACATTTTAGGCTAATTAAAACATACAAATGATAATACTTCAACACGTTGAGCATGATCAAATTATTCCTGCAAAATTTCAGCAAATTATTTTGTGTTCTCCTGTGTCTGTGTGACTGTGAAGTTCGAGATTTGGCGGCCAAAAATAATAGGCCCGAAAATAATAATGTTACTATAAGTAATAATATGTACAAATGTTGAAATTATGATAATTGTCAAAACAATACATATATAACACTTGACAATAAAATTAACCATTTACATGTTTAGTGCATACATTGCATATATATATATATATATATATATAAATTATATATATATATATATATTAATTATACGAAGGCATTAATTATAGGAATGCCTTAATTATAGGCCGTGGATATTTGTCCAGATGCGCGATGTTTGGCTATTTGTCAGTATTTACCCAGTTAAATAGCGACTCCACAAACAGGCTATTTGTCCGTATCCGAACGAATTCCTTATCCGGACAAATAGCGTATACGCAATAGCATATACGCAAACATGAATTATTTGTTTGTACCCGGACGAATAGCGTATATCCGTAAACATTACCTATTTGTCCATATACGGACAAATAACATGTATGCAAACATGAGTTATTTATCCGTATCCAGTCTGTGTATATACTGTTTGACCGGGCAGATTGTTATATATGTAACTTTGAAGACTATCCCAGCAAACAAGGAACCAGTTCTGAACCAGTTGGCAGGTGTCATACTGGTTCATAATTGGTACCGCTCCACCAGTACATGTTTTCACGTGTATTCACGTGAATACATGTGTTCTGCCTGTTGTCACGAGTTTTGAACGAGTTTGACACGAGTTGTACTGGGTCAGAACTGGTACGGATTCACTGGTACGTGTAATCACGTGAAAAAACTCGTGATTTCACGGGAAACATGTATTGACACACCAAATTTGTCAACAGAATCTGGTGAATTCACGTGAATTGAACCAGTTGAACTCGTGAATTCACTTACAGAACACGTGAAATCACGGGTCCTTGTTTGCTGGGATACCTCATGAACATAAGTGCTATATACTACTGATTAAGAAGGCATGTTTGAATGTATGTTTAAATAGCAACTGTTTCTTCTGAAATAGTCTCAATACAGCAAGTTTGTATCACATGTTTTTCGGACAGTATTATGAGTACACACAACACAAGCGATTTACTTGGTACATATATATATGGGTGCCATGCCCACATTTGTGACCTTCCTTTATTTTACGCCTTTATTTAATTTGTTTGTGTCCTTTTTTGTAGAAATATGGCATGTGTATATATATATATATATATATATATATATATATATATATATATATATATATAATATGAAGACCAACACAACATTGTGTTTCCTGTTAATAATAATATAATTCTTGCAGTAGCTTCAATCAAGGTGTCATGAAAGTGATGATTATTTGTTGTAAACTAACTGTAGTAATATCTATTACAGAGGACTATTTGCTAACATCAAGCACATGAGTAAACAGAGATGACTTTAACACCCAACATCAAAAACAGCTTCCACATGTATAGCAAATAAAACTACAGGCCCACATCACACATCAATAAAACAAGATATACAACTGAAACCCATACATCACCATACCATATGAACTACATAGCCTAATGTGCATAAATCCACACACACACACACACACACACACACACACACACACAAAAGTTCATATGACACAGCTTCAACATGAAAGCTAATAAACCTACTGGCTCACATAAATAAAACAAGATATACGGACTAAACCCATATGTCCCCATGTTTAAACTACACAAGAACATATGACACAGCTTCAACATGAAAGCTAATAAACATACTAGCTCACATAAATAAAACAAGATATACAAGTGGCCTCACTTATTTGTCTGTAGTGTAATGTTAATATATATTTGACTTTGTTGTATTTTGTGTATTGTAAGTAAAGGACAGAGGTGATAAAAATGTTGCCCTGTCATACACTATGCTTCTGGATATACTTTATCTACTCTGTTGTGGGGAATCTAATGTCGCATTATGATGCTAAATGCGTTATGACTGAGTGTTTAGTTATAAAACTTATCACACATACAATGAGAAATGGCTATTTCCTGTTTGTAGAATGGCAAGGCAAGTAGCATGGCGTCGTACGCTCAGCGACAATGTGAGCTGGAGACAGGACCAGGCCAACAGTGCAACCATCTACATCCTGCGCCAGTTTGGCCCCATGGGCTTCTTATTGAAGGAGGAGGGGGAAACTAAGAATTTCAAGGTGACTCCCTTATTTTCTTACTTATTTTATTATTTCTCTCTTACCCTGTAGGCTATGTGTTATTATTTACAATGTCTACTTTTATTTGTATTATTTTTATATAATTCAATTTAAAACAACACGTTTTAACATTTATGTATTTTGGGTAGACTATGTGTGTCCCCTGGATTTCATGGTGTCTGAATAAATTATTAGTTTATTACCCTGAGGGTTTTGTTTCTGTATTTGTGGCTATGCTGTGTGCATAGCTTAATATTAATTACTAGCTTAGATTAGCTTTATTCAGAGACCCGTCCACCCATCATTTGGATGGGTAAAAACGAATATGGACGGGTAGAAATATGGGTGGACGGGTGGTGGAGCAAAAAGAAAAAAAGGTCTTCCAAAACCATTGATATTGCTAGTTATGCATTGAAAGTGAGTGTAAATGGTGTCACATGTGTGTTTGTAATCCATTTCAGGTCATCAGATACATTTAAAGTTTGTAAACTGGCTTAACAGTTCACATCCATGTGTCCACCAAAACATGTGTGACTGGCAATAATGTTATCCTGCATAAAGCCATGCCTGTGTGACAGGTGTTCCTGGGAGACTGTCACCAGTGCACCTGCCCTGTCTTCAGGAAGGAGAAGGACCTCTGTAAACACATCTGCTGGGTCATACTCAAGAGGTTCCGAATCCCCAGAGACAACCCAAGTAAGTTGAGGGTCTAATTCAACAGTGTCTCCTACCCTCAATACAGCAATTGGAAATCCATAAAATGTTGACCTTTCAACTACTGTGCAATCTGTCGTACACAGAGTAAGACTGCATTTACATGTGCTTCTGTAAATGTAAACTAAAAAATTGTGTGTGATTAACATGTTTACATAAGGAATGTATTTGACATATTTCGGCTTTATTCGGGAATATAGCGGTGGTCGCGCAGTAGAGCGCCGGACTGTCAATTGAGGGGACGGTGGTTCAATCCCACCTACCGCCATTTCGAAACTTAGGCAATTTCGTTCACCTTACATTGCCTGTGTCTTTCGGAAGAGACACTAAAAGCCAGTGGTCCCTTCTATCTGGTGTCTATGCCTGGGGAAGTAAAAGATCCCACACAGAGGGTAAATGTGTAACCTGTAGTGGTTTAACTAATTCTAGAGAAGGACAACTCTGAAAACAAAGCTCGCCAATACTCTAGTCACAAACATGTGGCTAACATAGAGTGATGAGTTAACCATCAGAAGAAGAAGATATATGACATATTTCGGCTTTATGCACATTTGATGAGTTGCCTGGTGTACTTGTTTCTAATTCATTATAAGTTGTTTTGAATTTTCTCTGTCCTTATCTTTCCATGAATTGATTTAATAAATGTGTGTAAATTAAACAATGAAAACCTATCTAAGTGACGCGAGTGTTCTTGTGTTCAGTCACCTGGCAGCTGGGTCTGGTGGAGCGGGAGATCAATGAGATCCTACAGGGCATTCTTGCCCGACAGGAAGCCCGCATAAAACCAGCAGTACAACAGAACACTGCCCCGGGAGGGGGTGTGGGGAGTGGGGACAATGGCACTATCCCTCAACGGGAAATCACGGAAGAAGACGTGTGTCCCATCTGTCAAGAGGAACTGCTTGCGAGGCACCAACCTGTCACCTACTGCCGGTGAGTGTCCCACTTCCCTCGTGTTAGCTTAGTGATAACGACAAGTGATTAACATAATTTTATTTGCAGCTATATATATATATGTATATATATAATAAGGCAATTTATATAGCGCCGGTATCTGCCGCATGGTGCTTTTATATCAGTGTATTCATCAGACACATATAAAACATCGTGCTAAAATAATACTATTCATGTTAATAAAACAACATTTTAGATAACAAAAATAATAATGATATAATTACCATTCATTATATTATTAATAAAAACAATGACATCATTATCAGTGTAAAGTAAAGTAAATTTTATAAATATATATATATATTTTTTTTTATTATGTTAAAGTTGTAATAGCAAATGCAAACTGTAATATTCAAAATGTTTGTTTTGTTACCAAGCAGATGTGAGAGAGAAGTAACATAAATTTTGTAGAAAAATGCAAAACAAATTATTGGTTACGTCAGTGATATATTTTTATTGATACCCATGGTAGTCATCTTGAACTATTTTTATAAACATTGTTTATCATGTTGTCATATATTGTCAAGTATATAAATAATAATTAAAAATAATAAATAAACCTGATGTGAAACATTGTTAAATTTTGTTATAACCTATATTTAAATAGTTAAGCTGATAAACCTGTTGCTAAGATATATTACTTAATGTGTATATAACCAAGAAGAACAACTGTCCCAGGTTTGGCTGTGGTAATAACATCCACATCAAGTGTATGAAGATTTGGGCAGATCATCAGAAGTCATCGGGTGATAGCAGCATCAAGTGTCCGATGTGTCGCGTTGACTTTGGTTCGCTGGCGCATCTACTCACAGAGTTCCGCAACACAAATGTTCGCTCCACACATGCGGACCGCATGCACGAACACCTCGGGGTGACGTGTAGGGAGTGTGGGGTGTGCCCTGTCACGGGGAAGTGCTACAAGTGAGTCAAACTGTGGCATGGTTGGCGTAGTGCACCAGACACACATTTATTGTAGTATAATTTAACTTACTTTGGAGCTTTATAGTCATGACACCAGTACATGAAAAGGCCCATACTTGACGGGTCGAAACGTCGTACTCATCTTCGACAATGAAGCTCCAATGTAGGTAAAATTATACTACAATAAGCCATTCTTGGAGCCATGAACTATATATTCAAACACACATTTGTCAGAGTTATTAAGAGAATGATGATGGTGAAATGAGTGTTAAAACAGTGTTGATGATAATGTGTTGCTGTGTACTATCCTTCAGTTGGTTACTAGGTTTTTCCTGGCTATGAGTGATCAAATTAGTTGAGACACTAATCATTACCTGTCCCCTTGGTTTGATGGTACTAGGGCACTAGTACTAAGACTATACATATGCTCAAGGGGATGACACAAGACATTTAACAGACACATTGGCAAATTGTTAACAGAAATATGATTTCCATAATTGTTAAAAACTAAATAAACATACTTTGATCATTTGGGGAAGTTTTATGTTATAATTAGGATCGGTCATAGTTCAGCTGCTTCTAGAAAAGGTAAATGTCGGACGAACTATTACTATAGCGTCACTGGTCCTTTTGCAATGGTATATGGAGCCCTGAAACTTCAGCGTGTTAGTTGCAAGGTACCTAGGAATGGTAGCGTAACACTAACAAACACTAACAAACTATTCTTGTAACTGGGACATATTCTATGTTCTGTTCACAGGTGTTCAGTGTGCGTCAACTTCCACTTGTGTCAGACCTGCTTCAACACACCCATTCACACACAACACGCCTTCCAGTTCAGACTGGTGAGTCAATATTTGTATTTATTTCTATTAAAGTATGTTCCATTTCAGGGTGAGAACTGTTGCTTTCATGAATGTTATTCTGGTTGATTGCAGTCAATATCAGCTCAGGTTCTCCATGTTGTCAGTGTTACCCCATGTTCTTCATGTCAGTGTCACCTCATGTTCTCCGTGTCAGTGTCATCTTAAGTTCTCCATGTCAGTGTCACCTCAGATTCTCCATGTTGGTGTCACCTTAAGTTCTCCGTGTTACGCTTGGTTGCAGAAGAGCACCCAGAGGTGGCGCCCCGCTCCAGAACGTGCCCGAGCAGGCGGCACTGGGCTGCCTGACGCTGTTGTTGACAGTCTGATGACTCGTGACATTCGAGATGACGACTACGACTTGCTGCTGCAGTTAGACAGGTAGACAAGCACACTAATTCACAATACAGGTAGACAAGCACACTAACTCACAATACAGGTAGACAAGCACACTAATTCACAATACAGGTAGACAAGCACACTAATTCACAATACAGGTAGACAAGCACACTAATTCACAATACAGATAGACAAGCACACTAACTCATAATACAGGTAGACAAGCACACTAATTCACAACACAGGTAGACAAGCACACTAACTCATAATACAGGTAGACAAGCACACTAACTCATAATACAGGTAGACAAGCACACTAATTCACAATACAGGTAGACAAGCACACTAACTCACAATACAGGTAGACAAGCACACTAACTCACAATACAGGTAGACAAGCACACTAACTCATAATACAGGTAGACAAGCACACTAACTCATAATACAGGTAGACAAGCACACTAACTCATAATACAGGTAGACAAGCACACTAATTCACAATACAGGTAGACAAGCACACTAACTCACAATACAGGTAGACAAGCACACTAATTCACAATACAGGTAGACAAGCACACTAATTCACAATACAGGTAGACAAGCACACTAATTCACAATACAGATAGACAAGCACACTAACTCATAATACAGGTAGACAAGCACACTAATTCACAACACAGGTAGACAAGCACACTAACTCATAATACAGGTAGACAAGCACACTAACTCATAATACAGGTAGACAAGCACACTAATTCACAATACAGGTAGACAAGCACACTAACTCACAATACAGGTAGACAAGCACACTAATTCACAATACAGGTAGACAAGCACACTAATTCACAATACAGGTAGACAAGCACACTAACTCATAATACAGGTAGACAAGCACACTAATTCATAATACAGGTAGACAAGCACACTAATTCATAATACAGGTAGACAAGCACACTAATTCATAATACAGGTAGACAAGCACACTAATTCATAATACAGGTAGACAAGCACACTAATTCATAATACAGGTAGACAAGCACACTAATTCATAATACAGGTAGACAAGCACACTAATTCATAATACAGGTAGACAAGCACACTAATTCATAATACAGGTAGACAAGCACACTAATTCATAATACAGGTAGACAAGCACACTAATTCACAATACAGGTAGACAAGCACACTAATTCATAATACAGGTAGACAAGCACACTAATTCACAATACAGGTAGACAAGCACACTAACTCATAATACAGGTAGACAAGCACACTAATTCACAATACAGGTAGACAAGCACACTAATTCATAATACAGGTTGACAAGCACACTAATTCATAATACAGGTAGACAAGCACACTAATTCATAATACAGGTAGACAAGCACACTAATTCACAATACAGGTAGACTAGCACACTAACTCATAATACAGGTAGACAAGCACACTAACTCATAATACAGGTAGACAAGCACACTAACTCATAATACAGGTAGACAAGCACACTAACTCACAATACAGGTAGACAAGCACACTAATTCATAATACAGGTAGACAAGCACACTAATTCATAATACAGGTAGACAAGCACACTAACTCATAATACAGATAGACAAGCACACTAATTCACAATACAGGTAGACTAGCACACTAATTCACAATACAGGTAGACAAGCACACTAACTCATAATACAGGTAGACAAGCACACTAACTCATAATACAGGTAGACTAGCACACTAATTCATAATACAGGTAGACAAGCACACTAACTCATAATACAGGTAGACAAGCACACTAACTCATAATACAGGTAGACAAGCACACTAACTCATAATACAGGTAGACTAGCACACTAACTCATAATACAGGTAGACTAGCACACTAACTCATAATACAGGTAGACAAGCACACTAACTCATAATACAGGTAGACAAGCACACTAACTCATAATACAGGTAGACAAGCACACTAATTCATAATACAGGTAGACAAGCACACTAACTCAGAATACAGATAGACAAGCACACTAATTCACAATACAGGTAGACAAGCACACTAATTCATAATACAGGTAGACTCGCACACTAACTCATAATACAGGTAGACAAGCACACTAATTCATAATACAGGTAGACAAGCACACTAACTCATAATACAGGTAGACAAGCACACTAACTCATAATACAGGTAGACAAGCACACTAATTCATAATACAGGTAGACAAGCACACTAATTCATAATACAGGTAGACTAGCACACTAATTCATAATACAGGTAGACAAGCACACTAACTCATAATACAGATAGACAAGCACACTAATTCACAATACAGGTAGACTAGCACACTAATTCACAATACAGGTAGACAAGCACACTAACTCATAATACAGGTAGACAAGCACACTAACTCATAATACAGGTAGACTAGCACACTAATTCATAATACAGGTAGACAAGCACACTAACTCATAATACAGGTAGACAAGCACACTAACTCATAATACAGGTAGACAAGCACACTAACTCATAATACAGGTAGACTAGCACACTAACTCATAATACAGGTAGACTAGCACACTAACTCATAATACAGGTAGACAAGCACACTAACTCATAATACAGGTAGACAAGCACACTAACTCATAATACAGGTAGACAAGCACACTAATTCATAATACAGGTAGACAAGCACACTAACTCAGAATACAGATAGACAAGCACACTAATTCACAATACAGGTAGACAAGCACACTAATTCATAATACAGGTAGACTCGCACACTAACTCATAATACAGGTAGACAAGCACACTAATTCATAATACAGGTAGACAAGCACACTAACTCATAATACAGGTAGACAAGCACACTAATTCATAATACAGGTAGACAAGCACACTAATTCATAATACAGGTAGACTAGCACACTAACTCATAATACAGGTAGACAAGCACACTAACTCATAATACAGGTAGACAAGCACACTAACTCATAATACAGGTAGACTAGCACACTAACTCATAATACAGGTAGACAAGCACACTAACTCATAATACAGGTAGACAAGCACACTAATTCATAATACAGGTAGACTAGCACACTAACTCATAATACAGGTAGACTAGCACACTAACTCATAATACAGGTAGACAAGCACACTAACTCATAATACAGGTAGACTAGCACACTAACTCATAATACAGGTAGACAAGCACACTAACTCATAATACAGGTAGACAAGCACACTAATTCATAATACAGGTAGACTAGCACACTAACTCATAATACAGGTAGACAAGCACACTAACTCATAATACAGGTAGACAAGCACACTAACTCATAATACAGGTAGACTAGCACACTAACTCATAATACAGGTAGACAAGCACACTAATTCACAATACAGGTAGACAAGCACACTAACTCATAATACAGGTAGACAAGCACACTAACTCATAATACAGGTAGACAAGCACACTAATTCATAATACAGGTAGACAAGCACACTAATTCATAATACAGGTAGACAAGCACACTAATTCACAATACAGGTAGACAAGCACACTAATTCACAATACAGGTAGACTAGCACACTAACTCATAATACAGGTAGACAAGCACACTAACTCACAATACAGGTAGACAAGCACACTAATTCACAATACAGGTAGACAAGCACACTAATTCACAATACAGGTAGACAAGCACACTAATTCACAATACAGATAGACAAGCACACTAACTCATAATACAGGTAGACAAGCACACTAATTCACAACACAGGTAGACAAGCACACTAACTCATAATACAGGTAGACAAGCACACTAACTCATAATACAGGTAGACAAGCACACTAATTCACAATACAGGTAGACAAGCACACTAACTCACAATACAGGTAGACAAGCACACTAATTCACAATACAGGTAGACAAGCACACTAATTCACAATACAGGTAGACAAGCACACTAACTCATAATACAGGTAGACAAGCACACTAATTCATAATACAGGTAGACAAGCACACTAATTCATAATACAGGTAGACAAGCACACTAATTCATAATACAGGTAGACAAGCACACTAATTCATAATACAGGTAGACAAGCACACTAATTCATAATACAGGTAGACAAGCACACTAATTCATAATACAGGTAGACAAGCACACTAATTCATAATACAGGTAGACAAGCACACTAATTCACAATACAGGTAGACAAGCACACTAATTCATAATACAGGTAGACAAGCACACTAACTCATAATACAGGTAGACTAGCACACTAATTCACAATACAGATAGACTAGCACACTAATTCACAATACAGGTAGACTAGCACACTAATTCACAATACAGATAGACTAGCACACTAATTCACAATACAGGTAGACTAGCACACTAATTCACAATACAGGTAGACAAGCACACTAATTCACAATACAGGTAGACAAGCACACTAATTCACAATACAGGTAGACAAGCACACTAATTCATAATACAGGTAGACAAGCACACTAATTCACAATACAGGTAGACAAGCACACTAATTCATAATACAGGTAGACAAGCACACTAATTCATAATACAGGTAGACAAGCACACCAACTCATAATACAGGTAGACTAGCACACTAATTCACAATACAGATAGACTAGCACACTAATTCACAATACAGGTAGACTAGCACACTAATTCACAATACAGGTAGACAAGCACACTAATTCACAATACAGGTAGACAAGCACACTAATTCATAATACAGGTAGACAAGCACACTAATTCACAATACAGGTAGACTAGCACACTAATTCATAATACAGGTAGACAAGCACACTAATTCACAATACAGGTAGACAAGCACACTAATTCACAATACAGGTAGACAAGCACACTAATTCACAATACAGGTAGACAAGCACACTAATTCACAATACAGGTAGACAAGCACACTAATTCACAATACAGGTAGACAAGCACACTAATTCATAATACAGGTAGACAAGCACACTAATTCATAATACAGGTAGACAAGCACACTAATTCACAATACAGATAGACAAGCACACTAACTCATAATACAGATAGACAAGCACACTAATTCATAATACAGGTAGACAAGCACACTAATTCACAATACAGGTAGACAAGCACACTAATTCACAATACAGATAGACAAGCACACTAATTCATAATACAGGTAGACAAGCACACTAATTCATAATACAGGTAGACAAGCACACTAATTCATAATACAGATAGACAAGCACACTAACTCATAATACAGGTAGACAAGCACACTAATTCACAATACAGGTAGACAAGCACACTAATTCATAATACAGGTAGACAAGCACACTAATTCACAATACAGATAGACAAGCACACTAATTCATAATACAGGTAGACAAGCACACTAATTCATAATACAGGTAGACAAGCACACTAATTCACAATACAGGTAGACTAGCACACTAACTCATAATACAGGTAGACTAGCACACTAATTCATAATACAGGTAGACAAGCACACTAATTCATAATACAGGTAGACAAGCACACTAATTCATAATACAGGTAGACAAGCACACTAATTCATAATACAGGTAGACAAGCACACTAATTCACAATACAGGTAGACAAGCACACTAATTCACAATACAGGTAGACAAGCACACTAATTCATAATACAGGTAGACAAGCACACTAATTCACAATACAGGTAGACAAGCACACTAATTCATAATACAGGTAGACAAGCACACTAATTCATAATACAGGTAGACAAGCACACTAATTCACAATACAGGTAGACTAGCACACTAACTCATAATACAGATAGACAAGCACACTAATTCACAATACAGGTAGACAAGCACACTAATTCATAATACAGGTAGACAAGCACACTAACTCATAATACAGGTAGACAAGCACACTAACTCATAATACAGGTAGACAAGCACACTAACTCACAATACAGATAGACAAGCACACTAACTCATAATACAGGTAGACAAGCACACTAATCCACAATACAGGTAGACAAGCACACTAATCCACAATACAGGTAGACAAGCACACTAATTCACAATACAGGTAGACAAGCACACTAATCCACAATACAGGTAGACAAGCACACTAACTCACAATACAGGTAGACAAGCACACTAATTCACAATACAGGTAGACAAGCACACTAATTCACAATACAGGTAGACAAGCACACTAATTCACAATACAGGTAGACAAGCACACTAACTCACAATACAGGTAGACAAGCACACTAATTCACAATACAGATAGACAAGCACACTAATTCACAATACAGGTAGACAAGCACACTAACTCATAATACAGGTAGACAAGCACACTAACTCATAATACAGGTAGACAAGCACACTAACTCACAATACAGGTAGACAAGCACACTAACTCATAATACAGGTAGACAAGCACACTAACTCACAATACAGGTAGACAAGCACACTAATCCACAATACAGGTAGACAAGCACACTAACTCATAATACAGGTAGACAAGCACACTAACTCAGAGTACACACAATACAGGTAGACACAGACTCACAACACACAGAGTACTGTAACATATTCACTTTATACAACTATGACTATAAGTAATGTATCCCTTGTTTCTATTTAAAATTATGACAACTTATCCTTTAACTGATACTGCATCAATTCATAACATGTGTAAATACTTAACGAGTATGAAAATTGCAACAACTCGTCAACACGTCACAAGTTCTGGATGCAAAATGAGCACATGAATTCGTGGGTCGTAGTTCGCAGCTGCCGACTGACCTGACCACGGAGAGTGTCCAGTGTCTCCCCCTGGAGAGAGTCGCCGCCCACAGTCGCCTTCTCGCCCCCGGACAACAGTGTCGCGTCTGTCTGCGGCCGTACACCGCCGGCGACACCTTGCGGCGGTTGCCATGCCGACACCGCTTCCACCGAGAATGCATCGACCAGTGGCTACTTCACCGCCACCCAACGTGTCCTGTAGATGGCGTTGTGTATTCAAACTCTTCGATTCGGGAAACTCGCGCGGCGCAGCGATTGACGTATGTGTTGTGTGAGATGTTTGTCCCTACACATTAGTTGTTGATTGACGTATGTGTTGTGTGAGATGTTTGTCCCTACACATTAGTTGTTGATTGACGTAAGTGTTGTGTGAGATGTTTGTCCCTACACATTAGTTATTGATTGACGTATGTGTTGTGTGAGATATTTGTCCCTACACATTAGTTGTTGATTGACGTATGTGTTGTGTGAGATGTTTGTCCCTACACATTAGTTGTTGATTGACGTATGTGTTGTGTGAGATGTTTGTCCCTACACATTAGTTGTTGATTGACGTATGTGTTGTGTGAGATGTTTGTCCCTACACATTAGTTGTTGATTGACGTATGTGTTGTGTGAGATGTTTGTCCCTACACATTAGTTGTTGATTGACGTATGTGTTGTGTGAGATGTTTGTCCCTACACATTAGTTGTTGATTGACGTATGAGTTATGTGAGATGTTTGTCACTATGCATTAGTTGTTGATGGCGAATAGAACGCTCTACCTAACAACATTAAGACGTCTGCCTGTTTAGCCACCTTCAAGCCACACCTAAAGACATATTTCTTTCTCACTGTTCTCACAGCTTAGTTTAACATTTGTGTACTTTTATCGCTATTTTATTTAACCTATTTATATATTTATTATATATATATATATATATATATATATATTCAGCTTAAATAATTTGTGTTATTATATTTATATTTCAATTTTTTTTATAATTGTTTATATGTCACTAGTATATTTATGTGTTTTTCTTCTGGTGTGTATTTGTATTTTAGGATTTTAATGTATGTAAAGCGCCACAAATAATTTTGAAATTGGATGTGGCACTATACTAAAAAAATATTATATAAGCATAATTTAAAAAAAATTCATATTGTTTACTTAAAAGAGGTTATTTTAGAAACAACTCTCTGGCATCCTTACAGACTATACTTATCTATTAAGGTCATAACAAATACAAATATAATTTATATATATATATATTTGAAACAAAATTAATCGACTTATTCTTTTTAGGCAAAACATTAAGTCAGAGTCAGAACATGGCAAAGAGAATGTTGCCTCCGAACTAGATGCCTTGGGGCTGCACATCCCTGGCATTGGCCTGGTGAGGCCGAGAAGCAATTCGTTGGCATCAACTGCAATGGAGCAGTTACCACGACGACCAGGTCTCCATGGTAACCGGCCGTCCAGACGGATGGACACTGTGGAGGCGATAGTGCGACAGGCAGTGTTTGGTGTGAGCGGTCAGGGATTGGCACAGACGGACAGTGTGTAAGTGCTTTTAATGTGACTGTTAAGTCTTCAACTTCCTACCAACTTCTCTTGTTTTTAACAATTATAAATACACATACCATACACTCTGAATGGAATAAGTATCTATTTTCAAGGGTTTCTTATAAATAGATTTTTATGTGAATTACCATTGCGTTTTTTATACAGCCTCCACAGAGTTGTGTGGCAATTATACTTGAGCAATGCAGTTTTATAAACTAAATTCTCGGCAGCAGTTATGTTTGGTGTTGGTAGTTGCCCTATTTACCAACTTCAAGACACACAAACACACACACACAAACACACACACACAAACACACACACACAAACACACACACAAACACACACATACACACACACACACACACACACACACACACAAATACACACACAAACACACACACACACAAATACACACACAAACACACACACACACAAATACACACACACAAACACACACACATGCCCAAACATACTGACAGATGCAGTCGTTAAACTTACAACAATGTCTGATTCATTCATATTTTGAACAGAGCCATTTCAAGACTGCACAATCAACTGAATCTAACGCCCAAAGGGGAGGTGCTGCCCCCTACTGGCTGCCTAAAAAGAGTGCCGGTGGCGCCATCCATCCCCCTCCCTCACGACGCATCGCTGGCTGACGCATCTGCAAAGCATTTTGGTGTCGGAATCACAGGTGGCGCTAGTGGTCATCCCCCGAGAGGTCCGGGGCGGACAGAGCGACCTCGGTCTGACCATTCTGGTGCGTTGCTCGTTACGTTTGTAGAATAGCATTGGTTCAATGTCAGGGGCTTGGGTTGGGTTACAGTCAAATCATAGAGATAGACATTGTCACAGAATCTGACTCGTCCCATGTTGACAACTGAGACCGCGGGTGAAATTATTACATCTTAGGCCTGGTGCACACAGATTTTATCATCTTTTTAGTACATATAAAGACAAATCTTTTTATTAAACATTTTAGTTAATTCAAATTGTTGGGAAATGACGGACACTGCTTTAGAATTTCTTTTTGGTGTTATACACGTTTTAATCAGTGTTTATGGTTTAGATTAATGTATAGATAATTTACATACACAGATTTAGTCAATGTTTTAATTTTATATTAATTTATATACTTTACAGAGGTACTATACATCTTTAAAACAGTGTTTAATTTATTTTATATTGATTTATATGATTTATATAGTTTACATACACAGGTTTACTAGTGTACATCTTAAAACCAAAATTTTATTTGATTTATATTAATTTATATTACTTTATATAATTTATATTTATTAATACATTTATTATATTTCTTGTACAGCACATCGATCCGCCATGCGGGAATTAACGCTATAGAAAAACAGTATTATTATTATTATTATATACACAAGGAAGTTTTAATTGTAAAACTGTCTGGCTATGTCTTACATGTTGAAGTTTGTCTTTTTGGCGCTACTACCAAAGCAGTTTAACACACCATGTTTTCCTGTAGTAATCAACATGTCTAAAAAGTACAAAGAATTTGACTTTCACCATCCATGAGAAGTGTAGTCCTGTGGTCAGTGAGCCAAGTGTAGTCCTGTGGTCAGTGAGCCAAGTGTAGTCCTGTGGTCAGTGAGCCAAGTGTAGTCCTGTGGTCAGTGAGCCAAGTGTAGTCCTGTGGTCAGTGAGCCAAGTGTAGTCCTGTGGTCAGTGAGCCAAGTGTAGTCCTGTGGTCAGTGAGCCAAGTGTAGTCCTGTGGTCAGTGAGCTGTCTGTGACTGACCTTGCTTCTGTTTCAGCAGAAAAGAGGATTCCAGGTACGTCAATGTCACGACAGCGAACAGGAGAGCGAAGACATGATCGTAGTTCAAGTGCCAACAGAAAGAGGGCAGCACGACCAGCAGACATTTCACAAACAGCTGGAAGCAGCAATCTCGTAAGTGTTCACATATAGCAAATGTCACACAAGCTGTGAGCTGATATGTTCTGTTTTATGCACACAAAAGACCAACAAAGCTAATATTTTCTCTCTTGTGTTTACATAGCCTTTGTGGTGAATACTACTTTACGATGATTTTTGTGTGTGATAGAATTAATGTTTTATTTGTGGCTCGTGTTGTTTGAAACATTATACATTTTCTCTGCAGCTTTCTACATATGAACAGTGTTTATAAGCTCAGTAATTTGTTGAAGTAGTTCCTGGGGAAATAAATGTTCTTGTTTTCAACATGTGCTCATTTCATACTGGCATTCCACTGTATCAGTGGAAAACATATGAACTCGAACAATAAACCAGGGACTACAAATAGATCAGTACCATTTGGTCAGAGTTACTTGGGGAACTCTCACTAAAACATTATCTGTAGTAATCTCCTGATGTTGTCTTTTTACAGATGCATACTATTAGCTTTAATTAAATGGCTTTAATTAAAAAGTATGTCCAAAATAGTTAGCTCATTTGTCATCACATTTCGAATGAGTTTCCTGAATCAACTTTTAAAATGCTGTTTTGGCGCTTTATGTAAATTGCGTATATTTTGTTTGTTTGATATATTTAGTTAGAAAGTAGACAAGATGAAACAGTCACGCTGCTGTTTGTTGTAGAATCTGCAGAATCTGTACATCGGCAACGACCCCGACGTGGCAGCAGTCACAAGTGACTTCACACCAGGGGGCAGTGCGAAGCCACAGCTACGGCGAGGAAACATATCAGCACCGAGTGGTGGTAGTCACCGTGGCAACGGCCGCATAGAAGACCCGTATCGCTGGGGAAACACAACGCAGTTTCAGGGTGATGAGATGATGCTGGCGGGAAGTGCACTCAATGACATGACAGCAACTGGTAGCTAGCGACACGGGCATGACACTAACTGGCAGCTGGTGTGAGTAGTGTTGTTGTGATGTTAGCAGCCACAATCCAGTAATATCGGTTTACACACGTGTCAGCATTTGTTCAGAAGGTGGGTGTTTAAGTAGTACATGTCAACTGAAATGTGAGGTACAATGAAACCAGAACACTGAGGACATCTGGCCCAGTAGTGGACTAGTGGTGTCACCTGGTGTCCTTGTACACTGAGGACGTCTGGCCCAGTAGTGGACTAGTGGTGTCACCTGGTGTCCTTGAACACTGAGGACATCTGGCCCAGTAGTGGACTAGTGGTGTCACCTGGTGTCCTTGTACACTGAGGACGTCTGGCCCAGTAGTGGACTAGTGGTGTCACCTGGTGTCCTTGTACACTGAGGACGTCTGGCCCAGTAGTGGACTAGTGGTGTCACCTGGTGTCCTTGAACACTGAGGACGTCTGGCCCAGTAGTGGACTAGTGGTGTCACCTGGTGTCCTTGAACACTGAGGACGTCTGGCCCAGTAGTGGACTAGTGGTGTCACCTGGTGTCCTTGTAACATGTTGTTGATACTTTAATGTCACAAATAACACACAACTCACATGAATTAGTCGTGATAAGTTGAGAAGTAAATCGCTCAAGTTTCCCAGTCCCACCTTCTACACACTCTGACCCAGTCCCACCTACACACACTGTTCAGAAAAATTGCCAAACATATTTTATTCGTACAGTCGAGAAAGCATGCAGAAGTAAACATTCAAACCCATGCACGCGTGCATTTGTGTGCATGCACACACACAGAGGTGAGGTTACACACGGAAATGTGTTAACGTATTTGATGTTAACAAACACAAGGTACATTATTCTGTGACAATTGTGATTCCAACAGTATTATAGAAAACGAGTTTGTTTTGTGCTGTCATCTACTAACTACACGTAATAGCAAATTGCTTGTTGCCTCAGTTTAGATCGCGTTAAATCACAAGATATGTATAACAAGACTGTGATGTATTGTTTATTTGTTCATAAATAATAATGTTTGTTCAACAACAGTTGATGATGTGTACTGACTTGTCATTCTACTTAGAAGTGTTTATCCATTTTTATGTATGTGAACTCGGGAGATAAAACAGTCACCTTTCATTATTTATCAATGCAATAAAATGAATTTTATAGTGCAACATCTAGTCAGTCATGTCCTACATATTTGGCTATTATCTGTGTATTTTCTGTGAAAAAATAATTACCAACAAAGTTGTTGTATACATTTTAGACACTGTGCATTTGTTCAAGTGTCTGGAGTTTAAACCTGACAAAACAAACAACCAGATATATTTGATTGAACTGGCAATGCCACGAGGGCAACTCAACAAACTACAAACAAGTGTAAAAGTTTATCGTCAAATATGCGACTTCTTTTAATAATCTGCCACATAAGGCAGGAACAGAGGAGTAACTTACACTAACACTAATCTTGTTTACAATGTATGCTATTTTATTAAAACAATCCAATGTTATAATCTGATTAGTTCACCCAATGTTATGGACTGTTACTTCTGGGTCCATCCTGCACAAACTGACCACCAATAAAAGCTGCCATAACAGTAAACCAACTCGAGTGACAAAAACATGGCCATATAATACAAAGAGAAGCTTTTATTTGTAGTTCGCGTTATACGTTTAACTTTACCACTAATTTATTTTCAATAAATTTCACAGTATGATCGCTATAGTCAAACAAGGATCTTGACTAGTTTGATTCCAATGTATCACTGGAACCGTAACTACCCTGGTAACCTCTAACTGTAACTACCCTGGTAACTTGTGTCCTCCAACTATGCGTGATCTTTCAGTAGAAGCAAGAAACTGACCTACAAATCTACACTGGTTAAGCAAATCGCATTTTCTTAATGAAAATAAAATGTGGTCCCAAGCAATATAAATATTGTCAACCATTCTCCGTGTGCAACACACTGAACATAACACACTGATACTATTTATCAGTCTCCAAACACTGTAGATAACATGCTTAACATAACACACTGACAAAGTTTATCAGTCTCATGCATATAACATATAACACATAAAATAGAGAACAAATGTACTGTTTACCAGCCACCTATAGATAAAATACAACAGATCAGTCGACCCTACTTGATAAAGAGTACCATGATTCTGCTCTCCAATCACCACCAGACAACACGTTTACCAGTAACGCATAACACAGTGGTATTACCAGTCGCCCATAAACAACACATGTCAAGATTTTTCATTACAACGCATATGGTACAATTCTTGTCACACTCGAAAGGTAACGCATTCTTTTCATTACAACATATGATACAATTAAGATTTATTTCTTGAGCAAGACTGTGTCTGCCACATCTAAGCACCCATAAACCCTTTCTTTTATTTCCCGTAAGAGCCACAACTACACATCCTGTTGTTTTTCTACACCTCTTTAAAAGGTTACTTGTTAATGACTACTACATTGTTGTCTGCGGGATATTCTGGCCCAATAAAATATCTAACGTGGAATCCACAAGAAGACGGGCTGCAACAGTGCTGTCCTGGAAACTAAATGCTGATGACCGAGATGGCTAGGACACGTCCTGAGAATGCCTAAAAAAAGTATCCCCAAAGTTGTCCTAAGATGGACACCACCCGGAAGAAGGAAGCCAGGACCAAAGACAACATGGCAATAGACAGTAATGACAGAGCTACAAGAGATGGGGCTCTCGTGGGACGAGACTCAGACCGCAGCAAAGGACAGGACCCTGTGGAGGAACGTTGTTGTAGCCTTATGTCCCACTGGGGACGAAGAAGATAAGTAAGTAAGTATATTGTTGTCGTATGTACATCATTAAAGTGTGATTATGTCAACACACGAGATCGTTAGGGATGGTATCATTAATTGGCTGTATATTTAGCACTAGTGCAACCTGACCCCAGCAACTGTGACTTATGATTTTATGAGCCCCAGATATCTGGCCACATTACACGGTGATGATGACATCCCTAAGTAGTGATTAACCTGTTTAGGAACATTTGCAACCCTATGCGACCACTGCTAACAATATGGAAGGTTACCACCATATTACTGCAAACATAATCGTAACGAAAGTTGCACACACACACTAGAACTAACAAACATTCTACAACAGAAATGTTAATTCTATCTAAGAAGTCCTCGTATTGATTCTGCTTAAAATAAACCACGATATAAGAAGCCACAACTGCTACACAGTTTTTGCTTTTCAAGTAGATATGAACTGCATTCACTGCAAATCACATAATAACATATTCAC
Organism: Oasisia sp. SBJ-2009; assembly: GCA_964017155.1. Classification (NCBI taxonomy): domain Eukaryota; kingdom Metazoa; phylum Annelida; class Polychaeta; order Sabellida; family Siboglinidae; genus Oasisia; species Oasisia sp. SBJ-2009. The sequence goes on from OZ024854.1 coordinate 22,520,009, forward strand.
ACTCCCCTTTTTGCATACTTGCATAGTAATAAATGATATCAAAATTCCAGCAGTACTTGGGATTTCTACACAACTCTGTGAAAGATCCTGCACAAATGTCACTGACTGTCACTAAAACAGCCCACAACTCTGCACAAAAGATCCTGCACAAATATCACTGTCACTAAAACAGGCCAGTGTCAGGGCTGTGTCCTAAAGTGTCCTCATTGTATCCTGCTGTGTCCTGGCCGGGTCCTGGCTGGGTCCTGGCCGGGTTCTGCACTTTAAGTAGCTGTAACATTTACTTATCACACACAAAGTGCACACAACGCCAAAGTATAATAATATCCCTGCACATTGACACACGTTTAATATAAAGTTACCCAACATGCGTTATACTGAAACAGTTCCAACAAAACATGAACTGGGACGGCGCGAGACTCACAGAACGTTTGCTGCTTGTTTTCAGAACAACCACAACGTACCCTGGACCAACTGCTACAGATGGGTTAGACTGGACGCAGTTATTGATAATATCATAACTCCTGTAGACTTTTTATATAATTTACCCTCGACTTAAAAAACGCCCCAATTACTTGTCAACAGTCAATTGGTCAGTGTTGTGGTTGATGTCATTCTAATCTGGGCTATGACTGCTTGGATATGAAAAGTACCCAGTGGACCACGAGTCTGGACTGCAGTAGAACTGTGTAAAGTTTCCATAAATTCTAAACTAACACTTTCCCAGCCAGCGTCAAGCCGTAGGAAAGTCTCACGCAGCCGGACTGGCAACCTTTTCGATTTCTTTCGATGACAAGACTTTTAAAACATCGTAGACACTGTTGCGGAAAACACGTTTGAAATGGCGGCCAGGATTCTGGTAGATTCGAGTACACGTCCTCTCTCTGCCTCTGTTTGCTTCGTCTTCAATGTCCCAGATGTCAGCCATCGTACACCCTCGACTACAACACAAACCAGCCGTGTGAAATGAAGGGTCGTCTCCTGTTTGCAAGGTTCAGTAACACATAGTATTTACACATACATTTCCTACTGGTTTAACACTAACCTAACCCGCCACACCAAAACAAAATGGCTTCAACTGACGTGTCATGAAGTAAAAAATATGCATGGGTGATGGGTGAATAAGGTATACTTGGGTCATCAAACCAAAATTATTTTTCTTTCAAAATTGTGCAATTAGTGTTTTTGAGTAGAAATGCAGGTAGACATTAGCAAACACATGTTACACCGACCCGGGTATGCAGAGAAATAGCTAAACATTTAGAATAAAAAAGTGCTGACCAGCTGGTAGTATTTGTAACCATGCCAACCAGGAATGAGTAACTTCCCATACTCTTCAGTGCAAGTTTTTTTTTACAGCAGTCTTAATCAACAACCATAACTTGGTTGATTTAACAGGTTTTCGATATAAACACTTATGAAGAGTCAATATACCCATGTTTAACAGCTGCTGTTTTATTGATTAAATATGAATAATAACACTGGTCCTATTATCATACAATCTCTAAAAGTTAAACAATATGCATACAATAAAACCTACTTGATAAAAACGTGTATGTATATACATTTAAAAAGGTTAAATTAATTTATTAAGTTACTAACAAAACATGAAATGTCACAAAACTGGCATGTCAATAAATCTACCTATTTGCCACTATATGTTCATTTACATAAACATGTCTTCAGATGCCACTGAAGCACTAACAAAGGCAGAGCATTGTGTAGTTATTTGTTGTACTAGAAGAGTTTGACGTGTCACCTGGACTGTTGGTTGCACCAGCTCATCTCCACGATGACGTAGTTCACCTGTAGGTCTGTGACGGCCTGCCACACGTCCTTCAGGGGCTTACGACTGTACACGGTGTACACCTTCCTTGTCCGTGCCCTGTGACACAGGCAGACTGATGTCAGCTCAGTGATAAGAAACATCTGTAGCCGCTAAATCTACTAGGATCCGAGCTCAGAGCAACAACATGTTACGTATATAATTATATCCTTGTCATTGTCGGTAGTTGATATTACTATACGTTTGCTATACATGTTAATTGAACATTTATTATTGAATATTATTGTTACGTTTTACATACCTTGTCAGTTATAAAAATTATAAATATGTGTTACACGTGAAATTACTATTATAACATTATTGTTTATACAGCTATTGTAGGGTTGGCAGTGACCAGTTTAATTTATAAGAAATGGTTTCATATTAATAATTATTATCTATACCAACTAGTAACAGCCTTAATTGGCACCGCTGTCTGCCCGGAATCATACATGATATAAATGATTGTTACATTTTTAGCTTAAACATACTGTTTGCATATGTGCTTTGTACGATTCTAAAAATAAATATTCCTTCATTCATTCATTCATTCATTCATTCATTCATTCATTCATTCATTCATTCATTCATTCATTCATTCATTCATTCATTCATTCATTCATTCATTCATTCATTCATTCATTCATTCATTCATTCATTCATTCATTCATTCATTCATTCATTCATTCATTCATTCATTCATTCATTCATTCATTCACTCACTCACTCACTCACTCACTCACTCACTCACTCACTCACTCACTCACTCACTCACTCACTCACTCACTCACTCACTCACTCACTCACTCACTCACTCACTCATTCATTCATTCATTCATTCATTCATTCATTCATTCATTCATTCATTCATTCATTCATTCATTCAACACACTGTAACCACCAGGTGTAATGATGGACAGGGACCAGCTGAAGGGTTAGGAGGGATTGGAATTTCAAACATATTTTGCTAAATGTGACAACACTTTCAGATGATTGTATAGTGAATTACTGATGGGGAGTTGATCCAGATTTTTCGTGTAGCTACACAGAAGATACGTTTGCCAATATTGAGTTTAGTTTTAGCAACAAGCAGTTGTTGGGAAACTGAGGGGAAAAAAAACAAAATTAATAAGAGACCAACCAAAATTAATAATAGACCAACCAAAATTAATAAGAGACCGACCAAATAAGAGACCAACCAAATAAGAGTCTGACCAAATAAGAGACCAACCAAATAAGAGACCAACCAAATAAGAGACCAACCAAATAAGAGACCAACCAAATAAGAGACCGACCAAATAAGAGACCGACCAAATAAGAGACCGACCAAATAAGAGACCGACCAAATAAGAGACCAACCAAATAAGAGACCGACCAAATAAGAGACCAACCAAATAAGAGACCAACCAAATAAGATACCGACCAAATAAGAGACCGACCAAATAAGAGACCAACCAAATAAGATACCAACCAAATAAGAAGACAGTTGAGTTGAAAGGCACAGCATGCAACAGTGCCTACACATTACACTTTGGTCCTGCACGTTATCAAGCAATTTATCTTTGATCAACAATACATTGTTTTTAAGATTGTTTCCCTCCCAGTCACTAGCATGAGTGCACACACACATGACTGAGCTGAGGTTACCTGAGGTCAGCGTCCTCGTAGTGAGGGTGGTTCACGACGGGGCGGCCCGTGCACAGTTTCACTGTAGCCATTGTGGGCATTGGACCGGCAAACACAGCATCTAACACATACACCAAGACAATCAAGGAAGTGCTTTGCCATTCTACTGTAAATCACTAATTGACAAACTGATATGCTGACCACAAACAGCTTCAGTAATCTACACAATTGGTTTGGCAAAAGATGGCATACTTTTTCAACATTCTTTGAGAGATTGACTAATCAGGGTCCGTACACACCTGGACATTTGAAATTCAAGGCTATTCAAGACTTTTCAAGGCTATTGGATAAAAATTCAAGACTGTTTTAACATAACAACATCTGTACTTTTAAGCGCAGTAAATTAAGTTAACATTAACATTTTCACTCAACTAAGAAAACAATGGCGGCAACCACAATGAATTGCCCAATGTGCACACAAGTTATTTTTGTGCATAGGCTTTTCCTTTTCTGGCTATTATTCGTCACAACAATTGAGTCAAAACATTATTTTATTGACTACAATTAAATTCAAGACTTTTCAAGACTACTTTGCAAAATTCAAGGATTTCAAGAACTTGAATTTGATCCAATCAAATTCAAGGCTTTTCAAAACTTTCAAGGCCCCATACGGACCCTGACTAATTAGTAAACAGACTAACTTACAACAAAAGTGTGACTACTCGGATTACTTGACAGATGGTGAAGGGTGGGGCATGTTTTTGTAGTTGAAAATAATTACAACTTTATCTACTGAGTTTATCAAAGCTAAGCAAATATATGCCAAAAAAATGTGCCGACATGGCATCGACAGTGGTAGGTACGATTGTTTGCACTCACCTCGAGGCAGTTCTGCATTAATCCAGTCAACTAGCTCCTCTAGTGGTGGGTTGCTGAACTCGCCGGTGATGCTCATTTGGTGGGATACGTTGGCCAGGCCTTGGAAGCTCATGGCCGCCATCACAGCCACCACGATGGCGTAGTGTCTACTGCGGTCTCCCAGCCACCCAAACAACTGCAGGAACACACGTGGCTGGACAACACGCTTACTAGGCAGTGTGTGTGTGTGTGTGTGTGTGTGTGTGTGTGTGTGTGTGTGTGTGTGTGTGTGTGTGTGTGTGTGTGTGTGTGTGTGTGTGTGTGTGTGTGTGTGTGTGTGTGTGCACATGCGTATGTGTTGGTATGCATATGTATGTCTGTATGAGTGTCGATGTGTATATGTACATATGTAAGGCACTTTGAGATTGTGTGTTGGTGTGTCTCTATAGATATATAGATGTGTATATAGATGTGCAGGTATTTATAAAGTGTTTATAAAATAGTGTTTGTATATTGCCATGTGTGAACATATATTCATAAATGTGTGCACATATATACTATGAAGGCCCATCATTCAGGTTTTCCATATACGTTGGTACATTCTAGTAAATTAACTGTAATCGAATACATAGAACAAAGTAATACAAGCATCTTTCCAATATACAAACATTACTCCAGCCCAATTAGATTGTGATTACACAACACCCAGATGCACTCAGGGCTGCCCACTTGAAGAAAATATTTTCGCGTAATGATCGGGGGTGGTGGTGTGCGGCAGGGGGGCCTACCCTTATATTAAAAAGCAAAAATTTTACCCTCAGGCTATATACAAATTTGTGACGTTATCTCCTGCTGCTGGTCAATCTGGCAGAACTGGAAGTAGGTCCACTCCACCCTACAGTAATTAACAAAGTCTTTCTCAGTGACAGTCCATTCCCTGGCTGTAACTAAATCCCAAGTCATTAAACGTTGATGAATTGTTTCTTTCCCTAGTCTGGGGTTTGCCCCCTGCCCAACCACCACAGCAGCCACTGGTAATCACTGGTGCGTGACACACCCCGCCCCAGTGAGGCCCACCTGTCTGGAGGCGAGGAGGGCGGTGAGGAGACAGAGGTGGGGCGTCCAGAACAGCTTCAGGCGCATGATGAGGACGGCCATGGCAGTGAAGGCAGCCAGCTGGAAGAGGTGGTATACCAACTGCAACAAACAGAACCCGTCTCTAACGTCACTCAGGGAACAGGTCGTAATGTGTACAACAAACAGAACCCGTCTCTAATGTCACTCAATGAACAGGTCGTAATGTGTACAACAAACAGAACCCATCTCTAACGTCACTCAATGAACAGGTCGTAATGTGTACAAGTGTAGACACCTGTCAGTTTATTTAATTTGTATTTAATGTTTACCTATTTATTATCTTGTACATGTTTTACATTAATTTACAAAATGTCATAAGTACTCATTATTTTATTATCAATATACTATTTATTTTTAAAATCATCTAAAGCTAACTTATTTATTTTAATATTTATTACTATTACTTTTTACACATATTTTAGGTATTTTATTTACCTTAACAAACTTAATATTATAATTCTACGACACATGTATATGTACTTATATACAGCGCCTCCGAATGGATATTTCTAGATTTATGGCACTTTATAAATGATCGTATTATTATTATTATAACAAACAGCACGAGTCTCTAACACGCCACTCAGTGAACAGGTCATAATGTGTGCAACAAACAGCACGAGTCTCTAACACGCCACTCAGTGAACAGGTCGCAATGTGTGCAAAAACAGCATGACTCTAACATGCCACTCAGTGAACAAGTCGCAATGTGTACAACAAACAGCACGAGTCTCTAACATGCCACTCAGTGAACAGGTCGTAATGTGTACAACAAACAGCACGAGTCTCTAACATGCCACTCAATGAACAGGTCGTAACGTGTACAACAAACAGCACGAGTCTTTAACACGCCACTCAATGAACAGGTCGTAATGTGTACAACAAACAGCACGAGTCTCTAACACGCCACTCAGTGAACAGGTGGTAATGTGTACAACAAACAGCGTGAGTCTCTAACACGCCACTCGGTGAACAAGTCGTAATGTGTACAACAAACAGCACGAGTCTCTAACACACCACTGAGTGAACAGGTCGTAATGTGTACAACAAACAGCAGGAGTTTCTAACACACCACTGAGTGAACAGGTCGTAATGTGTACAACAAACAGCACAAGTTTCTAACACACCACTGAGTGAACAGGTCGTAATGTGTACAACAAACAGCACAAGTTTCTAACACACCACTGAGTGAACAGGTCGTAATGTGTACAACAAACAGCACAAGTTTCTAACACACCACTGAGTGAACAGGTCGTAATGTGTACAACAAACAGCACAAGTTTCTAACACACCACTGAGTGAACAGGTCGTAATGTGTACAACAAACAGCACAAGTTTCTAACACACCACTGAGTGAACAGGTCGTAATGTGTACAACAAACAGCACGAGTTTCTAACATGCCACTCAGTGAACAGAGAATAACGCGCACTTTCCCCATTACACATCTTCCGGTTATACCAACCAAACACTTGTTCCAATCTGGAGAATTCTTTCTACTAACTATAAAATAGGTTTATAAATTGTATAATGTGACTATGACACAACAGTGTGTACTGTAAAAATACGAGAACTCTTCACGATAACTCCTATGAGTGAAAGGTGGCAAGGCCCAAGTGCTGGAGTTAGAGAATGTCAACATGACTTAGTAGGAAGTGCTGTGTGTTGAAGACTCTGATGTAACATTCAATACATTACCTCAGCTCCAGGTTTGGATCTGTGCTCACTGAAACATGAGAACATTTTATAAGTGACCTCAGAATGGATTATTGTAAAACGTTCTTTCTAACACTTGTAACCACAATGTTGACAAGAAGGTAACATAGACAACTGACTTGTTACACAATAACAAATACCTGTGCATGGAATAGTAACTATTCAAAGATCAGACTGTGTGTTAAAATACATGTGCATGGAACAGTAACTATTCAAAGATCACACTGTGTGTTTAAATACATGTACATGAAACAGTAACTATTCAAAGATCAGACTGTGTGTTTAAATGCATGTACATGGAACAGTAACTATTCAAAGATCACACTGTGTGTTTAAATGCATGTACATGAAACAGTAACTATTCAAAGATCAGACTGTGTGTTAAAATACATGTGCATGGAACAGTAACTATTCAAAGATCACACTGTGTGTTTAAATACATGTACATGAAACAGTAACTATTCAAAGATCAGACTGTGTGTTTAAATGCATGTACATGGAACAGTAACTATTCAAAGATCAGACTGTGTGTTTAAATACATGTACATGAAACAGTAACTATTCAAAGATCAGACTGTGTGTTTAAATACCTGTGCATGGAACAGTAACTATTCAAAGATCACACTGTGTGTTTAAATACATGTGCATGAAACAGTAACTATTCAAAGATGACACTGTGTATTCCAGTGAACGTATGGCTTCAGTAAACACTCTTGTTGTTATGATGTCTTCATTCTGACATGAATATAAGATAATTTGTTAACTATTTGAATACTAGATCAAATGTTTGTTGGCATGGATATACCATTGTCTGGACTCTAAGTACAGCTGACATGGTGTCTGTCTATCAACACATCATACAACTTCATACACACCAGAGACACCACAAGTTGCTAAGTACCATCTCCTAAGATATATGTGATGTACGACAGGCTAAACTTACATGGACACATGAACTGTTTTCTCGTCCTTCTGTACATTGCCATTCTTTTCCACTGTTTCTGGCACTTTCTTGTATTCCTCATATTCACGTTTTAATATCTACAAAACATAATACAAAATCACCGATTATTCAACACTTTTATATCAGGTAGTATGATTGTTATATGACAATATTACAGCCACAGAAAAGACAAAATGTTGCCTACAATTAAAACGAACTTCATTTATTTAATTAACTTTCAGAGAAAAAACTGGTATGCTGCATTAAAAATATTCCTAAACCTGATACCCCTTAATTATTATACAGCAAGATTTTTTATAGGTACCTGGTTTTCTCAGTTAACCTGCAATGCCAACAGTAAAAACCCAGCGAGCCCTTAAATCCTTCATTCCATCCTCCATCAAGTGTCTGAATCAGCCACACAAAAAATTGTCCTTGAACTACCACATTCTCTACCGCTGCCAATGCAATGTTGTTTTATCATATTTATTAATTAATTAATTTATCTTATTATAATACTGTCATATTGTTTTAGTATATTTATTTATTCCAATATATATCATATTTATATTTTTAGCTAACGTTTACATACTTACATGCTTGATTTTACTGTATACATGCGTTACTACGTGATTTAAATATTGTGTTTTTATGCAACCTCCAAAGTGCAAAATGTATTTCCATTCTATGAATTGGACAATAAAGTTATTATTATTATTATATTTAGCACTGCTTGGAAAAATACTCCTCATCTCTGTATTGCTACAACACCTCGCTACGAATTTAAATATATCGTACAACAAAGAGACGTGGACAAATTTACAGGTGAGCTATATTTTACTTATACCTTGGAGCCCTTGAACACATACTGCTCCAACACAAACACAAACAAGAACAGTGCCATTATTTTCACAAGTGCCATCTGGGAGCGTGTACTGAGTGGCTCCCTATGTGATGTCTCACACACAAAGGCAACTATGTAATCTGTCTCAAGCTCACAGAACTAATGTTCTTGTAGCTATAAGCCAGTGGAACATTTAGGGTGGACCAGTCATATGAATGTGCTTGTACTGAGGACGTACCTTGACTATAACGGCAACAACAACCACCACGGTGCAGGGAACTAGCAGCGTCTTCAACAGCCGGGGCATTGTCTGACAAACACAGGCAACATATATCAGCACTCTTAAGTTACTTTATACTACTTGCAACCACTTCTTCTCTACTTTGTGTTGCTCATTTAAAATAAAATAAATGTCAGCAATGTTAGTTCGTAAGCACAGAACTCTACATCAAGAAACAGCCAAACACACATGAATCATACAAACACATACTTGGGTGCTTGCACACAGGCCCTAACATGCTCACACACGCACGCACGCACATACACACTCACATACACACACACACCACACACACACAACACACATACACAAACACACACGCATGCACACAGAGTGTGTACAAGGTAAAGGTTTATCATCACACTACAGTGTAATAGATTTTTGAACGGGACTAATTTTTAAATGGGCGTTATTAAACCAACATTTTCTTTGATGGCAACTGACATATAATAAAATGTGATTGTACGTCTATGTCACTGGTGAGATCAATGTACACAGACATCTCTGAGACACACACCTCCTTCTCCATGAAGCTGAACTCTGCGGCACATGTGTACAGCATTGTGTCAAAGTTCTTGAAGTCGGTAAACTTGCTTCTGAAGATGTCTCCAATGTGGGCCTATAAGTGAGAAAGTAGAATGCCATTCCACCGGAATGCTAATCAAGTTCGATCATTATGATCACTATTAGACATTCAGAAAACACTTGCCACCTAAATCCAACTTTGGAGATCAAGTATACCTTTGTATGTCCCATGCAAAATTATTGATTTAATGGCCTTTATATTATTGACGCATAATCAGGACAGTCCTTAATAGTGCATGCACATTTGTTAAATCTTCAGCATACTTTTAAAAATACCATTAACAATGTTTTGGTCAAAACAACCATTGTTATATTTATATAATTTGTTGAGATACAAGAAATACTTTGTATATACAAAAATGACTTGCATATTTCTAGCAAATCCCATATCTGTAACATGCACAGAGCAAGAAGTGTCATCAGACAAGGAGGCTACTAGTGAGTTGGTGACCTCTTCAATGTCTACATACATCATCCCTCACTCCCAGCAACTTTCCCACGAGGAACTTCGTGCCCAATGTCCCAAGTCCCAGCAACACTGTCTGAACCGCCTGAAGATTGAAAACACAGAGATCTTGTACACACAAGGTCGTATAAACACACACATCTAATCATACACATCATCAACATTATCACTGACGTTTAACAAATTATTTAAGCAGCCATAAACACAAATAATGTTCAAACATTTAAATGTAATAAATGACTATAATAAATACCTCTACATAACTGCTAAAGATAAAACATTATTGGTTAACGGAACAATATTTGTATGTGAAATGACTGGTCATTTAGTTGAATATAAACAATGTAATGAGAACAATCACGGTTATTGATTAACACAACCCTACACAGAGAAATACAGTAACATTCAACAAGAGAGATTGGACAAGAAATGTTACTTACCCATATAAGGACACGTATTCGCAACTTCTCAATGATTGGCTCCAACAGAATAATGGCCTGAATCATGAGAAAGATCAGTCAGAGAACATAAGACAACAAACCTATCAGTACCTATGTTATTGGTGTCTGTGGCAAATCAACAATAGTGCAGTGGCTGGTATCATTTCACTATTGTGCTTTTTTGTATCCACAGTAAACCGTCCAAATATACATGTACATGTGTGTGTGTATATATCTATTATACATAATTAGACTGGATTCTCAACAACAAAAAGATAAAAGTGCTATTTAAAATAAATTCTTTTTCTGTTTGGAATACGCAAAATCCACTATGGTGAAATATGAATGAATAAATGAATGAATGAAAGTTTATTCAACAACAACAGCACATTAATTGTACAACATATGGGAAAGATATTACAATACAGTAGTTTCATGATTGTTGAGTTGCTGCTGCTGTTGAAGGGACATAGCAGAAGTCGTGTGACTTGTAAGTAGCTATGCCCTTTTCAAACTAAAACACATAGTAACTGTAGTAAGAGTTACAAGGTAGAATACAAAGTAACAGTAACAGTATTTATTCTATTATAATTATATTAAAACTAACCAACAAAAAGGTAATACGACTAATGTGGCTGTCAAACATGACACATATATCAGTTGCTAAGAGGCTAGACCTGACCACATCCCACTGTGACATACCAGGACAGCGAGGACAGCAGCGGAGAAGAAAGAGGCCAACAACATGGCGTTGCCAAACAGAGCCAGGAAACTAACGGCGAGTCCCAGCTGCAAGAGATTGTACATCAATGTACATTGTGCACAGAGCCAAAACATTGGCCTGCAAAAGAATATGAGTATTATTATGCATGGCAGTTTAATAAAATGAAATAATTTTGTTAAAATTGCCAGATTAATTGACTTTGATTGTTAGATTGTGTGACTTGTGAATAGCCTTACATGACAGTTACACAGACAGAGGTAGTTCTAAAATTTTCAAATTATTTCTAACAAGACCAAATAGGAATTGTGTCCTAATAGTTTGTACGGTGACTTCAAAAAGGTATTTAAAATGAACACAAATGACAATGAAGTCTTGGTAGCTTGATTTCAACACTCAGTTTCTTTTTTAAATTGCATTTCTCTGATAAATTTATTTAATAGACTACTAAATTAAATAGCATTATTAAAATTATGAATAAAAAATGGAGTAAAAACTGTATTTACCCCCTGACCCAGCAGAATGACCTTGACCTTGTGTGACCCGATGAAGCCAAGCATGTAGGTCGCAAACACCGCGGCTGTCTGAGTCATCAGCACAAACTGAGCAAACTACAACACAACTTGTGGGTACAGACAGCTGGCCACAACCTCAGCATCTATCTCTTACTTCTCAACAGGTTTACAAGTGGCAGTTTGTTCTGATGAGACACGCTGAATGCTCACACAATGTGGCAAAGAATGAAGGCAAGATTAACTATTATAATTAATAAAATATCAATAAAATATGAATCAGTCGTATGACAAGTATAAAAATATTATTTTAAAACTGTCTGTCCAATTGTCCAGGTAAAGATGACTGGCAAATGGATGAATGCCAGACGGGGACAGACAGACAGATGGACAACCGGACGATGGACGGACGGACAGACAGACAGACAGATAGACAGACAACCGGACGGACGGATGGACAGACAGACAAACAAACAGTTTCCCAGGAGGATAACTGCCATACTGATTGGGAAGCCAGGTGGACGGACGGACGGACGGACGGACGGACGGACGGACGGACGGACGGACGGACGGACGGACGGACGGACGGACGGACGGACGGACGGACGGACGGACGGACGGACGGACGGACGGACATTACCTGCCAGGAGAGCATGAAGCAGATGACTGTGGCAGCCACCGCAAAACTGTTGCGATACGACGGTCGCGCAGCTCTGCAAAGAAACAACAAAACAGTGTTTAGCAACACTTAACTTCTTCACAACAGTATCATGTGGCAGGACCTTTAAAAGGGCCAATTTATTGAAATAACTGAGGTCTACATATTTATTGTTAACCACCAATACGGTTGCTCCAAGACAGCTACTTGGAAAAATTTGATCGTCTTTGTTGCAAGTGTATTTGTAGTTTGTACCTCAAAATGCGTGTTACAAGTGTAACATGTACCCCAATACGTGTGTTACATGTGTAATGTGTACATAGCAACATGTAACACGTGATACTTCAATACATGTCTTACATGAATAATGTGTACCTCAACATGTGAGTTTCAAGTGTAATATCAAGATGTATACTACATGTGTAACATGTACCCCAATAAGTGTGTTACAACTGTAATGTGTACCTCAAGATGTGTGTTACAAGAAACATCTCTGCAATGATGAAGGGGAAGCCAAAGCTCTCCCTCAGTGGGGGTGTCCACTGAACCCTGGTGCACTGAAACATGGACAGACAGTCACCTTGTAGATTACGTCATCATATCATGTCTGATTGTCAGTTGTTTCACTATGACAGGTAAACAATTATGACAGATTTCTGTTGTACGTGTAAAATAAGTGCCATGTCATCCCTTAGTGAATCAATATAAGACAGCTGAGTGAGTGAATGACTGAGATGACAAGTGAGTGAGAGGCTCAGCAAAGACTCTACAGTTGAGTAATTAGGTGAGCGGACGAGTGACTGACTGACTAGATGAGTGAGTAGATGAGTGAGTGACTGAGTGAGCAGATGGGTGAGAGATTTAGTGAGTAGGTGAGTGATTGTTTGAGTGAGTACATGAGTGAGTGAGTGAGTGAGTGAGTGAGTGAGTGAGTGAGTGAGTGAGTAGATGAGTGAGTGAGTGAGTGGGTAGATAAGTATGTGGTTGAGTGAGTAGATGGCTGGCTGAGTGAGTAGATGAGTGAGTGACTGAATTAGTTAATAGGCTGAATGATTGAGTGACTATCTGGATAAATGTATGAGTGAGTAGATGAGTGACAGAGCAGATGGATGAGTGAGTCACTCTATCCCCACCTCTCCATGGTTGTAGAAGAACGCCATCACTGCCAACAAACCTCCAACGATTGACCGACTGAAAACACGAAAATTAAAACAAAATGAGTTAAACTGACAATATTAAAAAAGTTCCCACAACATAAGATCAGCATTAGCACAAGGCTTTCAAAAATAGCTATAACTACTCCCTACAAGTACCTCCTTGATGGCCCACAATCCAAAGAGGAAGAAGACAACATACCTGAGGTAGGCACCAAAGAGGAAGAAGACGGCCATACAGAGGCCATTGAGCGCAAACACTAAGTCGATGTAGAAGTAGGGCGGTTCACCGATGCCTGTGGGAACAGAAGGACACAACAGTAAGTATGGTTACAACAGGACTGACTGCACAGACTGTCTCAGCTCAACACACCAAACTATCTGCCTTTTAGTTTAGCCTTTCTTTTTGTGTTTCACGTAATTCTAAAACAAAACTGCCACAGATCCTGGCTACAGATGGACTTACTTGTGTCCATAAGACTACAAGTTACTAAAATGATGTTATACTGTGACAGCAGGAGAAAGCCAATGCAAAGAAATAAGTTTTAAAATATATCATATATTTCCGTTTAAAGAACTCTAAACAAACAATAAGGTAGTGTAAAAAAAAATTTGATGGGAGATAAGTTATTTATATCATACATATTACCGATAAGTTTTAATTATATGTCGCACCATGAAACCACATAAACTACCCACGTAATTAATGTTTCTACTGTTAACATTAATACGTGCATAGTCAAACAAACCAAAATGACAAACGAGTTCTGTGCCTCTGACAATTTTCATACAACCGTAGTACCAACAACATGTGTCACCCGTGAAATGTTCTCCCCTGTACCTTCACAACTGTGGATGGGAGAGAGTCCCTGTCCTCTATTCACTGTCCAGCACAACTTGGTTGTGATCTTGAAGCGTGTCGTCACATCAGTGAAGATTCTGAATGCAAGTCCCAACACCACCTGGTAGACAGAAACAGCAACTCACTTGAAGTTGTTACTACAGCTGTATTATGATATATCTAAACATTTGGCTGCACTCGTAAATGCATTAGTGTTAAATTCGTATAAATGTTCATCAAGTTAAGATTATGTCACACGTGGGACAGTCTGCTCACCACGCCATCTGGCGAGTACTGAAGATACAGCTCCTGAAGACCACCAATGGTGGTCAAAACATCGATGTGAGTCAAAACTGATAAGTTGTGAAATAGGAAATCGTACATAGATATTGCATTACTGTTGTTTTTGTATGCGCACGTGTGTGTGTGTGTGTGTGTGTGTGTGTGTGTGTGTGTGTGTGTGCGCACATGTGTGCGTGTGTGTGTGTGTGTGTGTGTGTGTGTGTGTGTGTGTGTGTGTGTGTGTGTGTGTGTGTGCATGCCTACGTGTATGTGTGACAGTCTGGTTTAAACAGTAGAAAAGGTATTTCACATAAGATTTTTATATACATAGAGTGGAAGTAGTTGATGTTTCACACACTATTGTAATACTCAATGGGACTGATAAGGACACATCACCATGGCAACCTTGTCATTTTTCCTAGGTCCAAATGTTATGGCTTCCAAACAGAGTGTCATTTTGGAGAGACAGTTTTACAATGATTTAGAAATTCTGTACAATGACATTAAGAGAATATCAGTAGCATGCACATTTGAGTGTTATACACATACCTCAGGGTAGAGGTTGAATCTGTTGAGAGTGTTGATCACTTTGGGGTATTCCGTGATGTTGTCATTCATGATGGTGTGTAGACCATCCAGGAAAGTTGGTGCCTCAATGATGGTCTTGTAATAGGAGTAGTATAGACCCTGTACAGACATAGACACATCAACCTCAATGGTGGTCTTGTAATAGGAGTAATATAGACCCTGTACAGACATAGACACATCGACATCAATGGTGGTTTTGTAATAGGAGTAGTATAGACCCTGTACAGACATAGACACATCAACCTCAATGGTGGTCTTGTAATAAGAGTAGTATAGACCCTGTACAGACATAGACACATCAACCTCAATGGTGGTCTTGTAATAGTAGTATAGACCCTGTACAGACATAGACACATCTACATCAATGGTGGTCTTGTAATAAGAGTAGTATAGACCCTGTACAGACATAGACACATCGACATCAATGGTGGTCTTGTAATAGGAGTAGTATATTTAGACCATGTACAGCCATAGACAATTAGACACGTCAACCTCAATGGTGGCCTTGTAATTTAGTAGTATAGACCCTGTACAGACAGGACCAGGTGCCCTAGTAATGGAACATACTAAATAAGTGCCTATTTAAGATGCATACCACTATCAAATAGTCATTCAATATTATATGCTGTATATAATTTATCTTCTTCTTCCAGATACTGGACTGGGCCCTTGCAGGGTGTTAAAAGTCTAGTGAAGTTTGTGCGCTGGGAGGGGGGGGGGGTGTGTATGCTCTTATAAAACAAACTGTTTATATATTAAAAAAATATGCTATAGCATTAATAAAGTTATTGTATGGACCACTGGTGAGCTAAACAATCTGTATAATTATGTACATTATCTGATGGCAGATGTTGAGGCACGAAGGCCAGCCCTGAAAGCCTCTGGGCATGAGGTGGCCAATAGGCTTGTGGGGAGCATATTCCACTGTCTGAGTGTCACAGGGAAAAGGGAATGGTAAAGGGCTGGGTGGTCTGCCCTTGTGTGATGAAAATGCTGGGCTCCGCGAGTTCTGGGGTCACATCATTTTGTGAAGGAGACTTAGGCGGTTTTTCTTCCTCCTCGCTTCCAGGCTTTCCCAGTGTAGCACCTTGAGCACATATCAACAAAGCTGGTGTTGTTTGTGTGTGCAAAAACTGTGCATATTTGTATACAGTGTATAATTATACACACACACATATATATATATATATATATATATATATATACACACACTCCTAAAGGCAGCTTATGTCGACCGATTGTGCATATAGGACCGGCTTATGTAGACCGCTGTTTTATGTAGACCAAAACTGGTCTACATAAAGATTCGACGTGTTAGTTCACAACTAACACAATTGAACTGATCAGTACAATTGCTTATGCACACAGCAAATATGTCAGTGAAATACTGTGCGTAATAAGTTTTTAAATGAACAACATCTTAAGTGATTTTGAGCATGTTTTTTCCTGCACCGTGCATATTTTTGAGTATATTGTGTGCCGGGTTATGTATACCGGATCCAAGTTCTTATAAATCTATATTTATGGTATATACCGAATGAAGGGTTAGAGTTTTGTGTTCAGTGTATGATATGCTTCATACTGATGCAAAATGCTATATTATTATGTGTAAATTAGTAAAACTTGCATTTTTTTGTTGCGAACCGATAGATCCCTCGAATATGGGCTTCCACAAATCCACGTTTGTCGCTAGAGGCGCTAATACGCAACTAGACCCTAGTTGCATATATCAGCGCCTCCAGCGACTAACGTGGATTTATAGTAAATATATTGTTCATGTGTTGCTCCGGTCTACATAAATCGGCATATGTGCATATGCGGTTTTATGTAGACACATTTTTTGGCATATACCTTATTTATTGAAATATTTTGATGAACTTTCATTGTGTTAAACATTAGTATTAGAAACAATGTTCCAGTTTTACATCTTTAGAAAATGCATTAAGTAAAAAATATGCCTGGTCTACATAAGCCGGTCCTCTAGGCACTGGTCGACATAAGCTGCCTTTAGACATATATATATATATATATATATATATATACATATACATATACATATACATATACATATATATATATATATAAATATATATACCCCATCTGTCACTGAGGTGCCCCACAAAGGCTAAGTTTACAAGTCACTGTGAGTCTGAGATAGAAATATCGGTGACCTGTAGACATCTACACTTTACAATTTTAATGTGTTCCATTGAATCATCTTCTGCAAAGTGACAACTGGATTAGCTGTGCAATCAGTCCAGTTAACCCAATCAGTCTCTGCAGAGTCTCACTCAATACACCACCAGTCTCCAGCACTGCTAATACTGCTGATAGATGTGCATCTGTCAGTCTCTGCAATGTATATGCCATGATATACACCAAGGCCTGTCCTAGCCCACAGAAACAGGAGGATTTCATTGTGTTTAGCTGTGGTCACTTAGTGTTACAACCATAGCTTTATGTAGAGACCCGTCCACCCGTCATTTGGATGGGTCAAAACGAATACGGATGGGTAGAAATATGGGTGGACGGGTAAAAACCTGAAGGAGCAAAAAAAGGTCTTCCAAAACCATAGATATAGTTAGTTATGCCTTGAAAGTGAATGTAAATGGTGTCATATGTGTAAACATCCACGTGTCCACCAAAACATGTGTGACTGGCAATGATTTTATCCTGCATAAAGCCCTGGTTACAACTGACAAGGGACAGGTCAACTAAATCAACAACAGAGCATGCGTTTAACGTATGTTGTCTAACTTGTACTAACAGGAGTTGGACTGCTTCTGGCCAAAATCTACATTTGTCCTGATCAGCTGTCTGGGAACATACAGTTTTTAACCATGCTATATGCTGAAGCCTGTCTATGGTAATGCTAAAATGTAGAATAAGAAAGTAAGATTGTATGATTTAACTTACTTTGGAGCATAAATTTGTCGACTAGTATGACATTTCGACCCTTCAGCTACAGGCCTTGTGAAATAATAAATAACTAAAGAAGGACAAATAAAAATATGTAATTAAAATAATTTTTCAATTTAATCATGATTAAAAAAACAAAGCTGACGGGTCAAAACGTTGTATTCATCGACAAATTTATGCTCTAAAGTAAGTTAAATCACACAATCTTACTTTCTTGTTCTACATTTTAGCATTAGCATTTTAGCATATATAGCATGGTTAACATATAATAAACCATTCTTGGATCCATGAACAATATATTCAATAAGAAA
This sequence comes from Oasisia sp. SBJ-2009, assembly GCA_964017155.1. NCBI lineage: Eukaryota > Metazoa > Annelida > Polychaeta > Sabellida > Siboglinidae > Oasisia > Oasisia sp. SBJ-2009. The sequence goes on from OZ024854.1 coordinate 22,538,713, forward strand.
GTAAGAGCTTGGGGTAGTTCCGGTGAGACACCAGCTGAGGAAATGAACAAAACAACTGGCTTGTGTCATGGTTCAGTGCCCAGGGTCTCCACCCCCAAGTCACTGACTGGGGATGGCCATAATATTCACATGGTTCCTATTTGTAAATCTCTTCTGAACCGTGCAAATTGGGTTGAAAGACAGGTCATAGTATGGAATGAAGAAAGCATTGTTAGACGACAAGGTTGTTTTGATTGCACTGAGATGTTTTTCATCCCGAGAAACATCTCAGTAGTAGCCTGGATGAACTTACCTTTCTGTCTATGTTGAAATGATACCTGTGAAGAAATGCAAAGTGTTCCCAGACAACAAACCGTTTATTTTCAGGGAGATGGAAGGAAGTGCAAAGGGCTGTCAAATTAGAAATTAGGAAAGCAAGAGAGAATCATATTCACAAAATAGAACTGAAGTTTAAAACATGTGATATGAGAACAGTCTGGGAAGGTATTAAGACCATGAGTGACATGCAGCAAAATGGACAGAATCCGAAATGCTTGTCATCCTTGGTGTTTGCAGAGGATATGAATTTTTCTATTCTCATGTTGACAGACATAATTGTTCTGGAAAACTACAGCTTGAATACAAAGAAGAATATTCCAAATGTGCAGAAAAGGTCCTGGTCCTAATGGCATTTCTGGTCAGGTTTTGAAGAATTGTGCTACTCAGTTGTCTGGTATCATCCAAATGATCCAATCCATCTTTCAGGCCTCTCTTAGTTTACAGAAAGTCCCTATCTTGTGGAAAATGTCTACTGTCGTGCCTGTTCCAAAAAGTCTTGTCCTGCCAAATGATTTATTTGTGATGCAACGACCACAATTACAATTATAATATATATTAAGTTTTTTATCATGATTAAGATTGAAAAACAATTTTAATTACATATTTATTATTTCATTTTCCCTTGTTTAGTTATTTATTATTTCACAAAAGCTACAATGAATTTCCCTTATGGGCCAACAAAGTGTTATTTAAAAAAAAACCAAGAAATATATCGACATAGTTTTAGCAAGCCAAACAGTCGAAGACTTCTGGCTTCACCATAATGTAGTGATGGAAACATTATGAGAGGCATGAGATGGAATACCCACACTTCTCTTAATGATTACTGTGCCTTCAAATGAGTGTTAATTAATTCACCAGAACAAACTGCAGCATCCAAAATCAATCCAGTGGCCCTCTGCCTGGGGATAAATGAATCTGGCCAGCGTCAGCAATCAGAGGGCAGCCATTAATCCAGACCTGCCTTCAGATAACTGTGTACAACTGACAGTTAGTCAATCCCCTCACTCTAAGTTGGACACAGTGCACCCAAACTTGAACATATATGACTCTATCTGTCTATTATTAGTAGCAAGGGAAATATCAAAACACACTATATGGTTATGAAAACAAACAAACAAACAAACAAACAAACAAACAAACAAACAAACAAACAAACAAACAAACAAACCCTATAATATATATGCTATGTAAACGTTTAAACAGATTTTGCAAGAACAAATGCTGGTAGTTGAATTAAACGTAATATAAAAATAGACCATAAGCCTCTGAAGTCCATGGGACTACCAGTCACACAATTTTAAAGATAATTAAATAGGCATCAAAATAAAATAAATTTGCATTTACAGAAAAATATAGTTTGGAAGATACAGGTTATTAAAATATGCAAAAGCAGCTCCCACTGGCCTGACACAGATGGCATAACAATTAGTTATGCTTTCCAGGAAGGCTACCTGGTCAGCCTCCAGAGTTTGTATAGTCCCGGAATAACAAGTATTGTCTACTACAATGTACCAGCCTATCCAGGCATATTGATATATAGGCAAACAATGTTGACATGTAGCTTTCTGGGAGGCCCTGGTGTGCCCTTAGAAACATATAATCAAACATTCCATGTAATACAATTTTATTTGTATACAACCTATGTTAGGCACCTGCCAACAATTGAAGATATCTTTGCCATGTTTATGATAGTGCAAATTTATTTTATGTATAATAGGTAACAAGACACCTTTTATAGAATTTAGATATATTCATGCAGTTCATTTAAAATTTAAAACGACTTAGCTGCAACATGTTATATATGATTTGTATGAAAATGTCAGGTTCTTCTTATTAGATATTCATCTAACTACTAGCCAAACTTCAGAAAACTTCCTCAACGTATCCCGAAGATATAATTATCCGAACATATCGCATGTACACTCATCAAAAGCAAAATTAAATAACTCACCTAAAATGTTACAATTTACAGTGACAATCTCTATCATCTTGGGTCCGGTTTCATCATCATCATCATCATACAATTAATACAAGGCTCTTAAAAGGAGTTTCCTTGGGCCTAACAAATGGCATGCATAGTAGCAGCGCTCTATGGTACACACAGTAGCAGTGGTCTAGATATGGTACCTTACCAGTGCTCTATGGTACACACAGTAGCAGTGGTCTAGATATGGTACATTACCAGTGCTCTGGTATGCAGCATTTGGTATGCAGGTATTGCAGTACCTCAGGTATTGCAATACCTCAGGGAGTTTGACGCCCCTGCCATGCAGAGTTGTAAACCACTGCCTTGTGGTATAGGTTCTTGTCAGAACCGAAGGCTAAGGGAGCAAACCCTAAACAGAAAACCATGTCACTGTGGCAGCATCAAGGGCGGTTGATGTATGGAACTCCCAACATCTCTCGACCAGCCACTGCAGGGACAAATAGTTTGCGCCTGTCTTGACATGTTCTTGCCGGTGTGAGACCTCTATTTGTTCCCCGAGAGAGTGTCGCTAGTAACTTGCAAAAGCCAGCGGTACTTCAAAAGTTTTTGCTAGCAGCTTCCATGAAATGTACAACTGCACGAAACATGATACCGGATCGGCCGTCGCCCGGGTTACCAAGGACCGCGCTGCTCGACCTCATCTTCCGTCGACAGTGGAAAATCAGCTAGGAAGAAGAAGACAAAGAAGACAACTACTGACAATTGGACAATGGAACATCAGGACTCTCCTCGACCGAGAAGGAGCTAACCGACCAGAAAGACGTACGGCACTAGTGGCAATGGAACTTGCCAAATACAACATCGACATCGCCGCCCTATGTGAAACAAGGTTCTCAGAGTCTGGTAGTCTCGACGACTTGGAATACTCTTTCTTCTGGAGTGGCAAACCCGAAGGAGAAAGAAGGGAGGCCGGAGTGGGCTTTGCTATCAAAAAGGATATCATCACAAAGCTGACAGAAATGCCACGGCCAGTAAGTGACAGAATCATGATGATGAGACTACCTCTGAGCAAGGACAACTTTGCTACAATTATCAACGTGTATGCTCCGACAATGACAAACCCAGACGAAAACAAGGAGGCCTTCTACAACCAGCTCACAAGTGTGCTCAGGGGCATCCCTCATACCGATAAGCTACTGCTGATAGGAGACTTCAATGCGAGGATAGGAAGAGACAATGACAAGCGGCCCTTGGTCATGGGCAAACATGGGATTGGGAAATGCAACTCCAATGGCGAACTTCTACTGGCTCTGTGCTCTGAGTTCGAACTGATAGTGACGAACACCATGTTCAAGCAGAAGGATGAACGCAAGACCACCTGGATGCATCCTCGTTCCAAACACTGGCATATGATCGACTTCATCATCACGAGGTGTCGGGATAAGATGGACATCCACAGCACCCGAGCCATGCGTGGAGCAAACTGCTGGACCGATCACCAGATGCTGAGATCAAAAGTGGCTTTCAGAATACGACAAAAGCACAACAGGCAAGGGACAAATAAGCCGACCAAGCTCAACACTGCAAAACTAAGTACCATCAGCCATAGGGAGAGTTTTGAGCAGGAGATGGACAGTGCTCTCGCCCATTGGGAGGAGAAGGAAAACTCAACACCAGACGAGGAATGGGCAGCTCTGCAGCAGGTTGTGTACAACACAGCCAAGACATATCTTGGCAAGCCGGACAGAAAACACCAGGACTGGTTCGACCCCAACGACCAGGAGCTACAGACTCTTATGAGCAGAAGAGATCAAGCCCACCAGAGAGTGTTGCAAACCAGGAGTACTAGATCCACCACTGCAGCATACAAAGATGCCTGCAGATTGCTACAAAAACACACCCGTGCACTGAAGTCGGACTGGTGGGAAAGGAAAGCAGTGGAGCTGCAGAGAGCTGCCGACAGTAACAACATGAAGGGCTTCTACAATGGACTGAAGGAAGTGTGGGGACCCAAAAAGAAGGGACCTGTTCAACTAAAATCAACAGACGGAATGGAAACCTTCTCTGACAGCAAGAGAGTTGTGGCAAGATGGAGTGAACACTTCCAGAAGCTACTCAACGTCCCTGGCGACATAGATCACGAAGCTCTGGACAACATCCCGCAGCGCATTACCAAGACAAGCCTTGATGAGATTCCAACTATGGATGAGATGGCTAGAGCAATCGCCAGCCTGAAAGATGGCAAAGCACCTGGAGGAGATGGAATTCCTGCAGAAGTATGGAAGCATGGAGGAGACAATCTGTTCAGCAGACTGCACCAACTAATCACCAATGCCTGGGAGATGGGTTCTGTACCACAAGCATGGAAGGATGCAAGCATTATAACCATCTACAAGAAAGGTGATCGAACAGACTGTGGGAACTATAGAGGAATCTCTCTTCTTTCCATAGCAGGCAAGATCTTCGCCAGGATCCTCCTCAACAGACTATCTACCCACCTAACACCAGAGGTAGTTCCGGAGACACAATGTGGCTTCAGAGGTAACCGGAGCACCGTGGATATGATATTTTGTCTCCGACAACTACAAGAAAAGTGCATTGAGCAGGACCGACCACTGTACATGGTATTTGTCGACTTCAGTAAGGCGTTCGATACAGTTGGGAGGACCGGACTATGGCAGCTACTGAAGAAGTATGGCTGCCCAGAGAAGTTCACAACAATGATCGAGGCACTACATACCGGAATGATGGCGACTGTTAATGTTGGAGGGGAAGTCTCGGAATCGTTCAGGGTCACAAATGGGGTCAAGCAAGGCTGTGTACTGGCGCCCACGCTCTTTTCCATCTTCCTATCAGCAATGCTCGACAATGCTTTCCGAGACATGGGGGATGGCATCTACATACAGTCCAGACAGAGCGCTGACCTATTCAACGTCGCACACTTCAGAGCGAAGACCAAGACTACACGGATACTGATGAGGGAGCTGCTATTCGCAGATGACAGTGCACTGGTTGCACACTCTGCTGAAGAGATGCAGAAAATAGTGGATGCTTTTTCCAATGCGTCAAAGAAGTTCGGCCTGAAGATTAACATCAAGAAGACCGAGGTGCTGTACCAACCCAACTCTACAAGAACCCGAGAGGAGCATATCATGGTTGATGGAAACAAGCTGAACTCTGTTATGGAATTCACCTACCTCGGAAGCACTATATCAAGTGACGGATGCATTGACGATGAAATACAGAGGAGGATGGCCAAGGCTAGTGCATCTTTCGGCCGACTACGCCAGAGACTCTGGAACAACCACCATGTGTCCATGCGGGTTAAAGGCAAGATATACCGTGCAATTGTGCTGTCCACCCTCCTATACGGAGCCGAGGCCTGGACAGTGTACAGACGACAGGTGAAAAAGTTGCATGCCTTCATGATGCGACATCTGCGTTCGATCATGAGGATAACCTGGATGGACAAAGTGACAAACAAGGAAATACTCGAACGGACAGGGCTGCCATCTATGGAAGATCTTCTGATCAGAAAGAATCTCCGGTGGACTGGACACCTCATGAGGATGTCATCAGACAGGCTACCGAAGCAGGTTCTCTACTCCCAACTGTCTTCTGGTCACAGAAAGAGAGGGCGCCCTCGTCTCCGGTTCAAAGATACCATCAAGAGAAACCTGAAGCTGAGAGACATAAAGATCGACTCCTGGACATCACTCTCACAGCAGAGAGACAAATGGAGAGCAAGAGTCAAGTGATGGAAGCAGTCTTTGTCGCTTCGCGACCGACAGCATGATGATGATGACCAGTGCTCTATGGTATACACAGTAGCAGTGGTCTAGATATGGTACATTACCAGCACTCTATGGTACACACAGTAGCAGTGGTCTAGATATGGTACATTACCAGCGCTCTATGGTACACACAGTAGCAGTGTTCTAGATATGGTACATTACCAGCGCTCTATGGTACACACAGTAGCAGTGGTCTAGATATGGTACATTACCAGTGCTCTATGGTACACACAGTAGCAGTGGTCTAGATATGGTACATTACCAGTGCTCTATGGTACACACAGTAGCAGTGTTCTAGATATGGTACATTACCAGTGCTCTATGGTACACACAGTAGCAGTGGTCTAGATATGGTACATTACCAGTGCTCTATGGTACACACAGTAGCAGTGCTCTATGGTACATTTATGTAAAATCAGAAAAATACATCAACAGTTTCTGACATACAGAGGCCAAAAGGACTAATATAGTAATAATACTATATATACCAGTTTCAATCCACTTTCCAAACTTCAGAAAACACAGGAAGTGGATATGAAATGCACAAATGCACACAACAATTAGTTAGCAAACAATCACTCAATTCATTTAGAAGGCTTTTGCAGCCAATACCTACATAAGTACATATTTATGTTCTATTATCCCCCACCCCGCGCGGCCGCGCAACACCACCCACTACTTGCGACCGACCAAGCTCGACAATACTCTAGCCACGTACATACGTGACTACTACAGAGGGCTGGGCTACAATGAGAAGAAGAAGGAAACAGATGAGAGCAGCCCCCATAAATGAAGTGTATTTGTGTTTTAAGATCCTTACCCGGTATATATAGCAAAACATAAAACATCTAAAACAACGAAGATCTACTGTGTTGCTAAATTGGTCATCTTTGCCATAAATCATGTATAGTTGCAATCATTCTTCCTGAGTGCAACACTGCTAACAACCACAGCTGGCTATAGATAGTGCATTAATACTTTGATCAAGTAACTTGATCTTCTAACTTGTCATCCTGTGTGAGCCACTTCACTTGAGCTCCCTGTCATGTCACTTAATTACAAATTAGCTCATCTGTGTAACAGATGCATCAATCGTGTTGTTTTTAACAATGAAGCTGTTAGAATAATACAGGCATCAAGTTACTGTCACTTAATTAAAACACTTCTCAAACATACAATTTCAAGCAAATGTTTGTAAGTTGTAACTGAATGGTAGTTATCTTGCAAATATTAATACGCTTGTCTTGTCACACACAGAAATCTTCAGTTTTGTTCAATGAGTAACAATTAGATATTTAATTTTTGTAAATTTGTTCACTGCATAACTCTTACACTGTCACAGAAAGTCTTACCAATTTACGTGATCAAATGATTTTATGGTGTTTTTGAGCAACAACAATGTTGATGCACGACTAATAATATGCTTTCAAGCTCAGAAAAGTGGAAATACGAAAACACTGATTCATATATCTACCAAACAGTGAAGATAAATTCTATCTCATTTAGTCTTTGAAATAGCAACAAGGGGAGTCTAGCCCTGGTCATCACTGTGGTCACTTGTGTTGTGTCCAGTCACCCTGCAGTGTCCACTGGTCATTACACCTCATAGCGGGCTAAAAGCATTGTGGACGGGTAGAAATATGGGTGGACGGGTTTTTAAAAGAAGGCGCAAAAAAACACCATGTAGACACTGTCAGCTATGCCTCAAAAGTGAGTGTAAATTGTGTCACGTGTGTGTTTGTAGTCCATGTCAGGTCATCAGACGCATTTAAAGTTTGTAAACTGACTTAACAGTTAACATCCATGTGTCCACCAAAACATCTGACTGGCAATAATTTGGTCCTGCACAAAGCCCTGCTGCACCTGCAGGTGAGGACTTTCAACAGTGTCCAGTTGTAAAGAGACTACCATGACATGACAACCCAGAATGTATTCGCCATCCAGCCATGACACTGCCTCAGGAAGACATGAATCTTTAAAGAGCCTGCTGTAGGGTTAGTTGAAATATTAACATCTCCTTCAACTACTGCATGCACAGCCACACACTGAAGCACTCAATCCACCAGCACTGTCACGGTCTTATAGAAATACTTTCACACTACATCCAGGTTTAATCAATAACTTTCCTTCACATCTCAGTCATTTGATTTTTTACACGAACACAATGTTGCATATGGCACCAATTTGATTATAATCTTCATGTGATATGTTGTTTAGCATTGGTTGGGACCATCACTGGCACTTGTACTGTCTACAGGTTATTGCAATTGCTTCTGGAAACACACCAAAAACACCCACAAACACTTGATCTGGACCTCGAATGCACTGATCACATACGTCTCCTGCCAACTGCTGTTAAATGCCAGCCTGATTCGTTCACACAGAACAGTGCATCCAGGCATCGCATATTGGCAAATTCAATATTGATGGAATCTGGTCGATTTGCGACACTGTGAAATGCACCTTCTACACACTAATTGAGCGCGTGATGACTCGGAAGTGAAGGCGTGTTAACTCAATGACACACTGCGAGTCACAACACAGACTCTTCAGGGCCACTTCAAGTGCTGCCATTATAGCGAGTGGTGCCAGGTAACAGAAGCGGGACAAGAGGAAATGATGATCACCAGTGCCATTGTAGAGGTCACTTGTAGCCACTCAAAACATTGACTGCACATGGCATAGCTTTATGCACAGACCAATCCACCTGTCATTTGGACAGGTAAAAACCGTTGTGGACTGGTAGAAATATGGGTGGACGGATAAAAACATGAAGGAGCAAAAACGGTTTTCCAAAACCATAGCTATTGTCAGTTATGCCTCAAAAGTGAGTGCAAATGGTGTCACGTGTGTTTGTAGTCCATTTTAGGTCATCAGACACATTTAAAGTTTGTAAACTGCCTTAAAAGTTAACATCCATGTCTCCACCAAAACATGTGTGACTGGCAATAATTTGGTCCTGCATAAAGCCCTGGCACATGGGAAACTTAATTTACATATTATTCTCTTCATTGGGACGAAGAAATTGATCTATTGTGAGACTTCTCCTTTGTATAAGATTTCTTCTTTGTCATCTATCAATGTCTTGTTTGGTGACTTTTCCTTAACTCTATTTTCATGAATATTTAGTTTTTCTTACACAAAAAGTACAATTCCTAGTCTATGTAACAGGCTGGCTGCCAATTAACTCACCATCTCCGTGCGGAAGGCAAGTTCTCGCTCCAGTGTAGACAGGTGAGAGAAGTGTCGATCATTCTCAAACATGCTGGATATGTGGGTTCTGAAAGATGGGAGCTCAAAGTAAAACATACATTTTAACAGGGTACTGTGACACCAAAAGATTCCTATTTTGTTTTTATATATTTACTGAAAATGTCAGATGCAATTGTACGTTATGCCTGAACGCAGCAAAACGTTCAAAAGGTACAAAGTCAGCTCTCCAGTTATTAATAAAGATAAATTGTTATTAAACAGATGATGCTGGCGATATAGTCTAACTTACTGACAGCATCATCTGTTTAATAACAATTTATCTTTATTAATAACTGGTGAGCTGACATTGTATCTTCATAATGTTTTGTTGCATTCAGGCATAACATACAATTACATCTGACATTTTCAGATTTGCATTCGTTCCTATCTGCAAATATCAACAGAACCACTAAAAATCAATGGTGGCTTAAACATTACATGTAGGTAATGTCATTAAAAATTTACCAAATATTTTGCTTTGATTAGACCTACCCCAGCGGTATTTGCAAAAAGGCCAAAGTGTCACATGTACAAAGTGTAACATGTACAAGGATGGACAACTGATTTGCAACTTATTCACTAGATGTTGACAGGATCAGGTTTCAGCTATTTTAATTGAGCGTATGTTGATTTCACAATAAATAAATAAAACATCTGTACAAAGAAGACAATCATAGATGTACTGGGTGACTGACTGTTGGTTACCATTTAGATGGCGGACCAGGCTGTGCAACAACACGTGTTAGTCACAGGTTTATTGGCAAACTGGCAGACTCTGTGATGAATGGGGGATAGAGAAAATTACCTGACTCTCTGTGGACAGAAGACAGAAGGTTATCTGAGGACTGGGTCTGGCCTGGGACATAAAAGACTCCAGTCGACCATTAAAGACACATGGTGCAGTCTAATACAGCCACACAGTCTGTTGTTTTTAATAAAAAAAGAACTAACTAAAAAAGTAGCGCTATATATATACACTGTATATATATATATATCTCTCTTTTTAACATTTCAGCCAGCCAACATATTCTAATGAACCAAAATGTCAAGATACAATTTGAAGAAATTTCATAATCAGGTTTAATCTTGATTAACATCTTATTATTACATGTACCTATTCGAAATCAACCCTATTTGTTTACTTTAATTATAAATAATTAGAAACACTGGTTTCGTTATGGACAATTCACAACAGGACAAATAACTGTAAATTCCATATATAAAAATCACATGTTGGTGCAGCTAATAGCTAATAATAATAATATGTTTATTAAAGCCAGAGAGTCCATCACTGATCCACTGGGACATCTTCCAGGGCTCTGAACAATCCAGTGCCTTTATCTTCCCTGCCAGTACCCAAGCAGTCACCCCTGGGATGTCTCCCAGAGACAGAGCAGCCACAGGGACTGACTCTGTCTGCTCTGACTGTAGCTTCTGGGGGAGTGATAAACCATTGGATCTGAAGTCACTCCAGACAATGGTGGATGGACTGATGTAGAATTAATTTGTTTACAGGTTAGGAAAGTAATATTAAACACTAACCTGGGAGTATTGTTACTTTCATGTATAACTATAAGGAAACATATTTTTTCTAAAAAAAAACCGATATGTTCAATTTTATACTCAAACTTTACCTGCAATAATTACATTCTACCTTTTTGCACATCACATTAATAAATACTGGTACCTGTGTATACTTACTTTTTCACACATCTCATGTACAATAAATGGTACAAAAAATGTAAACCTACCTACTGACACAGTATTATTTGGTTAAAATGCTCATTAATGAAGACATTCATCATGTCACTGGCAAAGAAAACGACAAAAAATGTCATGTTTTTATTTGAAGTGATATTATAACCATATTATGTTGCAAGATACTGCCAGCAATACTCTAAACATAAAAATATAACATGTTATAGAATCTACACATTCAGGAAAATAAATAGAAAATGATACGTCCTGCATAATTTTGTGTGATGGAGTTGGGTCCTTTTAGAATGCACCAATTCATTTAGTCACTATATACTGTGTTCAACTGGATACAGTCACAATTCAGGACAAATATGTGGCTGCATTTCCAAAGTACAAAAATGAAATAACTTAATTAGTACTATTCACAGATAAACCATGAGTTCCCAGTCTAAAATTCAAAGACAGTTCTTAAATTTAGTATTGTGATTCACGATTATTTAATGGATTAATTTAGGATGGAACTTGAATTTTTTTATTATGCTAGTTTTTTTTATTACATTAAAATGTACAGAAGTGCATAATTATTCTAATTTGTCATTTTTGATTTATACTTCATAAGCCTGCATTATAGTCATGATAAATCTAGATAGGATTTTACTTAATGATCCTTGTAGTAAAACTAGTAATGTATTATGATTCACAAGACATATGATATACAAAGTCACTGTCACAGTAAGTGTTCCGTCTACCTTTATAGCATGATATATTGTGACATTTGAGCTCTAGGAGATGTAATTATTGTCAGGGTTATAAGAACGTTGTAAAATTAGGATCAATACTAGTCAATAAAGAGCAATAGATGCCATGACTCACACCGCAGTGTCATTAACTAGAGCATTTCAAGTTAACTTACCTGTGGAGAAGGCCGCAAGCACAGGCTGCAATGGGAAATCAATGAGTGATTAAGACTAATCACACGTACTACTTGAGTATATTGTAGCTAATATTGTATATGCTTTGCATGTTAATTTAACCTGCATGTATATGAACAAATATTTGAGTATATTGTAGGAAATATAGTATCTATGCTTTGCATGTTAATTTAACCTGTAATTTAACTTATGAACAAATATACATGCAACAAACATGGACACAACGTCAACGCTGAGTGTATATCTTGCACACAACAACAACGACATGTACTCAGTCACGCACACACACCAGTGTTCGTGACAAGTACGTATATATATATACCAGTCACAAATTGTTGACTGTCTGAGTGACTGTCATGCATAAATGCACGCATAGTTTTAATATTTTTGGTCTTTGACAGTTGTCAATGGTCAACGTATGTACTAATTTTACTAGTAAGCACTCACGACCAAATCATTTGTTGATCTTTGGTATGCTTAAGCAGAGCTTAAGTTAATTGACCCAGCGTCAACACCGTCAGCCTGGCTTGCCGTACCTGGCCGCCACGTCAACCGTGACCACTGACCACGGCACAAACAGCACTCACCCAGTCGTGTAACACTCACCAATCACTACTACAGCGAGTACGTAGATCGCGCTCACATTCCCCAGCGACCTCGAAAACCTGGAACTGCCGTCGCTGGTGTCATCCTGTCTCTTTGAATAACTTTTACCCTTTCCTTTCGGATTTGAATCCGTCTTCTGTTCAGCACCGTGATGCTTCCGCTTGCCACCCATGTTTAGGACTGGACTGGCAGCAGCAGCCGACTACTTCCGGTACAACAAACTGCGCCTGCGCAATGCTATAGATTAAATAGAACACGCCCAGAAGAGATTAATAAGTTATGCGTTTTCGATCAATAATGCGTGAAGCTGAAAGAACCACATCCAACTGTCCAGAGACTAGTAAACGCATACAGTGAATTGATTGATGACACGCGTCAAGTGAACCCGCTTGTTAACCCGGAAGCAGTATATAAATTGAACGCTCCTTATATGGCTAAAGTGACCGTCGTCCATGGCAACGCAGGTGGTTTACAACGTGCTTGGCGGGCGTGAGCGAGTGGTTGTCGCAGACGAGGGGAACTTGAGTAGTGTTTCGTACTTGAGTAGCTAAAGCACTGCAAATATGTCGGCGGTAGTAGCCAGCGGGGTCGTGTTATCCGACTCTATGCATCGTAATCGACCGCCGTTTCAAACGTTCCTGCAGTCAGACGCGAACGCAGGCGGCACGCCGATGTCTCGCGCGGATTCCGAGCGCCTCGCCCGCCAACGCAAGCTGCCGACGCTAATCGGCCGCAAGGACGTCGACTCGTTCAAGGACCCACAGAACCCGTCAGACCCCTCCTTTAAGCAGTGGAATGACGAGGGCGATTATCGGGCGGATGTGCCACTTCGCGCCGTCGACGGAGCCCTCGATCCCATTTCTGGGTTCCTCAGCGTCGGAGGGGAATTGTTCAAGAAGACGGGACGTGTGGGTATGCCGACGATGGTACAGATCACGACGGCACCCCACCGCACCACGCCGCAGACGACCAACTCCATCCGTATGCGGTCGGCCGCCGCGCCCCCCGAAACCCGGCGGGCGACAGAGCGAGACCCTGGCTCTCCGTATCCATGGAACAGCACCAAGGTCCTCGACGCGTCTATCCGCGCCCAGTTGGGAGGTAGGTGCATGCACCTTGTTCTACACTAGTGTTCCGTTTGGTAGTGCTGGTCTAGAGATCCCATAAAATATGTCCATTTTCAAAACGGCCCCCACCAATGAATTTTATACACACTAACACACACAAATAATTTTCTGAATTTTTGCATATGTATACACCTTCAAAATTGACGGATAGAATGAATGTGTCCAATTGGAGTGTATACAATTAGAAATAAACAAAGCAGTCCTTTGATTATGTAGTTTTAATACGTGAAAAGGTTAATGGCAGCACAGTGCATGTGAAGTGCAGTATGTGTTACCTTTATTGCCAGGTAGTTGTCATTTATAATTGGATACTCACCTACAGGAGTAGACTTTTAAAAGACTTACATACAGGTTACATTATGGACAGGTAAATTCTACAGTGCCTTTATTTTGTTAATATTTCTTATAAAATATGTAAATAGATCCTGTATAAACTGCATCTCACTAATACATACAGTACATACATCAGAACATCTATTTAATAATAATAATAAACAATATTGGCTTCTTATGTGCCAATATCCTCGAAGATCGAGCTAAGTGGCATGACAAAACCAAGGAATTACGGCCGGGGGTAAGCAATCTTGTAATTGTATAACAATCGGCGTGTCATCAACACTGAACATTTTACTAAAAATTAAAGCATTTCATTAAGAAATGAAATGCTTTAATTTTTAGTAAAATGTTCAGTGTTGATGACACGCCGATTGTTATACAATTACAAGATTGCTTACCGATATATATATATATATATATATATATATATATATATATATATATATATATATATATATATATATATATGATATATATAATGTACATGTAGTTGCTCAACAACAGTAAAGTAATAATTTCATAACTACTGGGTAATGGGCGACATACACAAATGTCAATGTAACAATTGGAATTAAGCAACAGCGCTTTTTTTCCTTATTCGTTTACTAGTTACTAAAATTCGTGAAAAAAAGCTAATAATTCATGAACAAAAAAATCACTACTGTGTAGCTAGTTTACTAAAATTAATGCATTATGTGTGTACAACAAAATGAAAATAAAAAATACATCAATGGACGTGTGTAACTACTAAGTTGTCTTTAAGTAAATGTGTAATGCAATTATAGAAAGGTAACATGGCATAATAATACATTCAAAGCAGAAAACAAGGTATATTACTGGTTATGTACTAATGTAGAAGCAGATATTTCACTCATTTTTTTTAAAGATGTGTAAAGTAGCAGAATATTGTAGACTTTTATTCAAGATAATGGTGTTCCACATTTTTGGTCCGACATAGGCCAAAGATAATTGTCTGCAATTTTTCTGCTGGACGGTATGTTATATGCTAGTTTCTTCCTTGTGCTATATTTATGTGTCATGGTTGACAACATAAATACGTTGTTAAATAAGGTAGGTAATGTACCCTTATTATGCTTGAACATTAAAATACAGCACAGGTATGTGTTTATCTGATACATAGTCATTTTTTGCAATGATGTAAATAAAGGCTCTGTGTGGTCAAAAAATCCTACATGACTAATTATGCGCACAATTCTCTTTTGCAATATATATATATATATATATATATATATATATATATATATATATATTATCTAGATATGCATTCGGTGCCCTTCCCCAAATAACATTACAGTAAGTAATATATGGGTAGATAAGCATATAATATAGATTTAACAATTTTTTTTTCTAATTTGTTCACCTTTTTATAATGTTAATATTCTTAGATATTATATTACAAATATATTTAATGTGAGCACGCCAGTTAAATGTGTTATTTATAAGTAGACCTACAATTTTGTCTTGTTTATAGTATCAACTTTTTATGTTAAATGTTATTATCCCTTATATTCTTCATATTACTAAAGGTCATTGTGTGAGTTTTTGTATATTTAGAGAAAGTTTATTGATTTTAAGCCACATGGATAATTTCTATATCTCAGAGTTCACTGTAATTTCTATTTTGTGTATATTGATACCTTTTATAAAGATACTTGTGTCATCAGCAAACATAATTGTAAGCATTGTGACAGATAGTGTAGTTAGATGATTTATATAAATAAGAAAGAGTAAAGGTCCCAACATACCACAGTGCAGTGCGTGATCATTGACATCCTTCTAGCTTGTAAATGTGTGATTATTTACATTCATCTATTTTGTAAGCACTAGGTTATTGGCATCCATCTATAGAGCTGGTAAGAACAATAACTTCGAGAGTTCTATATTAATATAAATAGATGAAGTGTATCGTACTAAAATTGTAGTGCATATCATAAAATGGTGCATAAAAAGACATCTTTACTTTAATTGGTTGTTTTGTTTATATTTATGTGCATTTCTGTCAATAGCTGAAACAATTGTATCAGCTTATATACATTATTCCTATGATACATGGTGTGTATGATCACTGTCATAGATGTAACATCCATGTAGTTATTGTAAAGCATTAGTGATTGTAAATCAAATATTTAGTTATACAGTTCATTTTCAACCATCTGCATGTCATCGCCACCGACCTTAGGTTGAACTTCAGCATAAGTGACCTCTGGTGACCTGGTGCCGACCCCTTCTGACATTTGAACTGGACTCACATTGTGGTCAATGTCTATTCACATTTGTCCCCCCTTCCTCAGCCCCTCCACTTCCCCCGGCTGCCCACACAAACTCGTAGTCTTCCGAGTCATTCAGAGGTTTGGTCTGTTTGTTTGGCTTGCTGTACAACTCATCGAGTGCAGCGTCTGGTGAAGTCTGGAGGTTCTGTGGCTTCTTCTTCGCTCCTCTCAGCCCAGACTGGTCACTGTAGCTCACATGTCCATCACCAGGTGGCGTCACTGTCTGCCCGTTGTTGTCGTACACGTGTGTGTCATCAGATGTGTATGTTGCAGTGTCTTCTGGGACACTTTCATGCAGATT
Source organism: Oasisia sp. SBJ-2009 (assembly GCA_964017155.1). NCBI lineage: Eukaryota > Metazoa > Annelida > Polychaeta > Sabellida > Siboglinidae > Oasisia > Oasisia sp. SBJ-2009. Next base: position 22,555,298 of record OZ024854.1, read on the forward strand.
AGTCTGGGGTTGTTCTGGTTGTCTGGAACTTGTGATGTGTACAGAGGCTGTGATTGCATATAAGTTCATTTCAGGCTGTGAGGACTGGTGATTGTCCAGGGCTGAGCCGGCTGCACCTCGCTTGCGTCTGGAATAATATGAATATGTATTATATTATAGGTGTTTTTATATTGGATATTTGATATTTGTCAAAACACTAACCAACACAGAATTCAACAATCTCAAATACAATCTACATATCTCCGTCAGTTTTAAATAAATAGATATAACTCCGATGGTGCAAATATCCTCAGAATCCAAGCTCAGTGGTGCAACAGATTCAGCATTCCATAAACAAGGGCAGTGCAAAAGTCGTAAATAATTGGTAGGAGGCGGTACGAAGCTAGGGTGTATAGTCAAAGGTGACGGCGAAATGTAATAACGTTTTCTGCTGGTTTCGCCTGTAACAAGTTGAAATTGTGCATGCGCCATGCAATCTAGCAGGCCCACAAGGATTACTTCATAGATTTATGCTTTTACCAAATTTGCTGAATAGGATTGGATAATTTGGGCCACTCAGTACTTCAAAAGGCTGTAGGTCCTACTTGCAGTATGCCACGCATCACCGTTTCATTATGTCTTGCAAGGCAAAAAAGCTACATTGAAATAACATAACATAATTTTCAAACATTTGTTCCACGAGCAAAGCTGTAGAAGTACAATGGGGTGGGACCTCAAGGATCGCAGGTTTGAGCAATGATAAGTGCACAAGACCATATTTTTATTGTACAAGTGGTTACTTCACTGGTACATAATGTCACTACCCACCTCCTCCTGTAGATGATGATGACTAAGAAAGCAGCGATGACTACAACACAAGCTGCTGTCATCAGACCCACTACGAGACCTGCAACAACAACAACAACACAGTGACACTGACTCATCTCCAATAGTGCCATGGGCTCATAGTCACATTCAGTCACTCTGTATTAGGCTCACTGGTTAATGATAATAATTGTAACTTTATATTATCACAATAGTGTATTATTTTATTGTTTTTATCATATATATATATATATATATATATATATACATATATATATATATATATATATATATATATATATATGCTATCAAAAATAATATCAAAAATACAAAATGAACATTCTGATAATAAAATATATCTTTAAAAAAAAAGGGTAGTGATACCAATCAGAATAGAGTTTCTTCCTCAATGCAAGTTTCAGGACTGCTACAGTCCTTTCTCAGCATCGTTGAGAGCTGCTTCTAGTCTGAGAAGTGTCCAAGGGATCATGAGGCTTACATGATCATAAATTATCTTGTTATTATGACAGGACGTAACTGTGGAAGGGTGGACGTTGCGATGGTAGAAACTTTAAAACAGATTTGACGGACTCTTGCCTGTATTAGTCTGGCTGCTGGCTGTGTCAGTTTCTCCGGCTGATGATCTACTTCTGCTGCTCCCTCCATTGTCTGGTGTGTTCCTCATTGGAAGGGTTGTCAGTGCTGCTGTGGTTGTGGTCGAGGCTGTTGTGGTTGTGGTCGAGGCTGCTGTGGTTGTGGTCGAGGCTGTTGTGGTTGTGGTCGAGGCTGCTGTGGTTGTGGTCGAGGCTGTTGTGGTTGTGGTCAAGGCTGCTGTGGTTGTGGTCAAACAAATTATTTAAGGCTGGCGTATTTAAATTAAACACACACCATGTTGTAACCATCATGTCCATAATTACCTAATTTTGCTCACACACAGATAACTGCACATAATTTGGCCCACACCTGAAGAGGTCTGTGTTACCCTGAACTAGAACTATACATTAAACTTTAATGAATACAAATTGTTTTCATGGATAGAATTTAGCCTAAAATGAATGGGGGCCAGCATGCCCCCCCCCCCCCCCCCCCCCCACTTTAAGGAAGTTGTCAGGCCATTATTTAAAAATTATAATTGTCTGTAGTCCGATATGTTTTATCTGGGGGCCAGTTGGGCCCACAGAGTTGGACACCTGGGGACCCGACAGTAAATGTGGGCCCCCCCCCTGCCCCCCACTAAATTCAAACCCTGGTGTTCATAGTAAAAATACACAATGTGTGCTTACCTAAGGGATCATTTCTACAAAGGTAGTCAACAGATTCATAGTCAGTCGTGTATCTTCCTGTGAACTGCCCGACTGTGACAACACACATCTGACGTCCATCACATCTGTCCTTCAGGTATTTCACACTTTGCGTGGTTTCTTCATATCTGTAGTAGTCATACACTGATGGACAACATCTCCTCTCATTGCGGCATGTCCATGAACTCCGCCCAACTATGGCATTGTTCACTTGTATAAGCTGTGAATTGTAACATTGCAACTTCAGCTTGCCTCTATTTGTATAAATGCACCCAACTCTGTTAACTACAAACAGAAAGAAACATAGTACTTTTGGCTAGTACTTTTGAATGGACACATTGACCAGCGATGTGACACATTGACCAGTGATATGTTGGTAATGTAGTTGAATAGAAAAGGCTTGAAAATATGTACCTAACTTGAAGTACAAAAATGAATTATGCCTTTGAATGATACTAACAAATACCTGTGTTTTAAAGAGTTTTCATGTTATAGAAATATGTGAAACCTAGCTAAATGCATTTGTCATTGTGATATAAACAAATATTGCATAACAGTAATTCTATTTGACACTGTTGAGGCTACGGATCAATACGCTATTACACTAAAACAATTATTGCAGTTGAACATTTATGCCAGTTACTTGCTACAATAATGTACATAGACAACTTTTGAGTGACATTTAAATGACATATTGTTGTAGATTGTGGTAATTAATGCGTTCTTGCAGTATAGAAAAAATCCTGTTTTACACACTCATAATTGACAGTGACAGTTAGTGTATGTAGCAAGATGACTACTATTTTTCATACTCAAAGCTGACAGTTTGTGTAGCAAGATGATTAGTTTAAATTACAACATTTTAATGCCTACACTTTATGGAACTATAGAGAAGATGTAAAACGTACCGAATGACACAGATGCTGCAGGTTGTAGACAGAAGACAAACGTCACTGTCAGCAGGAATGGTTTCATCTCAAACAGCATTTTGATGTTGTAGAGTGTAACATCAAAGTTCAGCCAGAAGACTTTTTTGGCTATGCGGTTTAGATTGTCCACTTGAAGTCCAGTTATAAATAATAATAATTCTGACAGAATGTAATCGAGATGATGAAAGTGTTCAGTTTAGTTTAACATCCCCTACGTATACCCTTAGCATGTGTCACACGACTGCTGTGCCACTGCTGCCTGACTGGTTCTGGCAATCTACTGACATGTAGTTATGTATGGTAAAATGGTCCTATTGGACAGAAGTAGAAATAACATAATACACACCTTTGAACTACCAGGGTGCCTTTGTTTGGTTGTCACAACACACATGTGTATGTTATTATTATACAGTGCAGCCTACCATTACAGATTTTCCGTAATCATTACGGAAATTGACCTCAGATTACGGTAGTACAGAAACTGCTCCTGTATTATGGAGATAAGAAATGCAACACAAACTAATGTCCTGACAATTTCATACCCAGTGGTCGTGCCTAAGAAAATGTAACAATTCACAATTCAGTGGGACTGGCACAGCTTGTAGTAGTAATAGTGTATGTGCTGACTAGTTACCTATCAGTATACGTTGGTATATATTTGCAACTACCCAGGACAATTTTTATGGGCAATTTAGCCAAAAACATCTTTCACATCTAGAGGTTCCTTCAATGATATACTTCTAGTTCTGCCAGATTTAACAAGATTTAATAAGGTTGCCACATAGAGCATTAACTCTAGATTGCAGGTGGACAAGGAAGCCCTTTGGCTTATCTAGAGTACAGCCTATCTATCTAAGTGTATCCCGCTGTCTGAGATATATTTATTTTTAAACATATATTAACACTACTAGCACCTACACAATCAGCTGATAATCTGTTCCATTCATTTACAGTTTTTGGTGTGAAAATGAGAATGTTCTAATATCTAGTCTACACTGGTTCTTTGCAAATGTATCTCCATGTCCTCTAGTCGTTCTCTCTTCCTTATCCGAGAAACAAATATTTCTGTCAATATTCAAATCTCAATCTCCTCGTTTCTTGTGTTGTTAAACCATATTCCTTTAGACGCATTTCATTACTGATATCCCTGGGTTTGGTATCATTTTGCGATATGGCCTCCATGCTTGTATGCAATATTCTAAATGAGGCCTAACTATTGTTTTGTACAGTGGTATTATAAGTTCGTGTTTCTTTATACTCTATATTTCACCTAATTAATCCAAGCATTTGGTATCCCGATGCTGCAATTCCACACCGCTTTGATATCTTCATGTCAGCACTAATTGACCAGGAACAGGAGATAACGTCACACATTTGTCCCTAGACCAAGGGTACATTTTTGCTATTTAGTGTAAGGGTTGGACCCCCCCGGACCATCAACCCCACTGTCATGCCCCCTCCTCCCATTATTATGGAAAAATATTTTGTTCAAGTAAGGCAGCCATGTATTATATAAACGACAAATCGTGTTCATGGTTCATGCATCAAAATGTAAACTTGCAAGAATGCAAAAAAATTGACTGATTGATGGTTCACATTGAATAGCTCAGCTTCTCAAAGTTCAATAGCTCAGAAAGTTGTTGACTGTTCTGCTGACTTGATGCTACACGTAGTGCTATCTGTGCGGTTGTGAACAGGGCTGCACCAGATTCAAGACTGTCTGTTGAGGCTTGAATTAACCCGGTCAGTCGTCTTCACCCTACGGTTGATGTTTCTTTCAGAAGAGACCTTGGAACATGCCGTGTTTCTAAAATGGGAAGTAAACTATGGAGCAAATGCTATGAGGATCTGATCTAGGTGGATCAATACAACATAAATAGTAAGGTTGATGTCACTGGACACCATTTCTGTACAACTAATACACTCAAAACATTTACAAATTTTAAGTTTTTAATAATTACAAAGTGCTGGCCCAGAAGTCCTTTCTCTCGGTTTTTTCTGTTTATAATGCAAACATTGTTTTTTCTTAAACAGTATTTCACCCACTGACAGACCAGACACCATCCAAACTTTTCTAGGAATCCTTCAGCTGTGTATTATTTATAGCATTTCACTTTACATTAATACAATTATGTACACCCATGTCTGCTTATAAATATAAGCAGGTGAATTAAAGTAATGTGGAGTGAACAAAACTCCAGTGTTCTGTTTTCTGGAAGCCCAAATCTCCCATATAAGTTCGATACCACACTTATGATGAACATGTGTCAGCCAATTGATGCCCAGAACAATTCTTGAGTCAGCTGAGTTGATAATCTGCCTGAAAATGTTGTGCGTAATTCTAAAGATCTCAGTTTCGATAATCCAAGCAATCCAATCAGGCATCTGATTAATATTAATGATGTGTTTACATTTATAATATTACTTATCTATACAGTACACTGCAGTACACTTGTGTTTGCATGCAGGCACATGTGTGCATTTTACATGAATTAATAATTTGGTTTAGCATAAGCATGTTTACCTGACATCATTTTCTTTTTCTCACAAAAACACCTCATTCATATGATTCCTGATTCAATTCCATTATCTGAGTTGAAGCTCAGGCAGTTATGTTACACTTACATTGCAATTCAATAAGTCAATTAATATATGTGATGGACAGGGCCTTATGCAGGATAAAAAATGTGCCATTATGGTTGTTAGCTCATTCACCTACAGGCCTCTTAGGATGTGTTTTATTATCTGAAATAAATTACAAACACACATACGACACCCATTTTCAAGGCATAACTAACAATACCTATTATTTTGAAGACCTTTGTTCTGCTCCTTCATTTTCTACCCACCCCCCCCCCCCCCCCATACACTGATATTTCTACCCGTCCACAATGGGTTTCCCTATCCAAATGACAAGTAGACAGATCTTGTCATAAAATGATGGTGCTTATGCAGAGACCTGTCCACCCATCATTTGGACAGGTGAAAACTGTTATGGACTGGTAGAAATATGGGTGGGTGGGTGGTGGATGGGTAAACAAATTTAGGAGCAAAAAAACATAGATATTGTCAGTTACGCCTCAAAAGTTAAGTGTAAATGGTGTCACATGTGTTTGTAGTCCATTTCAGGTCATCAGACACATTTAAAGTTTATAAACTGCCTTAAAAGTTAACACCCATGTCTCCACCAAAACATGTGTGACTGGCAATAATTTGGTCCTGCATAAAGCCCTGGTGCTAGATAAGGATCAAATTCAAGTAGGTACATTGTACATTCTTTATAGCGTGTGATACGTGACATATATTTCTTAGAAAAGTCAGTGTCTGCCATATATATTTACATGTACATGTTCCTCAATGCTACCCACACATATTATCATATCCGTTGCATTGTCTGTATACTTGCAGTATCTAATTTACTGCTGCAATATTAATTTCCACACCATATGTACTAACACACGACACAGAGAGGTTCATTGTTTCATTTGTCTCGGAAAACCAACCCTTGTGTTAGCCACAGCTAAGCTGTTGTGATATGACAGTTTGTTCATGCTACCCAGAACAATTGTTGCCAGTGCTGTATATGGCAAACATGTTAGTAATCTTTCTCTCTATGTGACAGGTATATCTATAGTTTGCCATAGACAAACTGCTAATTTCTTTCATTCTACGTGTCTTTCACAGCTTCAGACAAACCTACTCTACAATATTTCTTACACACTCTGTGTGAAAATCTTTCTGGTAACTTCCCGTGGCATTCCATCAATGATACAGATCACAACAATGCCTCACCACTTTGCCTCACCACCTTACCTTACCCCACCATACTACCTCACCACCTTACTTCACCACACCACCTCACCTCACATTCACCCAACTCAATCCACATTTCCTCCCCCATCCATCTGTCCTCTGTCCCTCTATATTTACAACTCCCTTTGACCACCTTCTCATGACCAGTGTGTCCATTCGTGGTCAGTGTGTGTCCACTCACAGTCAGTGTGTGTCCACTCACGGTCAGTGTGTGTCCATTCATGGTCAGTGTGTGTCCACTCACAGTCAGTGTGTGTCCACTCACGGTCAGTGTGTGTCCACTCATGGTCAGTGTGTGTCCACTCACTGTCAGTGTGTGTTCACTCACGGTCAGTGTGTGTCCACTCACGGTCAGTGTGGGTCCACTCACGGTCAGTGTGTGTCCACTCACGGTCAGTGTGTGTCTCCACTCGTGGTCAGTGTGTGTCCACTCGTGGTCAGTGTGTGTCCACTCATGGTCAGTGTGTGTCCACTGGTGGTCAGTGTGTGTCCACTCGGGGTCAGTGTGTGTCCACTCGTGGTCAGTGTGTGCTCACTCGTGGTCAGTGTGTGCCCACTCGTGGTCAGTGTGTGTCCACTCGTGGTCAGTGTGTGTCCACTCGGGGTCAGTGTGTGTCCACTCGGGGTCAGTGTGTGTCCACTCATGGTCAGTGTGTGTCCACTCATGGTCATTGTGTGTCCACTCATGGTCAGTGTGTCTGTAGGTTGGACAAGTGCCAGAGATCCTCGGGTGGTTGCAGCAGAAAAGAAAGGTGTCAAGGTACGCTCAGTCACAGTTATGTATGTTATGTATGTTTACATTTAACAAATTAGTACAAATGGTAAATTGGCAAAACATTATTGTGTTACATATAGATGCTGACAAGGCTATTTATATATATATATATGTATATGTATATATATATATGTGTATATATATATATATATATATATATATATATATATATATATTATATATATTATATATATATATGTATATATGTATATATATATATATATATATGTGTGTGTGTGTGTGTGTGTGTATATCATACTCATTCATAAAACAAGAGATAAATTATCTGTGAACATTGACACATTTAGCTGTCAGCATATATTAAACAAATTAACATAATACAAATAATTTTTGATTTAAATTCACATGATGTTTAATGAAAGACTCTCCTATAAGTATTGTCAAATGTTCATGATTGATGACATTCACCGACATTTCAGCCCAAGTCTGACAATGATGACCTGAGGGACAAACTGGTGCACCAGTACGTCTACACCACCACCATGCAGAGGTAGGTAGTGGGTTCTGTTACAAGAACCATTTAAATCTCGTATGCACATTTCAGGTGTACAGCCATTGTATGTAGGCCAAAAGAATTGACATAGCAACTGTTGTAGCTACTTAGACATGACCATGTATGGAGTGTATACCTTACCTTAGTGTCCAGTTACAAGTACTTTGCAGCCATTTCCTGGACAAATAGTTCTCACTACTTTGTGTCTTTTCTTCTGTCATGAAGGGAGTATAAATATTAAGCATACATTCTGTAGATGTGTGATTTAAATTTGCATGGACTTGGTAATTGTTTATGAAGAAAACCCCAGAGGTCAACTAAGGTGCATGATGTTCAGTTGAGGTTTATCAGTTATGGATGATATATATGGCTCGTGTGATGTTAATATAAAGAACACTCGAACGCAGCATTTGTTAGTGGTTTCGTTCATCCCCAGTGCACTTAGCAAATACGCCCTTGAATTTGTACAAGTAGTTTTCTCATTTAATTGTTTACATACTATAAAAAACAGCAATACACATGACTTCTTCGATCATGACCTTTATTGGCCTGCAGACATGTCATCACTAACCTGGTCACATGACATGAGAAGGTCAATAGTTCAGACAGTATGGCACTGAAAGTATGCTCTGTCTTTGTTGTGCAGAATTTATAGGAAATCTTTTATAGGCTACACACTGTATTCAAGATAATATGTAGAGTCCAGTGCAAAATTGTGATAATTTAATAACAATTTGGATAGGTTTAGCGACTGCACATAGCAGGGAAGAAAGTCAAGAATGGCTGACAAGCCCCCCTACAGTGCTGCCAGGGGGAACTACAATGTGTGCTCACTGCAATGGGCGTAATCTCTACACTAATCGTCCCTCAGTCTTACTTAGTAATTAAGTAGTCGAGCAGGCAATACACTGTCAGTGCTCGACATAAATGTGAGCTTGTGGGTCTATCTGCGAATGTTCTGTTGGATCCACAACAGCCATGCCTACTTTCTAAACATACCACATTCATTCTTTTAAGCATACAATAAGATTAGGGAATACAGATAAGGCTATACAAGCCACCAGTGTGCAAATAACAAAATGGTGGCAACACACAGCAGTTGTCTCTGTTGCTACTATTTGGCACCCCCATTGTCATATAAATTATTTTGTCATTCTTAGAGTATATTAAAAGTGATTCTCATTGTAGGGATAGGTTAATTAACAGTACTTAGGGACACGAAATCTCCCAGAAACTGATAAAGTCCTTCAACAGTCCATGCCATCCTCTGCATAATTTAATCTCAAGTTTTAATTTAAGTTCAGCTGAGGTGACAAACATCAGCATACATTGGAAGTGATTTATGTATTCATATATGATGGTGAATTTGTCGTCGAAGTGACACTACCACAGTGGCTTCAGCTGCACAGTGTTTTCTGTATTCATCGCCACATTTCCCGTATAGGGCACCACACAACCAACTAATTGTCCAAGCGTTTCATGTATTTTGCACAAACGAAACAAAAACAGGCAAACAAATGAAATACAAACGTTTGTATTCATAGACATAAATTTTTAATTATATTAAGCACCGATCCACAGGGTAATTGTGGTGTTTTTTTAACATCTTACACTGTCATTACTATCCAAGGTGTTTAAATTTGCCGCTGACCCCACCTAGTGGGATAAGGTGAAGAAGAAGAAGATATACCAACAGATTTAGGTTAACATAAATTAACATTGCCTTCAAGAAACGATTAAATCATAATGCACTGACCAGTTCACATTGTGAAATGAGCTTATTAATTGGTCACTAAGACTGCAAACTGTGTTTTTATTGTTATTGTGTGAACAGCTGGCAGAAACTGTCAATCGTAAATGTGCGGCAGTCAGCATAGGACATTTTTTTGTTTGTTTTATATGTCTACTGACTGCAGTGCTATGAATACCTGTTAGCTACCTAAACGCCTAGTAAAGTTGAACATAGATGTCTGTTGTCGCTGCAGGTTTAACAAGGATGTGCCTTGGGATGGTACGCTGCGGCCCAAGCAATGGCCACCCGTGAGCACACTGGAAACGACACCAGACATGATCGCAATAACACGCACAAAGAAACAAAACGGCAACGAACGCAATTGCAGCGATGCACAGGTAAAACTAGGATTCATTTTCACCAGAAATGGCATGCAGCTAAACAACTGGTATTGTTTATGACGAGGTATTCCTGTTTCGTATGCCACAACTAAATGCTTTTCCATTCATATAGATTCCTCTCTTTGTATTATATTATAGATTATATCAAATTTAAAAGGACTTATAAAGTTTTTATATTGTTGCAGTGCTAGTGCATTTATATCTCCACTCTCCGGTTTTGTTTGTGTGCCTGGATATCTATCCATCCAACAAATTCTAATAAATGTTTCATTAAAAAAATCCATTTCCATTTCTGATAAAAATACTGAAACAGCATTTTGAAATCACACCTATAATTTGTTGTTTATAAGAATAATAATTGTAAAACGTCTGTAGTGCCTATATCCTTAAAAGGTTCAAGCTCAGAGGCGCAACAAACAAAATCATTTGGCTAGTCATATGCGGTGACAGGCAAAAGGTTGTCATTGGAGCAGGGAACCGCTGAAAATGCATGGTGGAAAAGCAATTTAAAACAAATATGCTTTCATTTTTTTACGAAAGGTGTCTATAGTTTCAGAAGGTTTAATCATAATAGGGAGTTGATTCCAGATTGTTGGAGCAGCCACAGAGAAAGCATGTTTGCCAATATTCAGCTTAGTTTTAACAACAAAAAGTTGTTTGGGAACGAATGATCTAAAGGCCCTAGAGATATCAGAGAAATGTAGCAGATTAACTAAGTATGTCTTTTATACAGTAGAAAGAGGACAGTATGTAATTGTAGCCAATTTAAATTTAATTCGGTGTACAACTGGAAGCCATTACACAGATATTACTTGATTGTGTCTTCAGATCTACGGTCGATCTTGGGATGCATTGCAGACGAGACAGGGCTACTACAAGACGGGCATACCCATACCTGGGATAGTGTTGTAAGTACAGAATTACTACAGATCGAGGCTCTGAGGGGAGAAATGGGACATGTTTAGGATCAAGATTGATGTACGTGTAGTAGAAAGTTACTGGTGAATTTCAGAATGGTTAAACTCACTAAAACGTTCAGACGGCTGTACTACTATAGTGGAAAGTGACATTACAGACGATATTGAATATATTGTTCATGGCTCCAAGAGTGGTTTATTGTAGTATGATTTAACTTCATTTGGAGCTTAATTGTTGAATTATCCGGCCAAAATCTGAGGCAACATACGTGACACCAGTACTTGAACAAGGCCCGTAGATGATGGGTCAAAACGTTGTACTCATCTTTGACAATTAAGCTCCAAAGTAAGTTAAATTATACTACAATAGACATTACAGACATCTTGATGCACCAAATAATGCAACAAATATGTGGTTAGTAAATAAAAACTACGTGACGTTAGTATGCTTGTATGTAACATAACACAAGCAAAAGCTTGGATATCGACATCCTACATATATATATTTTAAGTCACTAAGTCTGTTGGAAGTTGATGTTAAAGGGGCACTGTATGGGATTGAACCTTCCACGGGCAACGGCAAAATTTGGCCGACCTGCGAGAGGCAGCACCGTCAGTACCTAAAAATATCTTGTTGACGTTGACGATGTTGCGCAGCCGAGCGGTGGACAAAACTGCGACAACTGACAAGACAAGCGTGCCGCGTGATAACTGTTGTTGCTATTTTTTAGCTCATGACTTTTAGAAGTTATCCTGGACAGTGCAGTTGTGGAAACATCTGTAATATATTGGAAGAGTGGCGTGTGTCCGTGTTTGATTCAAATTCAACAAGATATTTGTAGGTACTGACGGTGCTGCCTCCTCGCGGGACGGCCAAATTTTACTGTTTCGCGTGGAAGGTTCAATCCCATACAGTGCCCCTTTAACAACACTAATTACCTAAGCCCTTTCCCTGCCCGTGAGTAATGTTCTCCCTTCCCTTACAGCTGCAGCCCGTGTCCCCGAACCAGACAGATCCCACTCTACAGGTAAGTCCTTCCCACTGGGACTACACAAACACCTGGGCATTAAGTAACTTGTATTTTCACTTAGTGATCAGCACAGAAATGCTGTAAAAATCAAATCATGTAAAACATTGACTATGAATAAACTACAATAGTTTTGTTTTCTTTTTTGTAAACATGGGTAGGGGGCTAGTAAAAGTTATGTTAACAAAAATCCAGTCATACATGCATGCATACATGAACAAGTAATCAATGCCTAATATATATATATATATATATATATATATATATATATATATATATATATATATATAGAGAGAGAGAGAGAGAGAGAAATTGAGCCACAGCAGCAAAGAATGAGAAATATACATAACAAATATACAAAACAAAGGCTTGAAATTAGCAGAATAATTAGCAGTGGTAATGTAAGGACTTGTTCAATTGAACTGACCTGTCTGTGGTCTGTGTCCAGTGGCTGCATAGGGGGAGTGAATCTAGAGGACATTGACAATGCTGGTGAAGGCTTCACACCATTCACTGTGAAGAGACAACCAATGCCCTGGCCTACAGACACTGCCCAGTAAGTATGGCAACAGCTGTGTCACTGTCTGTCTCATGTGTCTATCTATGTATTTGTCTATCTGTGTATTTGTGTGTTTGTTTGTTTGTTTGTGTGTGTGTGTGTGTGTGTGTGTGTGTGTGTGTGTGTGTGTGTGTGTGTGTGTGTGTGTGTGTGTGTGTGTGTGTGTGTGTGTGTGTGTGTGTGTGTGTGTGTGTGTGTGTGTGTGTGTGTGTGTGTGTGTGTGTGTGTGTGTGTGTGTGTGTGCCTGTATGTGTGTATGTTTATGTCTGTGTGTGTGTGTATGTGTGTGTGTGTGTGTGTGTGTGTGTGCGTGTGTGTGTGTGTGTGTGTGTGCGTGCATGTGTGTGTAAATGCATCTGTCTCTGTGTATAAAAGCACAGCAAAACAGGGGGAAATGCAGTTTTGGTACTAGAACCTTTTGTATTGAATGCATTTCTGATTTAATTGCTATGATAGTTTATTTATATTTTTTACTTTTGCAGTGAACGCAGAAAAGTGTACTTCATCATGGAACTTGTTTCAAAAACATTAAATAAATCCATATACACATGTATATATATATATATATATATATATATATATATATATATATATATATATATATATAGGACACTACATCTCAAATGTTTTGGATATGGATTATTTCTACGAAATAGCATTTCTGCGAGCAGCAGCAACATTGAAATAAAGCACTGTATGGCATTTTTCAGCCGCCCAAATATTCCCAAGTACACCGGCTGCACCCTGTACCGAAGCAAGACATCCTTGAACCTTGACCCTGCGCATTCGCGCGGCTCACCACTGGGCCTGCCCACCACTGCCGAAACTCACAAGTAAGTCTTCATGCACTCAACTGGTATATAGTTGAACTTGATACAGCTCTGAAAGGATTAACTAATCATAAACAAGGTTGTAATTACTACTATCAAAATAAATTATCATTAAATTTGATCAAAGTACAAGGCGTGAATGACTTCATAAGATTATGAAACATAATTATTGTAATACCACAAATATTGTTGTAAGTGTTCATGTTTAAAAGTGTTATGTTGATGCTTCTTTTAGAGGTTTGCTGTAATAATAGATAATTATTAGCGGGAAGATCAGTTTTTCTTTGTCCCAATGAGGTCAGCAGCATGGAAATGAACCAGTTTCAAAACAAAATGTCATTAAGCAATAAATAATTGTTGCGATTTACAAACTGAATTTGTTTTACAATTGGGACATTTTGTGAATCCCACGTTCAAGTGAATATTATAATAAAATAATAAATAACAGTATTTGTCTACGCCATATATCTAGCAATAAAACCATTCAGAGGCGCATTACACTTTACATGAATATACAGATTACCTTAAAATAGAGACGTAATTGTAAAATAAATAAAACAGTAAAACATGTTCAATAGAAATAAATAATATTGTCTGAAGCAATGTTGTGAGCAGTACACAGGTGTCCCGTATCGTCAACATATTCACTGACACCGTCAACAAATTTACTGACAGTGTCCAATTTGAACATGACTTGGTTCCTACCGCTGACCTTTGCACTGATTCTTCCTCCCGTTCTCACTCTCCCAGACTCACCAGGGCGGAACAGATCGCCCCAGGGTTCATGCACGAGGGCCCCATGTCCAAGATGGTCACCACAGTGCCTCCCTACAACCCCTTCAACAAGTTGCGCAAGGTCGAGGTCGTCACGGTCAATGCACAAAGCTGAGGCGGCCATGACACCGACACAAGATGGTGGCTGTCACCACAGAGGTCAACGGGTGAATGTGCTCACGTGTCACTCACATACAAGTGTCACATTTTTGGCCTTTTACTACCCAAACTTCCTTGTTCTAGCAGCTCTCTCGACCCCCCCTGTTTGTCCTCCAGGAAAGGAAATAATCCAATGATTTGGTGGTTCATATTTTGAAGTTTATCTAGTGCCGTGATAAATGGTGTTAAGCTGTATTTGGAATGATTTAAAAACAAAATGGAAATGTGTGACCAAGGCAAGAAATTATAGGACCAAATTAGGAAGCAACTGACTTGCAAGTTTCCAGCTATTTTTCATAAACTTGTGTGATCTTCTGTGATATTTGTAAATATTTCAAAAATGCAATCACACTGCTGCCTTTGTACAATCGGTGATGGCGATGTGGGTTGCTTATATCTTTATAAGGTTTATATTAGAATATGTATGTTGTTGAAAATGATCAGTTCAACTAGGGTTTACTGAAATGCTGACTAAACAATGCTGTTAAGTTCCCTAATTGTGAGGGAGGTGCAGGCGGTTATAAATACATCATGTACAAAATTAATTGAAGTGAAACTGTAAAAAGTAGGAAAGCACATTTGAAGGAACAGTTTACTTTAATTAATTTAGATATTCGTATTTTATGTAAAATTGTACCCTAGTTGTAAAACTTGTATTCAGTATTACGCACACAGTGCCACTATATAGTGTACATTTGTAATTTAAGAGCAAACAGTCGGTGAAGTGTATGACACACCATACAGTATTTGCATGCATTATTCCATTGCGTGAACAAGTTGATATTTGTGCAGTATTTTGTATACTTTCTTCACGTGCAGTGGTATATTTATACTGCCGTTTTATATATATATATATGCGATGTTATGATAATGTCTGTTTGAATACGCTTGTATTGATTTGAGTGGGTTTTACACCGTGTTTGAAATATGGATTCCAACATTGCTGCAGCCTTGTACAGTGCAGTTAAATGATGTTTTTGAGTGGGTTACTTTAGTGATTTTAATGCACTTATATATACATATATAATGCGAGTCCATCAAAGCTATGTCTGTGATCAGTGTATTATAGCTGCAAATAAGGTATTACTGTTAAAAATATTGCTTGAGTTTTGTTTGCCTTTTGTGTTTTATATACAACACATAATTTATAGCATTGCATTTTGCACATTTAGCATGCAATCTTTTACATTATAAGCAGAGTAACACAGTTTTATTGTTTGACTGTCCTATAGGGATTACATATTTTATATCTATGTCTAGTTGTTTGTGCTTGCAAAAAATAAAATGTAAATTGTGTTGCTGTATCACCAGAACAGTATTGTAAGCGTTTGTTGAACTATTAAACAGTAATATTTTGATACGTCAAGTTGGTGTTTTAAGCTTGTCTCCAAGGTGAATGAAAGCAGGGGTCGTAATAATGATAGTCCAGTAGTCCGAGGACTACCAGAAACTTTGTCGGACTACCAAAGATGATGACAGCAGTAGTCCCATGGACTACCACAACATTGGGGAATATTTTTCAAATTTTGTGTTTGTCATGTCATGTTTCATAAATCTGGGCCATATGAGTCCCACATATATCTGAGGACTACCAGATTTCCCAACTAAGTAGTCCTGGCTGACTACCAGAAATGTTGGCGTTATTTCTACCCCTGATGAAAGAGGTGTGGAAGAGACCAAGTGGCAGAGGGCATAGAAGAGCGAGAGAGAGAGAGAGAGAGAGAGAGAGAGAGAGAGAGAGAGAGCGAGAGAGCGAGAGAGCGAGAGAGCGAGAGAGCGAGAGAGAGAGACACCAAGTGAACCTTTTGGGACTACATTGTTGATTCACACAGAGGACAGAGCCATGAGTCAAATAAACAAATTTATGGTAAACTTCACATACCACAAACATAAATATTAAGCTAATCGAACAATAGTCAATATAATATAAAACAACAATAATTCCAAACACTAATTAACAGCAGTTCTGTTTGCCATGATTACTTCTCCAGAAACTGTTAGTATTTGTTCAGAATATTTTGGCCAAATCACTTGCCCTTATAAAGTTGTAAATGTCCGTTGAAAGGAACTTGTCCTCAATCGAGACTTCAGCCTAGAGCCCCAGTGGAAATAAAAATATTTTTAGAACTAAACAAGTTTCTTCAGGCGTAATCATGCAAAATTTCACATTCCAACAAATGATAAAAGGTCAGATATATACAGTATGTATATTGTGCCATAGCTATCACATATCCCATATTCTTAGTGGTAGAAGCTTGCGTGTTCACCTTTTCTGATGATACTCAAATGGAGGCGTCACAAATCTGACATGCATTTTGTTACAGACACAATTCACCACGAATGTAATTTTTGACGAGAAAACTTGTACTTATCATTGCAAACAGAATTCACTTTTATGACAAGATTTGAGATGAGAGTATGGTAGGTATTACATGGCATTTCGATAATAGCACAATTTCAAAAATGTGGGAGTGTACAACTGACACAACTCTGAACACACACAATTTTACTGTGTCAGAGCTAGGGGGACAGGCACAGACACTGGCACTGGCACATGCTGCACAGGCACATGCACATGCACTGGCACTGGCACTGGCACATGCTGCACAGGCACATGCACTGGCACAGGCACTGGAAAGGTGTTTGGACAGAGAAGAAAGACGTAGTTCACATGAATTCTATTCAATAATGTAAGGCTGGACAAGGCACGAGAATCTTGGGAAAATGTACAAGTTACTCAATTTTGAGGTAAGAATAGTTTCTACTTTAGTAGGGTCTGTGAAATAAATTTACTTTTAAACTTTGTACACTGTGTGTGTAAATTTAATGATTTTGTAATGCACCAAATGCCAAGTCTGTTCACTGCCAATTCATTGCAGATTCATGCCCGCTCAAACAAGGTCATTTGCATGTCACAACATAATTGGCTGAGTAGATGTTGTCGATGTCATCAACGTACGTGCCACTGAGGCTCACTGTCACTGAGTGTTGCCTATGTTTTAGCATGCAACAGACAGATGAATCCAACAGAATGAAATGTTTCTATGTGGGTTACTCAGAACACTATTTCAATAACTCCCTTGTAAATAATAACCACTGTCACATAAAGCATCACATTGACAGCTTTGTCTAAACAAACATATTTTGGTTGCCAAGAATGACCTAACATTACCCGTGACACTTAGATTGAAATAACGCAAGTTTTAAATATTTTTTATTTTATAATATATCATGAAACGAGAAATGGCTATGCCCATGGATGGGAACACATGTAAACATGGTTAGAACAATTCAAATTTAGAATTACACTAATTATCTGGTACAGAGGTGTAAAAAACTGGATTACCCATGAAACTAATTAATTGCTAATTCAGACCAGAATAAGTTTTTCATTTTCATTTGACAAAACAGCTACAAAACCATCATCAAGAATGTAATTTGTTTATGAATAAACGTAAACTTCTAAATTATTATCCACATTTTTATGGTTTGGAATTGATTATCCAACAAGAAAATTGATGTTATTATTGGAACAACAAACAGGTTTACTGTAGGTCAAATATTTAGCGGAAGGTTATTTGATATTATAATAAAAAACTTTGAAATTCAACAGAGTTGGGTTTTGACTGAAAACCTGCATTATTACTTTTTACCCAAGTGGTACCTATTGTGTTTAATCATAAACTGCCTTAAATATAGAGTATGTTCGCAACACAACAACGACCAACCGACTACTGAACAGCCGACTGCAGCTGGAGCATGCTCAGTGCAGCCTCTGGCTCGTCACCGGGCGAACACATCAGTATCGCGTAACGATGTTCATTGCTGTCCTCACCACCAGGCGCCGCCACCTCCACGATGGTCGTCTGTACGCCGCACGAGTTCGCCTCCTTGTAGATGACTTCCTGCAGTTGCTCGGAGTCGGCCTCACAGGCAGACACGGTCTCCTCCGCACCAGTACACATCTGGTACTCGCTGTCATCTCCGCCGACCTTCAGAATGTAGGTCACTTCCTGCTGCTGCATCCCTGCACACTGCAGCTCCTCGGTGCTGCCATCTACTGTCTCGGTGTGCACCTCCTCCGTGAGCGGCTCGATGGTGATCGCATTCGTCAGGTCGGCCATCGACGCCGGAGTCAGCTGGAACATGGTGGAGTCGAAGAGCAAGACTTGCTCCGTGTTGTCGCCTTGTTCGTGTCGGAGGACCTCCTCCGCATTGGCCACGTCCTGCATGAAGGCCGCGTGGCTCTGGGCCAGGACGACCTGGTGACCTTCACCGCTGGGGGTGTCACCCGTGGGGGAGTTGAACTCGCACTGGGGTGATTCGCTGGTGGTGGTCACCTCCACCCCTTCGCCCAGGTACTGGATGGTGATGTTCTGGGGCACACTGACGACACCCTCGCGCTTCTTGTCGTGGCCTGTCTTCCGGCGATGGCGGTAGTAACTCGAGTGGTTCACAAACGCCATCTCACACTCGAGACACACGTACGGCTTCTCTTTGGTGTGTGACACCAGATGGCGTAACAGGTGCGTCTTCTTCTTGTAGAACTTCAGGCAGATCGGACACTGGTGCTTGCTGCCGACCTTGTGAACCTGGCTCACATGGTTCGCGAGCTGCTTCGTGGTGGCGCCACGGTAGAAGCACTGGTCGGTGAAGGGACATACGTAGATGCGGTCGGGCTGATGGTACTCGCGGTGCTGCTCAAACGCCGACGGGGAGTTTGTCTGATACTGGCACTGTTCGCACTTAAACTTCTTGTTGTGCACGCTACTGATATGTTTGCGTAAGTCTATCTCCATCTTGCCGATGTACTGGCACTGGGGGCAGCCATACTGCACGGTGCGCTCAACGTGGAAGCGCTGCACGTGTTTGCGGACGGCGTCTTCCGACAGAAACTCCTGACCACAGAACTCGCACACGGACTTGGGCCGATCGATAGCGTGAGTGCGACAGTGGACATCGTAGCGCTGACGTGTCGGGTACACGGCCATACAGATCTCACAGGTGAAACCTTCGCCCGTGTGCACCTTGTAATGCTTGCGGAAGTTTGCAGTCACTGTGGTCTTGTAGTCACAGAACTCGCACTGGATCTGCACGTTCTTGCACTTCTCGACGTGTCTGACAAATGTCTTCTCGTCGACGCCCGCCAGCGTCTTGCCGCACACCTCGCAGACGCGGTTGTGTTTGAAGTGCACCTTGCGGTAGTGCCCCTTCATGTTGCCCTTCTTCTCAAACGCCTTCTTGCAGACGGGGCAGCGGAACACCCCGATGATGTTCTTCACAATGCTCGTGTTGCGTAGCTTGGCCCGCAGGCCGCGGTGGGACACAAGGTGGATGAGCATGCGGTTCCACCCGGCACACTCGTACTGACACTCAAAACACTTGTACAAGTCTCGCTTCTCTACGCTGATGGCGCAGCCGTCTTTCTTAACGTCCTCCACGTGGCAGTCCATGTGCACATCCAGTTCACCGATGGTCGTGAAGAAACGCATCTTACAGATGAGACAGCGATGTGTGCGAGGTCGCTTCCAGCCAGCGTTCTGCCGCTTTGGTTTCTCAGCCAGTGGTGTCACATTCAAAGGCGAAGGTGTCGATTCAGGTTTCTCTTTGGGCACAGCTGCTGGGACTGGGACTGGGCTGGTGGACTGCCCTTCATGGCCCACCTCTACTTTCTGTACTTCCGGCGGGTCAGACTTCACGGGGTCAAGTTTAACACTGTCCGGCACAGGTTCAGTTAGTTCGCTTGGCTTTGGGGCCTCTTGCGTGATTGTAGAGAGTAGCCACAATGGCTGGTAGGGAACTAGAGCTTTGCTACTGCTTTTTGGTGATTCCTCTATTTTACAAACCTCACTGCTGTTTATTGAAACTGAAGCGTCTTTCCTGGGACGCCCGACTTTGCGTTTCACAGGTGCCGCCTGGTGTGCTTCCACCTGTGCAGCCTCACATGAACGTTCTTCCTTAACCACAACGGCTTCAAAGTGTTCCAACTTTGGATACTTTCGTGGCCGTCCCCTGCCTCGCTTTGGCGCTACCTCACACACCTCCTTCTTGATCTGTCGGGGACTGGGATGAAGGTCTGCCTCGCTGTGGTTGTTCTTCCTCTTCACTTCCCCCTCGTCCTCCAACTCCCACTTGATGGGAGAGGCGAGAAGTTCATTGATGTTAATGCGTTTGATAGCACCAGTGCTGCACCTAGTGGTGTGGTGGCGAGGCGGAACAGTCGACAAACTACTGGTTTCTACCACTTCTTCGACGGGACAGATCGGGCGCCTTTTCCGGCCGCGTTTTGCCTTTGGTTTTACTTCAACAACTTCCACGTCCGGCAGATTATCTGACGGGGCAGACTGACCACTAGGAACCTGCGTGTCGGACTTGCCAATGCCTACAGCGTGTATCGCACTAACTTCAGGTTTAACCACCTGCTGGGTAGCAGCAGTCGTACTACCAGGTGGTGCCATCTTCAACTGCAGGGCTGCAGCTGCCAGAGTATCTCCGTCACCATGGTTACCCGATTTCATGCAAGGCCCCTTAACCATGTGATCAATCAGGTCTTGCAGTGTTGTCTTCTGAATTTGGCAGAATCTGCATGTGAACGAGACCTCAACATTTGCCAAGGTCTTGGCTATCTGTTCTTCTGTGAATGATGTGAGATCGCCTACTACCGCAGTAGTGGGGGTGTTGTCCTCGTTCTTGGACGCCATCCTGCAGAAAAAACGCTTCACATTGTTATCTTTACACTGACTCAGGTATACTAAGTTATCATTGAAGTTCATTTCAGATGATAATTGATAATATATATAGTAGAATCAGTTATCTTCTGGAATGAATTTCAATAATGATATATATATATATATACAAAATAAGTTTAACAACCTCTGATCTAAGGCTACTTGCTAACACAAGTCAACTTTTGGATGGACATTTTTCGTTGTTTTCTTAGCCCTGTAAGCCACATCAAAAATGACCTTATACTCCCAGTCCATTGTTTCACCATTCTCGCAAATTGGACATCCTTAGTCTAAGTCTTGATATCTGATTGGATATCATGTTAAATTTAGCCATTATTCAGGTATGTTTATCACTAAAAATTATCTCATTCCTATAAATAATATGTTCAGAGAATCTTTATGTTTATAAACACGTTTTTGAGATGTCTTAGTATCTACTAACTTCACAAAGTGGCTGCACTGTCATGACAAATCATAACCACCGATGAAGCATATTTTATATTAAAATATCTTTTAGCTAGGATACATATAGTTATCTATATTAACAATAGAAAAGTTAACAAACATAGCAATGCAGTATGGTTGATATAGCAATGCACTGCATTTTACTATAGGCTGGATGATTGAATTTACAGTTACCATGGCCAAAATGTTTGATACCACCAATCATTGTTGTGTTTTTAACAAACTGTAAAATTAATATTTAACTTATGTACATACCAATTATAGCAACTTTTCTAAAACAGTTTGCATTAAATGTATTGATTAAATATTGTTTACACGGTAGTGGTTGAGAATATTGAAGTTTTTTGTAAAGATTTGATCCGGTTTCTTTACGAAACGGTCTGTTGTGTTAATAAAGTCGTATTTATTAGACTAATGCGTGCAACAGCAATATTCTTGTTATGATTCTACGACTACGCACAGCAAGCAAAAGACAAGGCATATGTTTTTGGACAATTTAATTGTATTAATATATTTATTTGAAATAACATTAATTTTCGACGTTTTAAGTTTTATCATGTTGAACTAGCATGGCACTATTTATTTGGCCCATGGCATATGTCGCGCCTCTGTCAGTTTGTGGCCTGTGACAGTGGGTGTTTACCTACAGTCCAGGCTTAATTAAAAGTAATGAAACCATAATATTAATACTATTTATTTTTTAAATTATTAGATTATTACAATATTAATAAAGTGAACTGGATGTATCAAACTCTGGATTAATAATGACGAAAGTATAAATATGGTTGTTTTAATTAGTCGTCCTTTTTTAGCAGACGCCCAGACCCAGTACTCGCCAATCCCCTAGTTTTTTCGAATACGGTAATTGTTGAGTGAAACTGTCGAAGCAGTGTTTGAAAACCATTGTATAAATATCTAAGTAGCGGACTAGGGTAATAAATCCGTTATTGACGATATAACAATATACATCCTCATCACTGTGGCAACAAAAAAATTATAATAACTGTGTGTAAACATAAGCGTTTTTGTGTCGAGAACAATTTCCGAACTCGTACATGAAAGATGTGACCCCTAAAATTCCCTTTGTATGCTCTCCGTAAACGTAAAGCATATGGATTCTAACGTTATATGCATTGCATACAAGGTCCTGGTAAACATGTTACCTGTGAGATTCAAGCTAGAGAACGTTTATGCTACCGAGAATTGACACAATGCCGAATTCGGATTGAATTTTTTGAATTTCTTGTAGCCGACGCATCCGCCATGACACAGTCATCACAACCATAAAGTGGGGAGTATGTCGTGAAAACAATAAATCCGACTTCTGCATAAGAATAACAAATAATTAAGTTTTTCTCATATCATTGAAGTATGTATAATGTGCAACTAAACATATTTTAGTGAAATGCCTTCATAGACTAACGACTGAATATATATCAAACTTATTATTTGCAAAGACGACGAATGTTGCAAAATTAACGCGCGTGCGTGATCGAAATATTTTTGTATTTTAGTCCACAAGATAGCGCCACTATCAACTTTTAATTAGTTTGCGGTCCACTACGTGGCACCACAGCTACAAGAGTAATCCGAAATAAGTCGTCTTGGGATGTGTAGTCTGAAACAAGCTTGCGTGTGCCCCATAGATCTTTGCAACGTTCCGCGTTACGCCCACGCTACCCTTCCGTGCTCTCTGGACCGTTTTAATATGTTTCCTCACTGAGTCTTGGGGGATCAGTGCAACTGTTTTTTCCTTTGTATGATTCAAACATTCTTGAACGTCGCGCCGCGAAAGTCTCGATCGGCAACTGTCTTTCCCCTTCTTCCGATGCCATGAGCCGACAGCGGACCCGGCTACTGAAGTTCCGACGAAAATTGTTAAGCTCAATTCCCTCTGTCTTCTGATATCTCTCACCCGTCTTCTGATCTTCCCCGTCTCCGTCTACCGATGTGCCTCCCCTTCTTCCGATGTCTCTACCCATGTCTTCCGAAGTTTCTCCTTTCTGATTCCAGCGGTGATCCCAGCGTCTTCCGATGTCCCTCCCGTTGTGATGCATGGGTCGGCGGGGAGAACGAGTGTTGCCGAGGTTTGCCCTACAGGTTCTTGGCGAGTCTCAAGGGAATCTAAGGGCGGCTGAATCGGTTTAATAACCGTTGCCCAAACACAAGAACATGCCATGTAGTGATATATGGGACCATAATTCCACGAGTGAGTTGGTTTGATTTGCTCCTATATAGTCAATGTAAATATTCGTATTTTGGGGAATAACTTAATTAATATACATGTGCGAAAGCAATAATATGGTGCCCCATAACCCCGATTATATATGGTAGGCGTAATGTACTTGATGTACTAAAAAGGCAAGTTCTTATATAGCGCAGTATCCAGTCCCCAGGACCATTCAAAGTGATTTACCCTTTACTTCCCTGACATACCTGTTCACTCAGACACCATCTCGACTTTTCTGGGAAGCATCCAGCCATATGCTATAATAAATGCGCGAAGGCTGCTCGTACACATATCCACCACTGTCTATAGCCACGTACTCATTTAGTCAGCTGAGTGAACTGGAGCAATGTAGAATGAAAAAAACTTGCCCAAGGTTTTAACAACGCAGCCAGGATTCGAACCCGGGTTATCGTAATCGAGAGTCCGAAGCTCTACCCCTGAGCAACTGCGCTCTATCACTTTTTCTTTAATTTCGAGCACATACGAATGATGAGTATATATATATATATATATATATATATATATATATATATATATATATATATTTATATAATACTCTTCTCGGCAAGATATCGCATGCGAGAGTCAGTTAAGCGATGTTACACGTAACCACGAGAATGACGTAACTGTGGCGCGCGCAATTTCCGCCGGTTTCTTGCAGGGCAGATGGAAACTACGGTGCGTCTTTTGTAGTTACTAAGTAATATAATACAGCGCAGCTGGCAGCAATGGACATACTTATAACAGTTAATGACAGTGCTACTACTGATGAGGTAAGTCGACCCGTTATTCACGTTATATAATGGCATGACGTAGTTTACTTGAAACAAATACATCTAGACCGGAAGTTCTCGAGGCCTACGAAGATGTCATACTGGGGAAGGACATCTAAATCTATTTAAGGCAACATGCATGAGATGGCGTGTTCTGCGACAAGATCAAAGATGCATAAGGTAGTGTGTTGTACAAGAAGACAAAAGATGCATAAGATGGTGTGTTGTACAAGAAAGTTAAAAATACATAAGATGAGATGTTCTACGTCGACTACGAGAAGATCAAAGATGCAAAAGATGAGATGTTCTTCGAGAAGTTCAAAGATGCATAATATGAGATGTTCTACGCGAAGATCAAATATGCATAAGAGGAGATGTTCTACGAAAAGATCAAAGATGCATAAGAGGAGATGTTCTACGAAAAGAACAAATATGCATAAGAGGCGATGTTCTACGAGAAGATCAAATATGCATAAGAGGAGATGTTCTACGAAAAGAACAAATATGCATAAGAGGAGATGTTCTACGAGAAGATCAAATATGCATAAGAGGAGATGTTCTACGAGAAGATCAAATATGCATAAGAGGAGATGTTCTACGAGAAGATCAAATATGCATAAGAGGAGATGTTCTACGAAAAGAACAAATATGCATAAGAGGAGATGTTCTACGAAAAGAGCAAAGATGCATAAGAGGAGATGTTCTACGACAAGAGCAAACATGCATAAGATGGTGTGTTGTACAAGAAGATCAAAGAGAAGTGCGACGAAGCAGGGGCAGTAGTATCGATGCTGAATTGACAGAGCACACGAATGTAGGCGTAACCCTTCAGTTTGCCCTCAGTCCGCTAGCCATCGGACGTCTGTTGAGTCACTCGTAGTGTGAGGACCGATGGTTTTGGGGGTCTGGTTTAGAGACGAGGCTAGGCCCGTGTCCAAGGCTTTGAATGGTTGATGCCCCCTGGAAGGGCAGAGACTGGAGAAGGTGACTGGATGGAAAGAGACTGGAGAAGGTGACTGGAGGGAAAGAGACTGGAGAAGGTGACTGGAGGGAAAGAGACTGGAGAAGGTGACTGGAGGGAAAGAGACTGGAGACGGTGACTGGAGGGAAAGAGACTGGAGAAGGTGACTGGGGGGAAAGAGACTGGAGAAGGTGACTGGAGGGAAAGAGACTGGAGAAGGTGACTGGTGGGAAAGAGACTGGAGAAGGTGACTGCTGGGAAAGAGACTGGTGAAGGTGACTGCAGGGAAAGAGACTAGAGAAGGTGACTGCTGGGAAAGAGACTGGAGAAGGTGACTGGAGGGAAAGAGACAGTTCCGAAGCTGACGGATGAGAACATAAATTAAAAAGTCTCGTTAGATCAATTTCTTTGACATTGTCATTATTTGATATTGCCAACGAATGAACTGGGCTCAGCTTTAATCAACCTATTGGGATATATATTATAGATAGATAGACAGACAGACAGACAGACAGACAGACAGACAGACAGACAGACAGAGATTGACCAATTTGAACATTGATTCAAAATGGCATAAATAAATAAATAAAACGAGTAACATTTCTTAATTTGTCAATAAAACACATTTAATACGACGCATTATATGCAACAAATATATGTAACATGTTTGTTTTGTACATAAGAATAAACGTTACTAGTATACATACATACTGCGAATGTAAATTGCACACACCACGTGGTCGAGAGCTCAAACTAACACAAACAACGATTCATTCACACACACACACACACACACACACACACACACACACACACACACACACACACACACACACACACACACACACACACACACACACACACACACACACACACACACACACACACACACACACACACACACACGAGGTCCCATGCTCCACAACAGAGAGCTTAAATGCTGAAATATCGCTTTCGAGTAACGCGGAAACAATGACATTATGTTATAGCTGTACTCTTTGCGAGGTAGACCATATAACAATGGAACGTAAGCCATTCTGAATCATATTTTCGACTTGAAAATGTAACGAAAATTTGACACTGACTTATATCCTCTAGACTCTTTGTTACGACAACAACTTTGCCACAATTTCACCAGCCATGCTAATTATACATCATCGTGTACATTTTAGATTCGTAACTATACATCAACAGACGAATGCTGATGCACTCAGTTGTAAATAACACTGAACGTAGGTTTATCATACTGATGCGATCTTCACTAGTTACTTATTGACCATTTTTATCGTAACAGCTGTTGCGTCAAAATATACCACCACACACGTTATTCATATAATAATAAGCGCTCCTGGATTTCATGTTGTTATATTTAAATATAAAGAATGTTAAATCAATATTTATTGTGCAGCCACATTGCAGGAGGCTACGTATTCTAGCAAACTAAGGCTCTTCGATTGGCACAATGCGCGTAAAAATACATAGTTCTGTGTTAAAATGAACAAATGAATACGAAACAGAGGCGACGTCTGGCATTAGCTTGATGCGTGCTTTACCAGTGAATCATTTGTCGCCCATTTAGTAAAATCTCCTGTGCACTAAGACGTCAATCATATACACGCCGCGACTTCCCGCGGGCAACGGTACTGACGAACGTGAAACGGCGAGAGCAGGTTGACAAGATCTGTCACACACCAGTCTCACTGGTCCAATCACATCGCGGCAGAGAAGCCACGCACCCAGTTCTTTGGTAAGCTGAACTACAATAAATATACTACAAATAAATACAACGTTACACAACATTACATATAATTAGACAATTATGCATTCAAGTTGGATATGACTCAGTAAAGAGGCAGTTCAAATATGTGCATTGTAATCTGCACGATGTTTCACGAAGCATGTGGTGCATCGTGTCGTTCACTGTTTCTACGATATATCCACCGGAGTAAGGATGTTAATTTCTTCGAAGCATCGCAACGCTTTTGTCGCTACAAACAAAGCGGTGTCGTTTTCAGTTTTCACAACAACGCCCTCTGCCGATCAACGCAGTTTTACTATGGCCATTCGCTCCATGCTTACTAAACGGAAATGACGTCACGTATTTAGTAGCATTTCGTCATGAAGCCAAGAGACAAGTGTCACTTGCGCATACCAAGACGTTGTCAAAAAGTTATGAAAACACATTGGCTAACCGAAGTTGTGGTATATGGCGATGACATAATGCGACATCACACTGAACAATAGAAGCTGTGAGTTATGCTATAACTATAAGCTTAATACAACCGCTAAAAATAAAATTTGATCCGGTGGTGTATGCGTTGTGACCAACTAACGCGTTTGATAGCAGTACTCGACAGAGGGCGTTGTAGTGCTCGTCATTCTAACGCAAATATAGCGTCACGTCTTCTACTAGTTTGCAAATTTGCACAATAATATCCCAGCCAGTCGACATTCGTCGCGATATGTCACGTTGTCGTTGTCTTCGTGTTTCATCTTCCAAACACCACAAACTTCAGAAGGAGGCTCGTGACGGTTGGTTGTGTCGTTTAAAGCAGTCACCCGTGTAGCTCGCTAAGGTCAAGGTCACGTGGACATGTAGCAGCGAGGTCAGTCGCTATCGCTTGCTATACATTTGACACATTCGGACGTTTAAATGTCTTAAGTGTTCTTATTCAATGCATCACACCAACCCTAAGTTATAGTATACAGGGGTTTCAGTGACATAAATATGTACAATTTGCAGACAACCCGGTAATAAACAGTCACGTGACATGCCGCCATATTGTTCCTCCATTTGGAGACACGCCGTATTGTCCGTGGCTCGGTGGTTAGTTAGTCTCATACGACCAGTGCAACTGTTCCTGCGCTCAGCGCAGCGCCATCTGTGAGACGTCTCACGCACTGTCTCGTGTCGAGTGGCGTTGGTCGACGAGAACTCCGTGACCCGAGCCTTAGAAGTGAGAATGTGAGGTACACGCTGGCGCCCTCTACACTGACAGCGATGTTGTTTTATCCGCCGCGCCATATAGTAAGAAGTAGCGCTCTTTGGTAGTGGTGCCAGATATATGGGGAATGTTCTCAATATATCTCGTGATGTTTGGTTTGTGTGTGTGTGTGTGTGTGTGTGTGGGGGGGGGGGGTGGGTGGGTGTGGTTGTGGGTGGGTGTGTGTGTGGGGGGGGGGTGCGTGCGTGCGTGCCTGAGTATTTGTTTGTTGTGTGTGTTTGTGTTTGCGTGTTTGAGTACGCTCGTGCATTGACACACACATGACTGTTACTCATACACGACGTCGTTGACACGCCCACCCGCTGGCGACACCCGTGTGTCACGTCTAATACTGTCTCGTACACATATATAACACATCGCGGGTGCTGACCGCGCACCGACAACACCATAGGTCGCCGCACTGTACCGCGCCACACGAAGTCTGCTCGTTCACTCGAGTCGTTACCGCTCGGCCGGGCCTGACTGGCGCCGTCGCTGCATCCTCGGCCGAGCGCACAGCACCGGGTGACTGACTAGTGGGTGAGGTGACTCGCACCTCTCGACCGCCGCTCGTCATCATCTGTTGTTCAGCATGATCATCTCCGCCGACTTGCTGCAATTCTCGTTGTTGTTCCTCGCGATGTCCTTCGGCACCTTGCCGTTGATGGCGATCAGCGGGGAGCTGTTGAGGTTGACGCTGCCGCGGGCGAGGGAGATCTGCTCCAGGTTGGTGGCGGTCGACGCGCGCGTGTAGCGGGTCGCCACGCTCCGGCCGTCCTGCCACCGGTTCACCTTCATCCGTATCGTCGACCGCACCTGAAGGAACGAACAGATCGTGGGGAGTGTCGAACAGGACAAGTGTAAAGACGTAACGTTAACAGTGAAGATGGTTGCACGGACAGACGGCGGACCTATGGGTGGAGGGGGGACTGATGGAGGGAGGGGTGATCGGGCGGGAAGGGAGGAGGTGAAATGTTAACCGAGATACTACAATAAACCAGTTTGATGGTAGGTAGAGGTGAGGAGAGTCGATGTAAGACGTGCAGCCAATGAACACGCGAAAGTGGGAGGAAATGACAAAGGAGAGGGTGGACTAGATCTTCAATCCCCTCTCAAGGACGAGGGAGGAGATATATTTCGATAAGAAGACGGAAGAAACCACGTGATGTGACGTAGCTTAAACATGTTCGACACACATCCATACAAACATTTTTATTTCGATTGTGGCATATAATGATAAATATGTGTGCATTCGGGCGCGTGTGTGTATGCGAGCGGGTGGGTTTGCGTGCGCCCGCGCGTGCGTGCGTGCGTGCGTGCGTGTGTGTGTGAGGGCATGCGTGCGGGCGTCTGTGTGAGTGTAAATAATAACCAACCTCTTCGTTGATGAAGCAGTAGAAGACAGCCACGGCGAGGCCCTGCAAGCAGTGGAAGAGACACGTGTTACAACCGGCTTCGAATTTCTGTGACCCTCGTAGTTCGGCATGAACACCAAACCCTCACAACTACCATAACTCCCCGCCAGGTGTCCTCCACACAGGCCACTGCTCTCACCGTTCTCCAGTCTCCTCACACGCCACTTGACGCAGTCCGCCAGCCTCAGTTGTCGCCGTCTCAGTTTTTCTATTTGGCATTTCAAGTGCTGTTTATTAAGTCTGTTCAAACTGGTGCTCGTGCAATGTGATAGTCTCACTACAGTCGCCGTACTGTTCCATTCCCGTACGACATTTATAAATACATAACGTGTATATACATAATGTGTATCACGTCAACGGGCTAGTGTTATGTGTACAACATACATGTATGTACATTTTACGCGACACAACTTGTACAGCGGCTGTAGCCAGGTTAATACCGTCGCACCTATGAAACCCACTCAAGAGATTTTACTTAGACCAACACGTCACCGCGGACCCACCTGTGTCGCCTGCAGAAATGCGTTGAAGTACGTGAAGACCTTCTGCGACACCTGGTCGCCCCCCGTCGGGGTGATGAAGATGACGTACGTGACCCCCAGCAGCGGGAAGAGGATCAGGGTGGCTTTGACGGCCTTCCTGGAACGACAGAACGACGTCATCAACGAGGGAAGGCAGGTGTAGGTGGTTGTAAACGTGTGTGCGTGTGTGTGCGTGTGTGTGTGTGCGTGTTTGTTTGTGTGTGTGTGTGTGTGTGTGTGTGTGTGTGTGCGTGTGTGTGTGTGTGCGTGCGTGCGTGCGAGTGCGTGTTTGTTTGTGTGTGTGTGTGTGTGTGTGTGTGTGTGTGTGTGTGTGTGTGTGTGTGTGTGTGTGTGTGTACGTGAGTTTGTATTCATGTACCTCTAAGCGTGTACACATACAGATGTGAGTGCGGGTGTACCTATGTGGGGTACAGTGTACGGGTATAGCGGTTCGTTACCTGTACTGTTTGATCTGCAGGATGTTCGACGCCCGCAGCTTGGTGATGAGGACGTAGACAATGCTGCCGAGGAATATCAGGTTCACCTGTCGACAGAAAGCAACGTGTCAGCTCCGGGTTGAGACTACGTTTGTAGTGACACTTCGCATTGTCACATGTGGATGTCTCTATGTGTAATGTTACTGTCTATTTTATGTCATACACTATACACTGTTAGTTGTGTCGACGGGATATAGTATGACAGATCGTGGCTCCCTCCACCGGTGAAACACCAGCTACGGCAGGTGGGATGCAGCAGACGTGGGCAGTAGATATTCTTAGTTAATGAGGTACCACAATAACTAACCCGACAGAGGGCGCTCTAACGCAACTGGGGTCTTTGTGCCGTCTTTTACATATTCTTGACTTGTGTAAAATGCGGAACGGTTTCTGGAACGCTTAAGTCATCCTTCAATCGACTGTTGAACTCGCATGATTCCGAAGCCTCACCCAGCTAAATATGGATACAGTCTGACATGACCGTTAATGTGAAGGCATACTATGTACATTAATGAAAATTTACAGCCGATGGAACGACAGGCGTTAATCCGGAATTGGAACTGAATTAGCATAGATGGAATTTGAATTGAAAAAAATAATTGAAAGAAATTGAATTGGAATTGAAAAAATTGAATTGAAACAGAGTGAATTGGAATTGGTATTGAACAAAAGGAATTGCAATGAACTGGAGGGGGAATTGGAATAGATTGAATGGAACTGACCATAGGAGGATTGAGAAGAGTAGCTCCTGTTGTGGTCGTGAATAATGGAGAAGAGGAGGGAGGAGGGAGAGAAGGTGGAAGGGAGGGAATGGGGTGGGTGGAAAGACGGAGGGATGTGGGGACGGAGGGAGGAGGGAAGTAGGTGGGGAAGAATGGAGAGAGGGCGGAAAGGAAGACGGGAGGGAGGGAGGGAGGAAGGGAAGCTGGGAGAGAGGGAAAGAAGGAGAGAAGGAGGGACGCAGAGGCGGTGGGAGATGGAAACATTCGATTGTTGAAACCATATTGTAAAGAATTACATGAAATTATATTGTAAAGAATCACATGGTTGAGTGAGTTTCTAGACTGTTATTGAAATAGAAGAAAGTCGCTACTCCTACTAAGTTGGGATCAGTGAACATGTGCACGACGCGGGAGTGACCCGTGACCCGTGACCCGTGACCCGTGACCCGTGACCCGTGACCCGTGACGGGGCAGCCAGTGTCCCTACGTACCAGGAGGACGGCGAGGATGGGCGAGATGTAGATGTAGTCGTAGAAGGAATCGTCCAGCGGCAGCCAGCAACTGCAATAGTCATATAGACATTATTATATTAACTGAATTAACAAAGGTACCTTTTAGAAATTTAATATCTGAGGAACTACAGCAGCCCGCAGCTAGAGAGGGTGCAGTCATAGTACCCTTATCATAGGGCGCTTATTACGATGGATTCGTGTGGTGTTTTCTAAAGAACGCTTAATATAGATAGCTGTATGAAACGAGTCAACCGTACATGGCTCTGTCTGGTGACGTCATCGTCCACCCGTCGACACGGCGAACTAGACACCAGCTAGGCATGACTAGAAAATATGTTTTTATTATTGTTGCTTTTTCTGTTACAATGTCGTGTAATCACGCGAATTTATGTCTACATCATATTTGATAACTGTGTTTGTGTGTGCGCGCGCGCGCGCGCGTGCGTGCGTGCGTGTGTGAGTGTGTGTGTGTGGTGTGTGTGTGTGTGTGTGTGTGTGTGTGTGTGTGTGTGTGTGTGTGTGTGTGTGTGTGTGTGTGTGTGTGTGTGTGTGAGTGTGTGTGTGGGTGGGTGGGTGGGTGGGTGTGTGTGGTTGGGGTGAGTATGTATGTGTGTGGCGCGCGTGCATGCGTGCGTGTGTCTATACACACAAGTGAGTGTCGATGGATATTCGTGAAAATATTGATCACTTCTACATTAAAGCAAGATACCTTATTTCAATGGCCGTCGAAATGTCAATGTGTGTGAAATTTATTAGTTGTGAAATAAGGTATCTTGCTTTAATATGTATGTATCTGCTGGCGTGCGTGCATGATGCATGCATGACGTGAACATTCAATAAACATACCTGGCGTCGCTTTGAACGGTCGCCATGACAACTGCCCAAACGCCAACAATGACCGCGGGCACACCTGAGAAAACAAAAGCACGGTCCGTTAGATGTGTGCCCAATCATCCACGCATCGAAGTCGCGCTTCAGTAGACAGCACCCGCCGAAGTCCACGCGCTTTTAACATCTTACTTAATACCAGGGGCACTCGTTTTTTCCGCCCAGGTAGGAGTGACAGTTTGGCGAGCGGTGCGTGTGTGTCTATTCAGGGACCGACGACCACACGCTACCCCGCCTGTCCTAGGTGAGACGCCGTTACAGTATCTCGGCCCGATTAAAGAGGAGGCGCTTCTATATTTGACGCGAAATTATATAACAAATGATCTTTGTTCGTGCTCAGCCCGTCAGCGCGCGGACAACGGTATCACGGGTTCGATCTTATCGCGTGTATCTGCCGCACTGTGAGAACATGGCGCACTGGAGCAGATCTCTATCAGTATCAGCGACTTGGGGTACGGGCTATGAAGACGATATTCAGTTGCACGCGGCGGCGTCCGTAGCCCGGCCACAGGGGACGGATATGGGATTTGAGCCCTTTTATTAGTGGTATTTGACGGGTGCAATCTACGTACGCCCATCGCCGGTGGGTGGTGAGTTCTGGTCGACGCGTTACGTGCAACTGTGGCTACGGGCGCCGGACGCCCTTCGGTGACGACCCGCCGACGACGGCGAGGGACGCCAGAGGGGGAACGAAACAGAACGAAACAGGACGGGCAGGACGGGGGAAGTATGACGTTATGTAACAGGTAATTGTATGGTATACAACCGAATGAAGTGTAAATATAAAATAGATTAATACTCGTGTAATAATGACGAATGTATGTGAAGAAGACACGAGGGACAGACGGAAGGCCGTGAGATATATCGACACAAGGTCAGAAGTGTCGTCAGGAGGGAAGGACGGTCGGCTTGGCCCAGGCCACAAGTGTCGTCAGCGGGGAAGGACGGTCGGCTTGGCCCAGGCCACAAGTGATGCGATGAAGAAGAAAGTAAGAACGATAACGGATCCAGTATTATTATTATTATTAGCGCGTCACTCTATATTAGTTACATATTTCTGGCTAGAGTATTGTCGAGCTTGGTTTCAGTGTTGTCCTCTAGAATTAGTGACTAACTGACTGAGTGAAGTGAGTGACTGAGTAAGAGGGTGAATGAATGAATGAGTGACGGACAAACGAACTGACGAACGAACTAACGAGCGAACTAACGAACGAACTAACGAACGAACGAACTAACGAACGAACTAACGAACGAACGAACTAACGAACGAACGAACGAACGAACGAACGAACGAACGAACGAACGAACGAACGAACGAACGAACGAACGAACGAACGAACGAACGAACTAACGAACTAACGAACGAACGAACGAACGAACGAACGAACGAACGAGCGAACGAGCGAACGAGCGAACGAACGAACGTATGACCAGAGAAAGAGGGAGATGGGACGAGAGGGTAGGAGACTGGTGATCGTCCGGAGGGTCCCTTCCTCCATTCCCTACCAAATGACATATCACTGAGATAGTTGGAAAGGGAGATCGAGAGCTGTAGAATGTGATGGTTGGGTTGGGGGAGGGAATCGTGAGTACAATAAAGTAAAAGAGCAAGGGAAGTAAATAGATAGAGGGCAGGAGAGGTGAGGGTATATGGTTGACTCACCCCAGCCGATGAGGGCGTAGAACCAGAACTTGATGCGCTCTGTGGTGTAGGCCCACACGATGAGTGTGTGTAGATAGAGCCCCTCCACCAACATCCAGAAGAAGTTGGTCACTTGCAGGTAATTGAAGAGCAGCACCAACATCTTGCAGATCCACTGATGTGACAAACGACAATGACGTCATAGAATGAAACAATACAGTTACGTAATCATAACAACGTAAAGACTGTTATCATAGTCGTGAGAATGGTGTGTCTACGATTGACCGGTTATTAAACAAATCAAACTACGAAGAAGGCAAAACTGTTCTTAAGCAGAAGCGGCTATTCCAACATAACGAATATCTGAAGATAACTGCTTTCCCACCCTCGCAAGCCGTGAAGGACTATGTGTTGCGTTGTTGAGACAAGTGAAGAGAACACAAACACAACTGTCTCCATGCATGACCAGTTTAGCCGACGACTTGTGACTAAACAATAATGGACACGTTACACGCTCGACTGACCACTAGACGTCACTACTTTCGATATGTCACTAACGATTTATATTTCCACA
The DNA here is from genome assembly GCA_964017155.1 of Oasisia sp. SBJ-2009. Taxonomy (NCBI): domain Eukaryota; kingdom Metazoa; phylum Annelida; class Polychaeta; order Sabellida; family Siboglinidae; genus Oasisia; species Oasisia sp. SBJ-2009. The sequence goes on from OZ024854.1 coordinate 22,590,746, forward strand.
TATGTAGAGATCTCCACAGGTCGATCAAGCCTTGTTGTTGCAAAACGCTGCATGTGCGTCAGCTATGCGCAGTTGATCGAACGCCAACCTACTGAGTTTTGTTAAAACTATCTTCTGACATGTGATATAATATATATTTGACAAAAGTGCCTGTTTTAAAAATTATTTTTGGTCAAATAATTAACATAAGAACGACAATTTCGCAATTGTGTGGAATGGTACACTGTCATGGGCATTGTCGTAAAACACGTATGTGAGCTTACTGCAAGTGACGTTAATAAAGTGTGACAATGGATCATACCTGGTGCGTCTCGTTGTCTTCTTGCTCTGTCAGAGTTGGCAGCACGGAGTTGAGGATGAGCCATAGGAAGTTACGCAGGATGAAGGTGACGATGAGATGACAGTGGATCGTGTTGCGGACACAGCGCAGACTCCTGCAACGGGAAGGAACCTCTTACAAGGCCTTGTCGTCGTGAAATACGTGTTCATTGAAGGCTCACCTCTGAAGAGCGTGCATCGATAGGGCCTATATGGCTGACTTCGATTGGTCTACTTGAGTTACTCTCGTAACCCTAACGTGATATCCGGTTTACGCTGCGCACGCAGTACCATAACAGTAATCAAACTGAACAGCGATGTTCGTGATCACGGAGATAAACCCCTTATGTAAATCAATTAAATAAAGTAATCAGTTGTTCAGTGTGTAAATTATGATGTTCATCTTATTGGTCTTATATTTTAAATCATAGAATGTGGTGACTTTATTGCATATTTAAATGAGTGTATCGATAGGGCTTATATGTGTACTGCGTCATGCGAGTGCATCGATAGGGCCTATATGTGTACTGCGTCATGAGTGTGCATCGATAGGGCCTATATGTGTACTGCGTCATGAGTGTGCATCGATAGGGCCTATAAGTGTACTGCGTCATGCATGTGCATCAATAAGGCCTATATGTGTACTGCGTCATGTGTGGGCCTCGATAAGGCCTATATGTGTACTACGTCATGCGTGTGCTTCAATAGGGCCTATATGTGTACTGCATCATGTGCGTGTGCATTGATAGAGCCTATATGTGTGCTGCGTCATGTGTGTGTGTGTGTGTGTGTGTGTGTGTGTGTGTGTGTGTGTGTGTGTGTGTGTGTGTGTGTGCGTGTGTGTGTGTGCATTGATAGGGCCTATATGTGTACAGCATCATGTGCGTGTGCATTGATAGAGCCTATATGTTTGCTGCGTCATGTGTGTGTGTGTGTGTGTGTGTGTGTGTGTGTGTGTGTGTGTGTGTGTGTGTGTGTGTGTGTGTGTGTGTGTGTGTGTGTGTTATTCTACGGACATATGTATATGGTGTCATGACGTATATGGCCAGCGATGCACAGAGGATGGCGTGGGACGCGATAGTCTAGTAGGCAGAACACCGGAAGAGGAGACGACGGTTATCTGATTCCATCGGCCACAGTTTCAAAACGTGGACAGTTTCGTTCACCTCACGTATCATGTGCCGTTCGGAAGATGTACCAAAATGACTGTTCACTTCTATCTGCGGTCTACACGAAGAAAACAAGGGTCCAGGATTCACAGAACCAATGGTTGTGATCTTCAAAGACACGTTTAACCGTTGTCGTGACATTTATTATGTTGATGGATTACCACGAATACCTGGTCTCGGCCGACAGAACCAAACAACAACATACGCGAGCAGAAGCCCCACGCCGTGTACTGGCGTGACCCAACAACTAAGTAATGTGTCGTGGTGTGCCACTGTCTTATCATTACCTCATCGCGACATTGTGAAACACTGGGCAGATGACCAATTAACTTGTCTATGCCTGTGTGGTGGCGTGCCACTAGGAACCGCGCCCAGATGCCTGAGTAACGAACACGCTTAATCTTCCCACGCGCTGACCGCATCTCACCACATCTTTGTTTCATTTCCATCGTCGTAATAGCAGAATTCACCGGATAAAATGATTACGGTCGTCGACTTGAGCCGGCTGTTTGTCGATTACGGCAAGTCGCAGTCAGACTCTCGATAAGGGTCAAGGTTGATGCACATTCTGCTACGGTTTCTTCAAGTGCCGTCTTTGCCCAGTGGCGCCGCCACCAGTATCGTCATAGTAGCATCGACGATTGAAAAGTTTCGCAAAATTGTACTTCCAATGACGTCAATATGACCGGTATGGAGTGTCGACGGATTTGAAGACAATAATCTAGGGAGTGGTTTCCATTGATTGTTCGATTTATTTCTGTATGAAATGGGTTTTTTTTTTTTATTAAGTAATGATGTCTCTGAACATAAACATATTGCATAATATCGCGTAAACGCAACTACAGAAACTGGTAGCATAATACATTTCGACCGACGGACCGACGGACCGACGGACCGACGGAACGACGGAACGACGGACCGACGGACCGACGGACCGACGGACCGACGGACCGACGGACCGACGGACCGACGGACCGACGGACCGACGGACCGACGGACCGACGGACCGACGGACCGACGGACCGACGGACCGACGGACCGACGGACCGACGGACGGACCGACGAACCGACCGACCGACAGACAGACAGACAGACAGACAGACAGACAGACAGACAGACAGACAGACAGACAGACCATGAATGTTACCTGAAGTAGATGAAGATGCAGAGAGCAGCCACCAAGGCGGCGATGGACACGGAGAAGCCGACGTTGTATATGATCCGGGTGATACTGTTGTGTGTGAATTCCGTCTGAAACGAAAGACTCCGTGGTGGAAGTCAGACACCAAGATTTGCTGGTGCTCTCTAACAACTCACGCACGTACACGTACACGTACACGTACACGTACACACATGTCCACACACAACGCACATATACACGCATGTGCACAAGCATGCACGCACACACGCATTTATGCATGTAAACTCGAACATATAAAAGACCAACAAGCCTAACATTATATATATATATATATATATATATATATATATATATATATATATATACATATATATATATATATATATATACATATATATATATATATATATATATATATATATATATATATATATACATATGTATATATTACATTGTAAATATGAATTTATAGTGTAGGAGGCCCAAGTATGATTTTTTCTCATATAATTCTTTGAACTTGTTTTTATTATATTCTCTTGTACAATATAATTTATCTAGTAATCGTTTTTATTTCTTGAGCTGTCGAACATCACAAGATAAACAATAAAAAATACTTTCATTTATCTTCATATATATTTTATGTTAAAAAATGTAACTAATTAATTAATAACCTATTTATATAAATATTATTAACAACACGTATTATTAACAACACATATTATGTATACATGTATATGTATATATATTTACATACATATATATATACCTATACATATATATATAATATTATATATATATATATATATATATATATATATATATATATATATATATATATATATATATATATATATATATATATATATATATATATATATATATATATATATATGATCTTAGGCCTCCCTACACTGTATATATGTTGAAAAAGTAGTTAATTAATAACCAAATTAAATAAATATTATTAATAAGTTCACATTGGTTCAACCACTACTGCCCATGTTTTAGTTTGTTCGGCGAGGTCGCATTTACACATTCCATAGACCGGTCTAAATATAGCTGTAGTTTATGGCACCAGATGTCGCTGCAGCCTAATATATCGCCAGCATTCGCTTATTTCCGACTCCACCGACCGCTAGTCTAAGGCGGATTTACGACGGACCTCGACGATTGAAAACATGACCGCTGGACGTAAGATGGCCGCACCCTTTGACCACATGTCCAAACTGCACGTTCACCGGCCGATTTATATCATACTGCGATTACATTCAGTTACAACGTGTTTCCGTCTGGTTGTCTATTATAGATTCGTGCAATTCATGCTGTGTGAATTCAAGAGAGTGGCAACGGGTGCTGTCGTGAATCTAAGACAAGGAAAATTGGTGTTTGACGGAATGTAATTAAAATTGATACTGTTAATATGAATACTTTCGCCGAAAACGGATGATGTTATTAATTCTGCGGGTGTAACGGTCAATATTGTCATTTATAGGAATATACATATTCTAATGTATTCTAAAACGATATGTAGAGATACTTCTATCTGGTATATATATATATATATATATATATATATATATATATATATATATATATATATATGTGTGTGTGTGTGTATTGTGTAATTTGAAATACTTCTATCTGGTATTTGATATATATATATATATATATATATATATATATATATATATATATATATATATATATATATATATATATGTGTATATATATATATGTGTGTATATATATATATATATAATCGACATCAAACAGTAGTTCCTCTCGAGTCTGGAATAGTTTGTCGATAGACGCTGCAAGTGTCACTTACTATCTCGCCAGAGACACCGTTATCTCTTGAGTGCATAGCGATTCTATTAAAAAAAAAACATCCGAATCATCGGCTGACTAAATCTGCTAGATTCCATTATATTACATCGAAATGTTGCCTTTACATTGCTACGGACATACACTCTCCCTTCTTGCATTCCTAGAGTTGATAGGCGCCACACAAACGGAGAAGATGCATAAACACAATGGCCCGTCACAATGGTTACCATGGCGAGTGTTTACAGTAGCGTCTACATAGCCGGGTGATACAGTCGGGCCATGGCGGCCCGATAGCGTCGAAGCTGGCAATGTTGTGAGAGTTTTCCGACGGATTGCGAAATTTCGCACTCGGTTAGATTGTCGTTGATCTGCTGTTGGAATTGGAACGTGTAAACACGGCGACGATGTGATTAGTGCTGTTCGTCCGATCGACGCTGACATAGGGATGTGTAAGCTTACATTCCGGCGTGGGTGTCGGCGACGATAAAACTTTCGTGTGGTCCAGTATGGGGAACTCCGGTTGGCTGGCGTTTTTTGTGGGGCGCAGTTCAAAATATATACTAGGAAACGTTCACATAAACTGTTCGAACGTTTGCGAAAGTGTATGCAAATCTTGAACTTATGCGTACACCTCTGTCGTTTCGCTTACATCCTTGATATCGGCCAGAACTTGTATCCACTCGCCCACTCCCAATTTGTCAGCCCAATTATAATTGTCTCCAAATCCAACATCATATTAAAAGTATCATTGCTACAATTTTCCGGCTTTTTTGTATATAATTTCTATAATTTCGATAGAAAGTCTCGCTCGACCTCCTTGTGCAGATGAAGGTTACATAATATAGAACACAGGAGTTGTTTTAGGGACTTCCTCTCGGGTTCTGGCTAGTTCCGGTACATATTTGTTTGGTTCAGTGGTTTGGTTGACGTCTCGCCATAAACACGTGGCTCTTGTTATCCCAAACAACTGACAGGAGCCGGGCCAGCGGGCTCAAGTGGCGATGACAAAGTCAAAGCAGTTTATGTTTGATGCTTCACCCCGCTGTGTGGTCACGAGACACAAGGACTCGACTTAACACGACGTGACATCATAGAACACGGTCTAGGTTGTGGGCTTTTTAGATTAGGTAATCAGTCCCAGTAAAAGGACATACGGATAGTAATTTCAACGGATTATCTCAGTCCGAATAATCGTAGCATGGATTATCCGGTTTTGATCATCATGGTCAGGATTAACGTGGCTCCTATTTATGCACATTCACAGCATAGAAACTTTAACACACGCACATAGAAATTCATGCCTAAGATGGACATGAAACTCATGTCCATCTTATTTGCATTTGCTTAGAAAGATATCAAATGACACCGCGTAGATTTGTAGCGTAGGGTCTCCATATAAATACGTAATAAATTCGCGCGGAAACGTACCTCGTCATACGGCTCCAACATGATGGGGCTACACTGAGAGTAGTCGGACCTCGCCTGCCACGTCCCGTTGGCCATACACAGCCGAGTGACGTTACCTACAGGAAGGACAAAGAACTCGTGTTCAACTCCATCAATGTAGACATATCTCAGACGTGTCAGCTTAACATATACTTAGATGATCTGAACGGTCACGTGAGTGCTACTGTAGATATAGATTAACATTGTTGGATTATCTGACGAAATTGTGATTTTATTATTATTATGGCTGACATGTGATAATATACAACCGACGCACCGAAACATACTTAATCTTAAATCGCGACGCCCACCGTACACATTAACCAGACCTCGAAGATGTTAAAAAGAAAATTCACAGGAATTAAACTATGAATGATAAGTTTGTTCATATTTTCCATTAGCATTAAATATGCCACAAAATGGCAAGGTCAGCTTTGCTGAAGGTTATGTTAGATCTTGCCCAAAGCACTGACTGTTTAGCATAATTGGTGATAATGATGGCGTTATAAAGAGAACCAGGCTTTGGCAACGGAAGCTGAAATAACTACAACTGTTTATTTCGCCCGTTGGGTAAGCCGTGTCATTTTTCCAAACGCCCAATTAGCGGTTTTTTCTGGTTTAGTTGAAGTTGCCGCCGTGAAGCAGATGCAGCCACGCATGACGATCAAACGCAGCCACTCGTGACGACTGCTGATAGTCTGGCGCTGGCGCCCAATTAACGT
>OZ024854.1:22599868-22619868 GCA_964017155.1 Oasisia sp. SBJ-2009
GCAAATTGTTGGCAACATATTCAGTGCGATATATTGCCAATAATCTTTATAGTCAGTACCATAAAAACCAGGTTGACATATAGACGATGACAGACAAACACAGACAAGAAGGCGACTGAGGGGAAGACGGGAAACCGGGAAGAGGCGTTCTCGGAAAAGTTAGGTGAACAGTCAGGAACGGAAGAACTTTGCTGAAGACAGATTCTCTTTGGTATCAATCGGACGACAGCACATGCTGTGACCCATACACCTCTAGCGACCTCTAGGGGCAGGAGAAGAAAAGACGACACGGTGACGTTATAATCAGCGTATCTGCCACAACATGGTGACAAGGTATCGACAGAACGGTGACAGTCACGTGTTACGTTGACGCCATGGGTGGTCGAGTGGAGGTAAACACGACGCTACCCCCAAGTGGTCCCTGGCCGTGTTATCACGCCATCGCCCCACGTGACACTGCCCTATCAGTCGCCTGCTTGTTGATACTGAAGACCCGAAGAAACGACGAACGACTCGTCGACGACACGTAGACTCTATTCTCTTGTAGCCAACGTATGCACCCACTGACCCTCAACAGAGTGTGTTCGCTCGCACGCAAAGACCTACACACATACATACATACATACATACATACATATATACATACACACACACATACATACATACACACACACACACACACACACACACACACACACACACACACACACACACACATACACACATACACACATACACACATACACACATACACACATACTACACACATACACACACAAACACAAACACAAACACACACACACACACGCACGCTCGCTCGCTCGCACGCAAACACACACATGCATGCATACAAGCAAATTCATGGAACACAGCTAATAGCAGTGCCGTTAGATTATGGAAGCAAACCGAAGGAATGCAAACCGATTTTCAATGGAACCGTACAGCGCAAATTTAGATGAGGGAATCATCATTTACCATTTGTGGAATATCTATATTTCGCATATCATACGCCAACACCAATGTATTAATGCTAATAATTGTAGTTAACAGGTTCAATAAACACGCACATACCACTGGACATGTACAATGGGCATAGCCAGATGTACATAGTGCACGGTGTGTGACATGCAGCGTACGGTACCAGTGATGTTTTCTCTGGCGTATTTACGTGTTTTCCAGCATGCATTTGGAGACTGCAGTTTATGTATCAACACGTCCGAAATAGAATCATTAACACTGACTCGCCACTTGACCTGCAGAACTCAAAGTCGACCTTCTGACAATACAAACGGGTGTTACGTGTGACTGATGCTGACCTCATCTTGATCATCATCACTATTATAATCATAGTTGCCATCACCACCAACACCACCACCACCACCACCACCACCATCACCACCATCACCACCACCACCACCACCACCACCACCACCACCACCACCACCACCACCACCACCACCACCATCACCATCACCATCACCATCACCATCACCATCACCATCACCATCACCATCACCATCACCACCACCACCACCACCACCACCACCACCATTACCACCACCACCACCACCACCACCACCACCACCACCACCACCACCACCATCACCATCACCATCACCATCACCACCACCACCACCACCACCACCACCACCACCACCACCGCCACCGCCGCCACCGCCACCGCCACCGCCATCACCACCACCACCGCCATCGCCATCACCACCACCACCACCACCACCACCACCACCACCACCACCACCATCACCATCACCACCACCACCACCACCACCACCACCACCACCACCACCACCACCACCACCACCACCACCACCACCACCACCACCACCACCACCACCACCACCACCACCACCACCACCACCACCACCACCACCACCACCATTACCACCATCACCACCATCACCACCACCACCATCACCTCCACCACCACCACCACCATCACCACCACCACCACCACCACATTCACCATTAATAAATATTCTTAATCATCTCTACATCATAAATCCAAACCCATGCCGTAAAACATATTTTATAAAGCGCCAACATGGGGTGCAGAGCTTTTAAACATGCAGCTATTTTAGCTTTAAAAAGGCGTTTTTGAGCAGACACCCAAGACGACAGCGGCAACGTAAGATGCCTTGTTTGCAGCGTCAGTGCAGACGTTTCACACACGTTCTGGCTGTTTGCGAGGCGATCTCTCTGCGATTACCGGCTAACGAGCGATTCTCTTGTAAATAATTATACGCTGGCGTTTGATGCGATGAGCGATTGATGTCTAGGTCACGCCAAACAAAGTGCGCTCCTGGCAAATTGGCTAATGACACTGAGCAATGCCCATGGCGAGCGATAGAAAGTTCGATATGGTGTGTCGTATGTTTAATTATAGTCACACAGCTATTTATAGTTCAGCTCTACAGGTATGATTTGGTGTGGTTATATCGGTCATACGCCAAGGTCAATTACGAACACTCCCCGGACGAAATGGGACAAGTGTGTCTCTTTTATAGTGCACGGCACTTCCAAATGAAATTAATTAATCACATTAGGTCGAATGATCAAATCACGGACAACATTTCGTCCGCTAAATGACTGGTCTATTCTGTTACGACATCGATATGGGCGTCGTTTCGACTTCGTTGCAGCTCGACGATTATTAAATAGGTCAGGTATGCTTGTTAGGGGCAGATCTGAACAAACGCCAAAAGAGAGTGTTACCGGCAGCTCGTTGTTTTAAACATTTAATTCTTTACGGATTCACAGCTGTATATAAATGATCAGTACAATTATTCCAGTGCTATGGCTACACCCTGAATTTTATTGTAATCCCAAACATAATTATTAACGTGTCACAGTCATACATCATTCTACCAATACAGTTAGTTGATCGATAAACAACCAAAATGCTTGTCTGTGATTATACTAGTTAACAATGAACCTTCTCCGTTTAGTTATGATACGAAATATCAAAGCGGAATATGACATTTCCGGACATAAATCAACAGATCAACGCCAAAGGCAAAATTAACATGCCCTGCCGTAAGGAAGTCACAGCAAAACATTTCAACGGGCGACATGGCAACTAGAACACAAAACAACGAAGCGTCTTTTGGACGTTGTATCCATTGTTGGCAACACTAAAACATTTATTGACGAGTTTATAGAGATCAGTTGCGTCTATCTGTGTGCGAGCAGTATCACTGTTTCAACAACTGTGCGCGTTCTAAGCACCTACAGACAATGTTCGCAGAATAAAGTCAGAAACCAAATGAGGTCGGTGTCTTGTCGGCCCGTGTCCATTACCATTAAGAAGCACTGCTATTTTTGCCGAGGGCACGCTATTTTGGGCAACCGTAAAGTTAAACAACAAAAGGGTTGCAAATTTAGAACTATTGTGGACGCTTACAGTAAACATTTACGTGACCATGTCGACGCGATGACGTCAGATTGTAATCAAAACTGACGGTTTTGATGCGACAAATTGTTGAGACCGTGTGACTGTTGAATATACTGACGCCACACTCAGTGATAAGGTTTATCCACAAACATAAATTCACATAATAGATGGCGACAAGATAGATATTATCACCATTAACCCAACCTTCACAGTTCAGTTGATACAGTTACATTGAGATAAGGACCTCAAAGGCATGCCTACTGCCAAATAAGACATAATAAACCACAACGTTTTTCATACGTTTAAAGAACTCACAATTAAACATGTGTCATATGACAAAAATAATAAGTTGAATGAATAAGCCTGTTGTTGACTGTCGTGGCTTGCGTCATTCTACACTGGTGCGTACTGTGCATCTATAGCAATGTGTGCCTATGTCAACCGGGCGAAGCGCCCAGGGGACAATAGTCCTATTTTGGGGCACCAGCTCACTACCGGAATTAATGACACAGTGTCGGGGCGGGCGTACTGGCGTTGACTTGGCGGGGTTTTGGTGCACTTCTTGCAACAGCGTGCGTCACTTGCGCTCACTGACAAGACTGAATGGTCGGTTGGTTGGTTGGTTGGTTGGTTGGTTGGTTGGTTGGTTGGTTGGTGGGTGGGTGGGTGGGTAGGTTGGTGGGTGGGTGGGTGGGTGGGTTGGTTGGTTGTTTGGTTGTTTGGTTGTTTGGTTGTTTGGTTGGTTGGTTGGTTGGTTGATTGGTTGATTGGTTGATTGGTTGATTGGTTGATTGGTTGATTGGTTGATTGGTTGGTTGGTTGGTTGGTTGGTTGGTTGGTTGGTTGATTGATTGGTTTGTTTGTTTGTTGGTTGGTTGGTTGGTTGGTGGGTGGGTGGGTTGGTTGTTTGGTTGGTTGGTTGATTGGTTGGCTGGTTGGTTGGTGGGTGGGTGGGTGGGTGGGTTGGTTGGTTGGTTGGTTGGTTGGTTGGTTGGTTGGTGGGTGGGTGGGTGGGTGGGTGGGTGGGTGGGTGGGTGGGTGTATCTTCATCTCTTCTTCTCTGAGATACTGCACGGGTCCCTTTGCAGGGTGTTTAAAGTCCAACGAGAATTAGTGAGTCCACTACAGGTTACACATTTACCCCCTGTGTGGGATCTTTTACTTCCTTTGGCACAGACACCAGATAGAAGGGACCACCGGCTTTTAGTGTATCTTCCGAAAGACACAGGCAAAGGTGGGGTGAATGAAATTGCGTAAATTTCGAAACGGCAGTAGATGGGATTGAACCACCGTCCCCTCGATTGACAGTCCGTCGCTTTACCTCGCGACCACCGCTCCCCATGAGTGGGTCCGTCCGTCCGTCCGTCCGTCCGTCCGTCCGTCCGTCCGTCCGTCCGTCCGTCCGTCCGTCCGTCCGTCCGTCCGTCCGTCCGTCCGTCCGTCCGTCCGTCCGTCCGTCCGTCCGTCCGTCCGTCCGTCCGTCCGTCCGTCCGTCCGTCCGTCCGTCCGTCCGTCCGTCCGTCCGTCCGTCCGTCCGTCCGTCCGTCCGTCCGTCCGTCCGTCCGTCCGTCCGTCCGTCCGTCCGTCCGTCCGTCCGTCCGTCCGTCCGTCCGTCCGTCCGTCCGTCCGTCCGTCCGTCCGTCCGTCCGTCCGTCCGTCCGTCCGTCCGTCCGTCCGTCCGTCCGTCCGTCCGTCCGTCCGTCCGTCCGTCCGTCCGTCCGTCCGTCCGTCCGTCCGTCCGTCCGTCCGTCCGTCCGTCCGTCCGTCCGTCCGTCCGTCCGTCCGTCCGTCCGTCCGTCCGTCCGTCCGTCCGTCCGTCCGTCCGTCCGTCCGGTTGAGTAGTATCGACCTTCTACGACTAATGGTGGTGGAAGATTGAACACGGAGACCTAATTCGATAACCGCTTCAGGGAAGACGCCAATTATAGGCTGCGGCTCTCCCGGAAACAATCCTTTTAACGATAGGACGTACAAACAGGAAATTGGACTTGACGAATCAGAAAAATTGGCGATGTTAAGTCGACGGGCGCGTGACGACACTGACCAGTGATGACGTCGCACGTGACGTGAATGACGAGTGCCAAAGTCCAACTACCACAGCGACATCTGCCGGCTACGTCGACGCCCAAGTACAAGAATGGGAAATTCTTACAACTCGTTACGCGCGACACCTTTTTGTGTTGTGAGAAAATTAACGACAGTACGGTGGGCGGGTCCATTCTGTGAATGCACGCAGCCACGAGTCCCGAGTATAAGACGTGAGTCGTACGGAGTACGTCATCATTGCCACGGAGACACATATCATCACTTCAGACGCAGTGAACCGTGATCAAAACAACAGAGATCCAGCAGCCAACACTATTATGTTCTCAATTACCGTCAAAGCGTCACATTTTCTTCACTTCAGGTACACAACAAGAAGAAACAGCACTTGTATTGTGCGTCGCGTACCTTATCTGTCACGAACGCCCGAGATGATTGGACATAATCGCCTTTGATTTGAGAAACTTCAGAAGAGATACGATCGATAACACATTTCAAGATACTATCGACACTACACATTCCTTCGAAATTAGCCGTGCTACACGCGTGCAGGCATGTTGTTGCTGACTGCCCTACGCCGACAACAACTGAGTGTGTAGAGGCATTGAACTAGGGCCCCGTACAGGACGTGTACCAGGTCCAGTTCAGGGAAGGGTACTAGATAAGAGATAAGATAAGATAAATTGTATTTGATCATTGTGTGAGCACATAACACAATGATACAGTGTTTTACAACTGACAAAGTAACTGTTCCCTATTTTCTACTGTATATAACTTTTTAAAGTGCAAGCACTTGAAAAATAGACCCAGTCACCAGAATGGCACGACACAATTGTAAATACACGAGATGTCTAGCAAAGGTGATTTGTTTATGTATCGCAAATATACATTTGTCAGAAATTCTGCGCTGTCATCATATAATGAATCACAAATGCGATGATTAATTATTATATCTGATTGCTTTTGAATCTGTCATGATTTGGGGAACCCCATACTTAAACACCAGTGGCGCAGATATAAGATAGTATCAATCTCATTTCGGCTGACATATTATGCATAGCACCTGTCGTATTCCTAACGGATATAGGTTGCATAAAAACAGATTTCGCCATTACGAAAGATGTGTATATGTCAAAGTGTGCACATTTTATACTAATTATTATCTCTATCGTAGTTTTTTTGTAAGGCAAACGTCTGGAAATTACAGAATATCGCTATCAGCGTATGTTGCAGGGGGCCTGTCGAAACCTAACTGTTGTTTGCACGTAAATAACAGCCCATGTGCCAAGTAGCCTACTCAACGTGATTATCACCAGCGCTCGCGAACACCAGTCCGGAGTGTTTTGGAGGAGTACGCATCCTGATAAGTTTTATTTAGCCTCGAGGACAAGCCGTGTTCAAAACGGACCCCCCGTTTCACGGCCCGGCACATGCACTATACCGACACCGGAGGCGCCACTTCAACGTCAAGATGGCGGCCCTCTTAGCGGGACACTAAATATAGCAGTGAGACCATTACGTCGTGATAAAGCGGGACTCCGGGCGGGACAGCGCAAGAGGGTGTAATCTGGACGGGACGTGAGACGGAGCACGCGCCTCTGTCTTCTCTCACTGATACGACAAGGTTCACAGCACTGGTCAACGACTGCAGCAACCTGCAATTTGCGGCCGCCAGGAGGCCCGGGCAGGGTTCACCTGTACGCGGACGTACGAGGAATGTAAATAGACAACGCGGGATTTTTGTTAAGAAAGGAAGATAGAGGAATTTTTTTAACAAAGGAAGATAGAGGATTTTTTTTTTTTTAAAAGGTTGAGGAGTATTCTTTAGAAGGAAGGAAGATACTGCAGAGATAGTGTTTTGTAAAGTGTGTGAGATAGTTCAGATATAGTTTGTACTGCGACCTTTATATATGTTGAACTTGCTTTTTATATCGTAGACTTAACAATAGATATATATATTCACTCAAGCACGCAGGCACGCATATACAACACCCACGTGCGAGCACGCATGCAAACATGAATTACATTGTCACTCTAGTTCGTTGTATTTCCCGACAAACTCCATCGTAACGTCATTCCACAACACGCCGTCAAACGCAAAGGTTTCATCGGTACATCGCGTGTGTCAACTGTCCAACTATGTCCACGAAACCAATAACACGCTTCTGTCAAACAACTGTGTCCTTCTCACTCACTCGCCGCGATATCACCTTCTTCTTTTGTGGTCCGTCGTTTTCTCATTGTACTCATCAACGGTCTCAATTATGGTCGGTCAGAAACTCGGCCGTTACTAGACAAAGTCACGTTGACCTCGCCATTGTTGCTAATTGGCGCACACAATCACGCTATCGGGACCACAGCAATCCGATACAGGTTCCACCATAGTATATAATACAAGTCGGCACGCTCATTATCCTGCCGACGACGGCCTCGTCTAGTCCCCCTCAGTGTGTGCGGGCAACACGACAGCGCCTTTGGAGCATGCGCACGACTCACCATCCGGTGTGTCTTCGCGCGAACCAATCGTTACTGTTTACATCGTTAAGTAAAAAACGTTATTATCCCATTCTGTTCTGCTTTCAGGCAAAGTAAAATCATTTCATTTGACAATAGAGTATGTATTTTATCGCTCTTCGTGATAAAATACAAACCATCGAAAATCATCCGCTCGCGGTGTAAAGCGATAGAGCAAAGACAGCAATGTTGTATCAGTTCATTTCTTGGTGGAGCTTTTGTACCATCAACACAATTCTTTCTATTTAACTCTACACCAATTGTTTCTACACATCGATGTGACGCAGATGCTAGTCAAAGTTAACCAATGAAAGCGATTGTTCGCATTCTTGTCATTTGCGTCTCCCGTGCGTGGGATCGTAAGGCAGGAAAAAGGAAGATGCCTCCCGGCCTTTCCCGTCGGGAGTTGCCTTACTAGCGATACGGGACAGCGTGCTGCCCGGAGTGTTTATTAAACACGCAGTAAATATAGATGGTCGGGGCAAACACTGAGATTGTGTCGCGGTCAGACACGCGTCTTTGATAGCCAGCAACTCGCGATTTAAATATGTTCCTAACATCTCCAGGTCTTCTGGCTCGACGCCTGCATAGCTGAGGAACATTGTTTCTTTTCCTTTTTTTTGGTTGATCGCAATATCTGGAGCGTGCCCGGCACAGTGGCAAGTGAAACGAGACACGAAGCGACGCATCGACCTCACTTAGAAATTGCTCTGAGGTCAGCTGGTAAAAACGCGGCCACCCATGTTGCCTCACAAGGCCCCGGGCTGCTGGATTCGCCACCCTCGACCGTAATCATTCGCCTTCAGTCGACGGTGATAATCGTGTTTTAACATTCAATAAAGTACACCGACGGTGAATAGACCCCTATGGTAAATATTAAACAAAGTGCTTGTGAATAAAACGCCAACTGAGGCTTCTACAGAACATGTCACGCCTGCATCTGTCATTCTGTAGTTTCTGTGGCGACGAGGAATGGTGCGTGACATGCGCGTTAATGCTCGTCTGCATGCACAGCAAGAGTTTACAGCGTCGGCGTCCAACTCAATGCGTCACAGCATTTTGTCGGCAGGTGGCACTGTTAGTAGCCTCACAATATCGAACGATCGCTGGCGCTCGAATTATTTTATCTATCAAGTAATGTAGGCAGGAAGCATGTAAGGATAGCGCTTATGTTATTTGTTTGTAAAGTAAAAGTAAACAATGGATCTTGGTGTGACAGCCTGTTTGCAAACACAATTTAATTTGAGTAATTTGCTGTTTATTTGATATGGTTATTTGACAGTACGGCTTGCGTGCGCGTGCGCGTGCGCGTGCGCGTGCGCGTGCGCGTGCGCGTGCGCGTGCGCGTGCGCGTGCGCGTGCGCGTGCGCGTGCGCGTGCGCGTGCGCGTGCGCGTGCGCGTGCGCGTGCGCGTGCGCGTGCGCGTGCGCGTGCGCGTGCGCGTGCGCGTGCGCGTGCGCGTGCGCGTGCGCGTGCGCGTGCGCGTGCGCGTGCGCGTGCGCGTGCGTATGTGTTCGTGCGTGTGCACATGTATACTTTCATCGGTGCAACCAGGAACTACTAAATAAATATATCACACACTAATTTTATAACCTTCGCACGTGCCAACACACAACACTCACAGACTGCCACTTTGTTTTCTCTCGACTTTCGTCGCTATTTTTAATAATTCCAAATGTTTTCCCCAAATAGCACTTAACCGCGGGATGTTTCCGCCGAAAACAAAGGAAGATATCGCTCATCTAGAGAGGCACAAATCGTGCCACAATGCGGACTACAAATGGCGGAGGCTCATAAGGCGCGGGAAGAAACGATATCAGGGAACAATTCAGATAACACTAATGCGACTTGCTTGTTTAAACAGGAAACTTAGACCGGTATGTTGCTATACACAGGATTCCGATCGCTGCCACAGCGGCTGGCATATCGTCGTTAGGCCTGTAAAAAAACACCCAAGCATATGTTTGTTAAATGCGTTTGTCTACCGTGTATTTATAGTCACAGCACGTATTGCACACACGTGCATCGGTTCAGGTTTGTATGTGGTGCTCTTCGTTTTGGATAAAGTGGACCGTGTCCCGAAGTAGCGATAGAAATATACACAATGCACAATCAAGTCAATAACAAAAATATTAAGATTCTTAATATTTATAAGCGGGCCACGTAACTACACGACAATTGGGTAATTCTGAGTCAACAATTCCTAGAGACACCACCTCAACATTAAAGACTGACGGTAATTTGCGACTCTGATTTATTTTTTGCGAATGTTGTATGGGAATTAATCATCTGCCTAGAAAACACAGAATAAAGAAAATAATTACTCACGGAATTCACATTTATTTTTTAAGTGACAACCAAAAGATTACAGGACCAATTGTTGCAAAGGTAAGAAGCTGAAGTAAACATATATGAAGGAATAATAATAAGAAAAAGTCGAAGAAGAAAAGAAACCTGTGTCGATATGTCACTGACCAACAGGTGTGACATTTACAAATAGCAATAAAGCAACATTCAATTATATCGTCTCCTAGAATCGATAGGTCGTACAAGTGACCACCGTTGAGACGGCTACAATCACTTCGAATTGTCTTCTACGCTCGAATAAAAACGGACAGATAAAGACACTTCTTCGGAACTTATGCCAGTAGGTCACGCCGACCGATCAGGCTTCTATCGTAACGATAACAAAGTGCTAATTGATAACCTGTCAGGTCACGCCGACTTGTTTTCACAGATCATCTTCACAAATGATCGATCACTTGTAGATTTCTTGCATAACCAACCTTGAATCTACGTCACTATGACCGGCTACATTTGCATACTATAGGCGCACATGTACGTATAGGTAACATAACCGCAGATGTGTACATATGTGTTAATTAGAATCAAGTAAGTTGTTAAGAAGTCACAGCAGCACTCTGTCGTTCCTCGATACACAACTTCATAAATTCTTTTTATATGACGTATTCATTTTGTCTGTTCGAAAAACGATCAACACGTCAATGCATATTTCGCCGCTGTAAGTGTTAATTGGCACTTTTTTCTGTTTAAGATATTTTATTTCACGAATGCTATTGTAAGTACCATAACGTCACAATTACTTGTTTTTGTACTTCGGAATTACAGGTAATCATGAGAAATAACGAGTTGATTTGTTAGCTTTAAAAAATCAATCACTGGGAAAATATCCAGTGTGTTGTGTACATACTAGCCTGTACAAAAACAAAACGCAACATATTTTCTACGGTCAGACGTACGGTTGTTAATATACATACGTCATTTAGACCACACTGTTATTACGACAAACGTCATTATCGAACAACGGAAGTGAACACGTATGCTAACGCATTTGTTCTTCTGATTAATGACGTCATCAGTTACTGACGTCACCAAGCAAGATACAAGAGTGACAATGAAACATTACTTGGACCCGAAGCGGTCGCACACATAACAATGACCGTGTTTTATCTTTACTTTCGCCTTCCACGTATGTCATCCATTGTGTCAGTGTTCCCTCCAAGCGATCGTCGCCGTGGCGTGTTGATTGCGTCCACCACATTTGATGAACAAAAGTGATTTCTATGAAGGAAACATACGCCAGTTTGACGCACGGCGCGACCCACTGTCGCACACAGAATGTCGCACTTCATACCGCGGCTGACTGGTTACGATGCCGCGGGGACACGTCAGTGTCTGAGTGCCTACTTTCTCGGAGTCGCACGAATACGTAACTTATTTACATTTTGTGTGTGTGTGTGTAAAACGGTTGTTTTCCGTAAATATATTTAACGACGTTGCAGCTATTGCAATCTGAATGGAGCATGGAGGCCGCGTGGCACCACGCCGTAGAATTGCGGCTGTTCGTTCACCATGGACGTCCAAGACGGTCTTATGGGGTTTACACACACGCACCCACGCACGCACGCACGCACGCACGCACGCACGCACGCACGCACGCACGCACGCACGCACGCACGCACGCACGCACACACACACACACATATATATATATATATATATATAATATATATATATATATATATATATATATATATATATATATATATACATATATATATATATATACATATATATATATATATATATATATATATATATATACTAGGGCCTAACGTGCCCTGAAGTTGTACTATACATGGCGCCCTCCAATCATTTTGTTTTTTTAGTTAATTAATAACACCTACAACATCATGCAGGTGATCACAAACCCTTCTGAGATATTTGACGGTCTTGTATTAAACATCTATCTTGTTGTCACCAACAACCTTATATGTATGAACCTACCCAATTATGAATGACGTCATAGGGACTAAGTTCTCCTGACATACCCGTGTCACACGCCTCCCCTCCTCTGCCCCACCCCCGCTCTGGGCTAGTACAGGCTCGGGCTTAACATACACAAACACCCCGCCATGTCTCGCGTCGTGTCTTCATTACCCTATTCTCTGTCTTTCTGCACCGTCATCCTGGCACGTCAGTCACACGCCACGGTCTCCGTGAGACACCCCGAGACCCGGTCCCACGGTGCGCGGGTGAACAGGTCTCACGTCAGACGTCTCCGCCATTCAGCGCCCGCCGAGATAACCGCCAGGCGGCGCCGCCAGGCTGCGTTCACATGGTTAAACGGTGCCAGATGACCTGATCTCAATGCCCACTAACCCCGCCATTGTTGTGATTATTGCCCGCCGCAGATAACGGGCGAAGTGATACGCGCGGGTCTCTCAGTGACGCGGTGGGCGAGAGGACTCCATTCACGGCCTCCTTCACCAAAACCACTCGGCTGATGGGTGAAAACAAACGGCAGTTCACTTCGACTTGTCGGATTAGCAACAGTCGCAAAATGACGTCACTATCCGCTCAGTTGTAACCGATTACACTGTAAGACACGCCTCTAAAGCACGCATGTTGTAAACGTGTAATCGCCGTAGCGATCTTATCCCTTATCGACGTAGTCAAAACATGTAATCAATTTCGATCGAAAGATTGTCGTAATTATAGTTTACCTTAACTAAAGCATATTTTCTTCCCGCCCATGTTTCTAGAATAGCGACGGGGAACATGTGCCCACTAGTAATCTTATTCATTCTTACCAGTAGTGTGTGGAAACGTAACAATGATAAAAAGAACATATCCGGTAAACAAGGTCTAGCTTAGCCCCTGAAGGTGTCTAACCAAGCCGCGATAGAAACTAAAGTAAATAACTGTACAAGTTATTGTTGGATTCGTTCATATAAAACACCACGTCCAAAATGCAGAAATTAAGGAGAACCCTATATTCACTCTTCGTTGCAAGACAAAAAAGCCAATGGTATACCACTGATTACCATTGAATACCATTCAGTATCAACGATATTTCAGCAGGTCTCAGTGGTACTCTCAACGGTAATTTAAAATACCATTCAATACCACTGAACGGTACAAAAAATCAAAATATCATTCAAAAAACCATTCAGATACCATTCAAATACCCTTGGCCATAATACCCACTAGGACCATTCAAGTACCATTCAAATACCAGTCAAAAGCATTGGGATTTGAATGGTATTTGAATGGTATTTAAATGCTATTTTATTGTAAGGGGTCAAGCACGTACTTCAAAGTGTCATATTGTAATGATCCTTTTCAACAAACCAGTATGTTGCGTTATACCGCGTGGACTCACTGTGCGGTAGGACGTTCCGTATCGGGTTAGCTCCGTTACAAACGTTCAACTTTATCTCTGATCGGATATATTTAGCCTGTCGGTAGACATTGACCGTGTCCCAAATACTCCTTATCGGGGGAAAGACGCGGCCTAATGTGGTCCTGACAACGTGATATTAGGTGCGTCGATTTGGCTTTCAGAATTTGGGCCACATTTTCACCTACCTCTGTTTAAGAATGTATTATTTAATTAGAGTTCATCAGCTCCGTTAATTGACTTTAGAGTATTCGACAAATGTAACAGCGATACTAACACGAGGGGCATATTGAATATATTAACATAAAAGAAAGATACTTTGCAACAAAGTAGATGATAGATGCGTTAGAAAGTATCGCCCCCGAACGAGTTATTTGAGCACCTTCCGTTGTTTCAAGTATGGGTATATCAAGTTCTGTCAACGGTTATTGATGACTACATCAATAAGGAGTTTGACGTCATCGGTTCGAAATGTTAGCGTCGATTTAGGGATAGGGTTGAAACTGGAGACGTTCGGTTGTTACGCCTAGGGGGTGATTTAAGAAATTACGCAGAATCTGTTTAAGCAAGACAACATGCACGCATACGCACACGCGCGCGCGCGCGCACACACACACACACACACACCCACACACACATATACACCCAACCACCCATACACACACACACACACACACACACACACACACACACACACACACACACACACGCGCGCGCGCACACACGCACACACGCACACACGCACGCACACACATGCGCGCGCTTTATAGTACATTCTATAATGCATAGATTTTCACCTAAACGTTTCCACTGCTCAGTGTTAATTTAATGGCAAAGCTATTTTACGTTTATCAAACAGACCTAAAGTGTTGCGTATATCAAATAGACCTAAAGTATATTACCCATTATACCCTAATATCTTCAATGCTCCTTACTTTTCACATATTCCTTTCTCGATGTCAGCTACACACAATGCTGGCAGGTGTATATATGAATATTTTATGTATACAATATCCACAGCCACGTTCTTGGCCAATTAGCAGTTTGTCAGCACACCTGATACCGCAACAACGACACCCGAATTACTCGCGTGCGTGACGACGTCACTGCATCTGTTAGCGCGCGATGCATTTCGGTACTGGTTGTGTAACGGCTGACGCAAAAACAATCCAAGCCTGTCTTTTCTTAATTTCCTCGGGTGTAATAATAATAAACATTATTATTATATTGCACCTAAATCGTAGGAAACCAACCTAAGAGGCGCACCAATACAAAAGATTGATCGATCTCAGAGTCAAATAAATATTCCAGCTGTCAACAGATTAATTGACAAAACGGCGTAATTTAGCAATACCTTCAACTGGTCTAAGGGAGGACATTCCACAGGACGGGTGCAGCTACAGAAAAAACCAAGTCCCAATATAGGTTTTGACTCCAGGGACAAAAATCAAATCACAACTAGATGATCGAAGCTGGAGAGGTTTTCTCACAGGAGCAAACAATGACGTAAATACGATGGTTGCTTTCAGGAAAGTGCCTGGTACGTAATAGCACAGATCGTAAAGATGATACGGTGTCGGACAGGAAGCCAATGCAGAGACTTTGTACTAAAACGATCACGAATAGGTCATATATATATATATATATATATATATATATATATATATATATATATATATATATATATATATATATATATATATATATATATATATATATATATATATATATATATATATATATATATATATATATATATATATATGTATACTTCACTGATCGGTAAACGGAAGATACTTTGCAACTAAGTCTGGTAGATGATGCGGTAGAAAGTATCGCCCCGGGACGAGTTATTTGAGCACCTTCCGTCGTTTCAAGCCTGGTTGTATCAAGTTCTGTCAACGGTTATTGACGACTACACGAATGACGAGTTTGACGTCATAACGTTCGGTTATTACGCCTACGGTGATAACCGAATTAAATTTCTGCGTAATTTAAGAAATTACGCAGAAACTGTTTAAGTATATATATAATTATATACTTCACTGATCGGTAAACAAACAACAAACTCTGAACGACGTCAGCCGTTACAGTCGTTATAGTAGATGTCACTAAATAATACTTTTTTTAGTCGAACACTTCAACATCACGCTTGGATGACATAACTTCCGGTAGTGCCCAAATGTCCCAGTTATCCGCGGGTGGACAGTTGAAAGGGGTCTAAAAACACGGGAGGATGTGGCGAGATTAGACACGGTCTGTTCTGAAAGTGACAGCATTAGTCAGCGATTAGGCGCACATCGAGGATGAAACGTCCGACATCCGAGGAGAATCATCTCGTAAATCTCGCCTAGTGGTTTGTTTTTCGAGTGGCTTGCGGCACTGGCATTGTTTATGAAGCTGGCCTGCCCGTCGCGGCATTAACAGACTCGTGAGGTGTTTCTCTCGTAGGAGCTGTTTATAATACAGGCCTGAAACAAGACCCGTCTTTGTACGCAACACAACCGCACCACGTGGCAAGCTGAATGAATCATAACAACAGACCGAGCCAGAAAACACCACTGGTGTTAATGTGTCGTCAGTAACTGTTTACTCTGCGCGCTTGCTACACAGTATCGGTCCTATTGATTATCAAGTTCGTGCCTCGATTATTCCGAGAATCTGCCCCGATTAAAACACACAGATGACATTTAATACTGTGTGTATCGGGCGTGTGTTAGTACTCATGCCAACACACGCACAATGCCACTGCGTCATGTATCATATCCGCCGGAGTAGAATAGACGGCTTATTATAGCACAAGGCATTGTCACCAACAAGTTGTTTTCGCTACAAATCTCGCCGAGAGACGCCGGGGGAAGCCACCGTGTTGTGCCTTCCAAAATGAAATATTATTATATTCCGTATAACAAAATGTAACTTTGTCGGCGGCCGTGTCGTGACTACAACCAATTGTTGTCGTTGTCGTCGCGTATTTGATTGAAACACGAATAATAAGCACAATACGTCAGGCAATGATTGTCGCTGGTGATTGTGTGCATAATTGTATACACAACACGTGTGGGGAGGTACGGGCCAGGAGAAGTCAAACAGACAGACAGACTAACGTGAAAATAATCATCGGGTATTGCAGCGTGTTGTGTTGTTATTCCTTGAAGCGTGCGCGAGATATTTCATTTCTACAACAACATGTTAAATAGTTTGCACAATCTACTATAGTGTTTAAAAAACAATCATGTCACGCACGCACGCAACGGGAACGCACCCATAGAACACACATATACACACGCACGCACACGCACGCACACACACACACGCACGCACGCACGCACACACACGCACGCGCGCGCACACACACACACACACACACACACACACACACACACACACACACACACACATGCACGTTAGTAAACATGACCATCGCATAGAACAAGAACCACATCGAAGACATCACATCTTCATCCGTTATCTCAATCCTCGCAGGCGTCGTCTCACTGTTTATGTCGACAACTTCCTCTGCGGTGAGGCGTCTAGTCACCGCCGTCGCTAATTGGTGTGTGTGACTGTGTGTGTTGAAACATTACGTGTTCTGTTGATAACGAATGTGAAGCCACATCGCCCAAACAGGCTGTCTTCCTTGTTGCCGATGTATGCGTAAATCCCGGTGGGGAGTGGGGAGTGGGGAGTGGGGAGTGGGGAGTGGGGAGTGGGGAGTGGGGAGTGGGGAGTGGGGAGTGGGGAGTGGGGAGTGGGGAGTGGGGAGTGGGGAGTGGGGAGTGGGGAGTGGGGAGTGGGGAGTGGGGAGTGGGGAGTGGGGAGTGGGGAGCGGTGGTCGCGCGGTAGAGCGCCGGACTGTCAGTCGAGGGGACGGTGTTTCAATTCCACCTACCGCCGTTTCGAAACTTAGGCAATTTCGTTCACCCCACATTTGCCTGCGTCTTTCGGAAGAGACACTAAAACCCGGTGGTCCCTTCTACCTGGTGTCTATGCCAGGGGAAGTAAAAGATCCCACACGGGGGGTAAATGTGTAACCTGTAGTGGAGGGAACAACCGGAGACCGGTCAGGTGACTTCTTTGTTGTTGTCTCCTCTTCTCCCTCTGCGAGTCTCCGCCCATCTTATCCCGCTCCCATTCCCTTGTCCCCCCACGTCCAGAACACTCCTGATCCTACTCGGTGTCTTCCTCTCGCCACTGCAGGGAAAAGTGACCTTCGTATGACTTGAAAATAGCGGACTTTCTTAGCAAATAATCATACGTTACCAACTCTACGTTATAAAGCGAATTATGCAATGTCATATCATAAGTCATCCTCTCTCATTTACGCCAATACCATTAAGCATTAGTAACGCTATTTAGGTGATGTCAATGTCAATAAAGATGGCGACGAATGAAGTCTTAGTTAAACGATAGTGATGATAATGATATAGGCTTAAGTTAGGTCAAGTATAATTCGGTGTACGCTAAACGTAAGTTGATAAGGACGCATGCGCAGTCGTTGGGGACAACAGGGGGTAACTTCAGGGGGCGCCACAGAAAATAAGACAGGCGATCGCGTTGAGTTCAGAGCCGCTGATTCGAAGAACGTCCCATCAGAAATAATAATTTCAATTGATATTTTTTATTACAGACGCAGACATGTTATATTGCACCAGCGCACCAGGCATGTTTTGCTGTTATGTAAACTCCTCCTGGCTGATTGGTGCATGCAATCCTCACTCAAGCAGTTGCACAAGATCGATGGGTAACGTGATCAGTAATGATTTTCTTGAAAACGAAATTGGATGTTTGATGAGGCTGCGACTGCGAGGAATTGACGACCCGACTACCAGAAAACGCCATTAAGGCACATTCGTCGACCTGGGACATATCAACGCGGGCGATGATGGGGAATAAATAAGGACAGGTGCCTCGGACGAATTCACATCTATATTTCCCCGTCGACAGAATTACAAATCAGAATGCAACACGTGTGTGAAACTGGAGCGGTCTCATCTCGTCCATTGGATTAGGATGCATGATAGATGCCAGATACGAAACAGTTGCTTTTAAAAAGGTTTTTTCTTAGTAGATACAACGGCGGCTAGATTCGTTTTCTCGTTCTACCGCGTGCCACTAAGTCAGTAACCACAAGGGGCGTAATTCATGCATCATGCGTTACTCGTTAAGTGTAACGAATTATACAGCCCTCTAAAATACCGTATTTATACCATTCTCTTGGTGCACTGGGTCCAACCAGTGTTACTTTTGTATCCACTGCTTTCATAAATTTGTTCAATACATTTATCTTTTTAAAAGGGAATTTTTTCCATGTATATTATAATGTGCGTGCGTGTTTGCGTGCGTATGTGCGTGCGTGCGTGTGTGCGTGTGTGTACCCGTATGGAATGGCGTGTGGGCGCGTGTGTGCGTATGTGTGTGCGTGTGTGTGTGCGTGTGTGTTCGCGTGTGTGCGCGTGTGTGTGCGTATGTGTATTTGTTTGAGAGGATGTGCATGTGTGTGTGTGTGTGTGTGTGTGTGTGTGTGTGTGTGCGCGCGCGCGCGTGTTTGTTTGTGAGGATGTGCATTTGTGTGTGTGCGTGTGCGTGTGCGTGTGCGTGTGCGTGTGCGTGTGCGTGTGCGTGTGCGTGTGCGTGTGCGTGTGCGTGTGCGTGTGCGTGTGCGTGTGCGTGTGCGTGTGCGTGTGCGTGTGCGTGTGCGTGTGCGTGTGCGTGTGCGTGTGCGTGTGCGTGTGCGTGTGCGTGTGCGTGTGCGTGTGTGCGTGTGTGCGTGTGTGCGTGTGTGCGTGTGTGCGTGTGTGCGTGTGTGCGTGTGTGCGTGTGTGCGTGTGTGCGTGTGTGCGTGTGTGCGTGTGTGCGTGTGTGCGTGCATGCGTATGTGCATGCATGCATGCAGCACAACTCATGTATTGCAACGTAGTTATTACAAACAACTTCCAACCGCCGCCGACGTGCCTCTGGAGTCTGAGACGGTGACAAATTTAAATTCAAACGCGACCGACAAGTGCAGCTGCGGTTTGCGAACTAAATATACGTTTCAGGTGTTGGTGTCAACGCCTTTGTTTCCCTGTCACCTACTCTCCGTCACACTGTCACTGTCAGCACGGGGACATGTCGCTACACTGTCAACTGTCCCCGGCCCGGGTCCTCCCTCAAGTCCCGGCACGCCTCGCATCGCCGTTTATCTCGTCCCCGTCGAGTCCGTCTAATTCCGTTCCTTTGTCAAGTGAAAATGGACCTGTTTACGACGACCCACCAATAGTACAATCGGCGGAGTCGGTGCGCCGAGAACCTGACGATATCTGTCGGTAAACGCCCGATTCCGAT
>OZ024854.1:22624868-22644868 GCA_964017155.1 Oasisia sp. SBJ-2009
TAAAGATTCACGTCATCCCTTGTACTCATACACACAGCACAAGTCGTATTCAATCTAGATCAAACGTCAAGTACGTGGGAGTCGCTGACCCCAAACAGGAGGTGTCGTACGTCATGGAAGACCATAGAAGTATGTCACGATAGGGATTAGATCAGCTAAATCCGTACTTAGACTATGTGAAGACGCAAGCGTTTCCGTCTGCTACTTCACTCCAACTACCGCCAGGTACGTGGGAGACGCTGACACCAAACAGGAGGGGTCGTACCTCACGGAAGATCATAGAAATATGTCACAATAGGGTTTAGATGTGCTAAATCCTTATTTAGGCTATGCGAAGACGCATGCTTCTCCATTTGCTACCTCAGTCCACAGTCCACAGTCCACACCAGCACAACCACCATAACCACCACCACCACCACCATCAGCCCACCACGCACACCGACCAAGTGTCGCGCTGTGTAAACAACAACCACTAACCCGGCGTCGAAACAGAAGAATGCACCGTCAATTCAACGAAACAAGGGCGGCATGCCGTCTAAAGTCACGAATTTACAAAGCACGGGTTATGAATGGAGAACGTCCTGTGCACATGTTTACAGAAACAATGGCGCCTGTCCGCCAGATAAACGTTTGAAGATAGAGTAATCAGATCCTACGGCCGCACTTCAATTGCGAGTAAACGGGACCCGCGCACGATAGCATCGCTTGACGTAAAAAGGCTAATCTACATACGGCATCAAAATAATAGTAGAACTTTAAAATCATCAGCATTATTTACGCGACGCTTTGTTGCCTAGATGCGGGTTAATTTGTGGATGTGCAGAAATAGCTTAACATTAGTTACCACAAAGAGATAGGCCAGGTTTGAGTTGCCAGTTTGCTATATATAACATATGCCGCATTGGAGATTATACTTAGATGTAATCAAAACCTACCTATGCTTCAAACGTAGACGGCGGAGTCGAGATACATTTCACAAAGGTAATTAGGTCGATAGGACAGCTTGCGTGCGTATGAAGTGCATAACATGTATGTATGTATGTATGTATATATATATATATATATATATATATATATATATATATATATATATATATATATATATATATATATATATATATATATATATATGGACACACAACATATTCCGCAAAAGGATAGCAGCTTGTTGCAAGATAAACATAACAATTACTAAATCGCACCATCGATGTTAACATGAATTATAGGGAAACGTTACATGCACGCACTCAAAGCGACCGTTAAAAGAACCCCCACTTGTATGTTTAGCAACACGCGATATAGGTCTATTGATGTTGCAGGCGCAACAGAACATTATCAGATAACATTTTGTATAAGAACTTATGTAAATCAACAGCCGTTTGAAAGTCTTATCTTCATCTCATGTTTCATCATCGCTGTATTTCGATACTATTGTTCCATGCACAAACTGACACGGAAGTGTTCTTTGGGCCCACCGACGTAACCGTGTTGGCTAACCAATCGCACAAGTGTGTTTAGCAAAGTCGGTCACAAAATATACAACTTGTTTTATTGTACTGCGGAGAAAATGTTCTGTCAGATTTCTCCAATTAACCGAGCACTGGTCATATTCCAAATAGGGATATATAGGTTACCCCGGCGCGTGCTCTGCACGTAGTGTGCCATGAGAATGATATCCAAATGAATATGACACCTAAGAAATCGTGTTAAATCAGACTCTAACGAAGCTTGACAATGTTGTAATATGAGTTTCGGAACATTATTATTGTTTCAACATAACAAATTGTTGACATCTATAGTTCACCATATTTACACAACACACAAGGGATCTGTGACACCGTATGTATGATTAGTGTTTTTTCCAATCCGCTTTGAACAATGAAATAGAAAGATGTCCGAAAAGGGAAGGGAGAAAGAGAGAAAGAGAGAAAGAGAGAAAGAGAGAAAGAGAGAAAGAGAGAAAGAGAGAAAGAGAGAAAGAGAGAAAGAGAGAAAGAGAGAAAGAGAGAAAGAGAGAAAGAGAGAAAGAGAGAAAGAGAGAAAGAGAGAAAGAGAGAAAGAGAGAAAGAGAGAAAGAGAGAAAGAGAGAAAGAGAGAAAGAGAGAAAGAGAGAAAGAGAGAAAGAGAGAAAGAGAGAAAGAGAGAAAGAGAGAAAGAGAGAAAGAGAGAAAGAGAGAAAGAGAGAAAGAGAGAAAGAGAGAAAGAGAGAAAGAGAGAAAGAGAGAAAGAGAGAAAGAGAGAAAGAGAGAAAGAGAGAAAGAGAGAAAGAGAGAAAGAGAGAAAGAGAGAAATAGAGAAAGAGACAAAGAGACAAAGAGACAAAGAGACAAAGAGACAAAGAGACAAAGAGACAAAGAGACAAAGAGACAAAGAGACAAAGAGACAAAGAGAGAAAGGGCGAAAAACTACCGAGATAAAAAGATAGAGGAGCGAGAGTGAGGCTATGTGTGTGTGTGTGTGTGTGTGTGTGTGTGTGTGTGTGTGTGTGTGTGTGTGTGTGTGTGTGTGTGTGTGTGTGTGTGAGAGAGAGAAACAGAGAGAGAGAGAGAGAGAGAGAGAGAGAGACTGAGAGGGAAAGAGAGTGAGAGAGAGGTATAGAGAAATAAAGAGAGAGAATGAGAAAGACCGGGGGGAATATGGGATAAAAGGAAGGTGAAGGGATGGCTGAGAGGTAGAAGGAGAGAAAAAACACGACTAAATACAAGGTAACACGCACACGCTAAACCAAGTTATCAAAACCTACATGTGCCAGTTGCTCCTAAACAACGTGGATTACTGTTTCGGTGCAAAATTAAGTGAAAAGTCTAGTCAGTTAACGATTTAGTCAGTTGCAACAGAAGCGTCAACTTGTTTGGTTGGCGGTCGTCCACACCACAACACAACACGGTTGTATCGGAACGCGCTGAGAATGGTTTATAACCTTTATCGAATATTAATTTTAGAATGCCCATTGTTTACATGATCTGGGCATCTTGGGCACGAGAAAGGCGCACGGAATGGAACATATCAGTTGGTGGAGGAATGTAGACGGCGATTGCTTCGTCGTTGGTGTGCTGCAGACGGAACACAGCCTAACGTGATGGACGACGATGGACGAATCGCGCCAGAGCTATCTGTGTAGTGAAGGAAGAACACACACGCGATACGGCCGACTACGGTACACATCTCTGTTAAACGCCGTAAATAACACTACATGAAAACAGGCCATCAATCACCCCCACAGACAGATTTGACAGAAAGAACCGTTGCAACAGCGTCGGGTGTGTAAAGAAATAGGGACAGTTTTATTTGCGAATTGTTGTAACCGATATTGCGGTTTTTTGCTTGCTCCAAGGCACAGACAGAAGGACCAGCACGTGTCCTGTAGTCTGACGATCACGACACAGTTCGTCTGGCAGATAATTACGTTACTGTTTGACTGGATGACAGCGTGATGCCTTTAAAGAGCTTGCTTTTGTCGGGCGAACCACAACGTTCCGCTGGGAACGTGGTGCTCTTTGCGAAGCATCGAAGGCGTTGCCGTATACATCAGTGCGAACAGCTGGAAATGCGATGTCTTCCTGTGCATCGCTACCAATAATATGGCGAAGTTTGCATTCCAATGTTCATGCCGGCTATTGGGTGTTTGGGGTGCTCAAGCAACTAGTTAATCGAAATCCCTTTCATGCGACTGTTTATAGAATCCGAAGACTGACTTACCTTCTATACAGGGTAAAAACCTTAACGTAAATCAAGCAGTTATTTGTACCTTTTTTTCGTAATGATTGCTTTAGGTAGGTGACCGCGATAAATACCTGATAACGTATTCGTGTCAACATATAACATAACCGCACACACGGCAGATGACCCGTCGACAAGGAAGTCTTGGACTTATCAAGATTCCAATAGTTGCACTTATCAGAGATGTAGTTAAGTTGATTCCACGGCTCGGCTACGTTCAATTAACTGGTTAGTATGTGTAACATTGTATATACTGTGATGAAAACTGTGTGGTCTTGCGAGGTCTCGTTCAACTAGTCAACCTTTATCACAACATAATCGCCAAACCGATCTTTACCCGTGCTCGCACTGAGGGTGGTCGCCGTCAGGGTTTTGTCGTCCTAGGAGGTGTTTTTATGTCCAAAGTTAAAACAGGACTTGCCTGACGTGATCTCCGAGTCACAAGAGATTCATACAGGCCAAAGGCGAAAGCTAATTTTAACTTTAGCAGACCACAACAAGACTACATTTGTAGTCTTTTCAATAGGTTGCTAGTAAGTAGAACTTGAACACGGTAAATCGTTGCTTTATAACTGCGGATTTGTGCATGGGTTCGCAGCTAAGATTAGGGTATTCTTTTTTGTTGGTAGCTGATCAGATTTGCTGGTAATTATTATTATTTATTTATTTACATATTAATATGTCTTAGCATGTTACAGAAACGTTATATTTTTGACAGGAATCACAACAACCTGTATTATATAAATAAATAAAACCAATATTGTTATGGCAATATAGATATTTATAGCGCAAATACAAATGATTACACTTCAGATGTCATTTGATCAAACCCGTAAGCGTTACACTTATGAGGGCTGTTCAAATGTACGAGAATGAAACATGTCAGCGTTCCATGTCACGTTAAAGTGTCGTTTGCTTGCAAATATTTCCATGGTACTATTGACATACTACTAATTAATTTAGCAATACGTACTAACTTGTCCTTTTTCTACCCTCGTTAGTTCACTTAGCCACCGTTTTAGAAACACGATCAATAAATGCCTACGTTAGACAAATCTGTGACGTCAACGCAACGTTTGTATGCTATATCTGAACACCACTCGATAGATTTACAGACGTTAATCAACATTGCTTACCACTGCAACACGCTTGAATACACCACTATTATTTCCATTAGATCTGAGGTCTTAACATGAGACAAATAATACGCCTTTCTGCATTTGAATTACTTTGCGCTGCTTTTTTTCCAAGACCACATCCGAAAGCATGCATTAATTAAGTCACGCAATCAGCGAAAATATCTAGTAGTGAGTAGACATGTACAATACAAATTGAGCGCAATCTGATCCTTGCATAATACAGACATCTGCGAGATTATCCGAGCGGCAATGTTAGTCTTTATTTACGGCGGAGATAATTACAAATACAGTGAATCCTAGTCGAATCCGACTGCAAACTGTTGCCTAATAATTGGACCCGTACTATACACGTATATACAAGGGATATGGATATAGCCAAGCGCTAGAGCAAATAGTTTAAGAGTGGACATAAAAACAGGCGGTGATTTCATTGTTCAAAGGTGACTTAATGTTTTCTAAACAATTCCGCTCCAATGGCGTCCGTGCATCGCACAACCGCATTGGACCCGTCTGCATCGTGACAGTTCGTGGAAATCTCCGATAACATACGCGTGTAATACAAAGATCGTTGCAACGGTTGCTTTGCCTTGTTGGATGTTGAAATCTGGTTATCTATACATTCTGGGTATCTTTTTGATATTCTGTATTCGTTCGCTGATACTTTTGTAATTTCAAATAAATATGCACGCATTGGGGATGCGTAAGTAGGTCAGCCGAACGATGGGGCCGACCCACAGCGTAAGAAGCGTCGTAAATATTTGAAGTGCCACATACATTGGAACGTACTTCAGGCAGCGATGACAGAAGACGTTTGCGTATCGCGGGGGGAGGGGGCGGAAAACGGAGTATAGTAGCCGCATCGGCTACGTGGGACGCATCGGAAGACGAAGTGACAGGATTAACGTTCTTGGAATTTTAGATGTTGACGCAGCGTTATTACCGTAATCAGGAATTGTCATCTAATGCACGATTATTATCAACAGCGTCAAGATTCACACATGACAACGTCACGATGTCATCAACATAATCATC
The DNA here is from genome assembly GCA_964017155.1 of Oasisia sp. SBJ-2009. Taxonomy (NCBI): domain Eukaryota; kingdom Metazoa; phylum Annelida; class Polychaeta; order Sabellida; family Siboglinidae; genus Oasisia; species Oasisia sp. SBJ-2009. The sequence goes on from OZ024854.1 coordinate 22,630,760, forward strand.
ACCGAACTACTGACATCATCAAAAACCATCGGCAGCTACAAAGTCATCGTGAGTCTAGTAGATTGTCTTTGTTGTTGTAATAAACAAACCCAAATAAATATTGCGGTTGACAGAAATATTTGATTGATCATATGAAGTTGCTACTTGGGAAATTGCCAGTCGAGTGGGTAATTTATGTAATAAACAGTCAAGTTGCCAAGTAGGCCATTTATTTACGTAACAACATTGCGATGGTTCGAGTGTTCTTATATAGTGCTGAAACGTTTACAACTTAAACCAAACAGTGGCGGCGTGCATCAAAGACACGATTGTGGGGGATACTTTTACAAACTGTAAACACACCGGACTGAACAATCTTAGGTATGAAGTAATTAGACGTAACTTGTCTCCAAGCGGAAACGCTTCCACCAGCGTTGACGAGAGAGACTTTACGCTTCCAACAAGAGCAGGCCAGCGTTGACGAGAGAGACTTTACGCGACATAGTGTTTGCATGCGGAAGAGGAAATGCCGACAAACAAAACGACCGGGGTCTTAAGTAACAGTCACGCATAGGTCCTCAGTGCTCGGTCTTGTGGCGGTGGTACACGTACAAGTACAAGTACATCCGTCAACATGAATGGGTTTTCTCGCGGCGTTATCGTCAGCGCGATCTCCGCCACCAGCGACCCGTGACGTTGACGTAGCCTACGACAGTACGCTAGAACGTAACCAACATTAGTAGGTGGGTGATCCACGCATGGATCCGTCGCACTCACCTGTCAGCGGCGTGTTGTGGTCGCTGCATGTTGACGTGACCGCTCGACGTAGACGTCGGCGACATAACGTGAAGACGGGCAGCATCTTGACCGGCGTACACGTACACACGTTCACGTTCGCGTACACTACACGGCCTAGCGACCGGTACACGGCGTCGGTCTCACCTCACAGGAGACGCTCCAGCGGCATAACGGGGACGCTACGACACATCACAGGTCGACTCCGCGACAAACATACGTTTTCGTAGAACTACAATGCTATCTGGCTGGCGCCGGCGACACCTGGCGTCACGTAAACGATTCCGATGTTGGCTGGCCGCGGCACTGAGCAGGAGCAGAGCGTGGCGGCAGTGTTGACGTTACAACGGCTTCGATAGTTATGTTGTTCGCCGGCGGCCACGCGCAGTTTTGAGGCTTCCGTAGCGGTGACGTCATCAGTGTTGTTTTCTTCAGCGGCGGTCAGGGTAGGGCCGAGCAAGACAGTTCTTGTCGGATCATGTAGTTACACCCACGTATGATACATGGCACAGTATATACGCAATCATCATTATGAAGACGACACAATAGCTACTTTCATATGAGAGTAAGTTACGCTCCCGTACAGGCCCACTGCTATTTATGTTGGTCTATAAATACCTCATCACTAAAGTTCGTCCAACATACGAAGTCAATATCGATTTCCCTACATACCAAGAAACGTTGGTGTTCAGTTAAGTACGACTAACGTTTCGCCTATCATAACAGAGGCTTGTTCATAAAAGGAAAATGATGTTCTCGCTGTTGCCTACGCATGTAACTAATACCTTTAATGACGCCGGCGGCGAAAGATCCACCGGCCACAACAGCGGCAAGTCGTAAAGTGGTCTGGTTTGATACAACATGAGATAAAGCGTTTTTATGCTGGGGACAACAATCCACATAATGTAAGTGTAAACACTCGACGCCCGCACGCGTGGCACAACATCAGTTCTAGCAGAATCTCTTCTGCTAGAAGGCAGAGACGAAGGAGGGTCCACGTCCCCTCTCGCGTGAATAACAGCGTCTTGGGAAACTAATGACGTCAATAAGCTACCAACAAGCAATAACTAACATATTAAATCAGTCACGACAGAAATGCGAATACACGATATATATATATATATATATATATATATATATATATATATATATATATATATATATATATATATATATATATATATATATATATATATATTAATAATAATAATAACAACAATAATAATAAGATCACGTCTATTGCGCCTAAATCCGGAGAAACCAACTCATAAGCGCACCAATATAAAATATTTATTTATGTGAGACAATAAATACTTCCAGTTGTCAACAGATTGATTGATACGCCAGGGAGCTACGGTGGATAGGCAAGGTTGTAAAGGTATGTTTTTTAAATGACGACAGATGGTAGCAATATTTTCAGCTGAAGTAACACAAGAAGTCCAAAGAGTAGACGCAGCCACAAATAAAGCCCTAGTCCCAATATTCACTTTCGGGACAAAACGTGAATCAGAACTAGATGATTGAAGTTAGGTGTTTTTACAGAAGTAAGCAATGGCTGTCAATACGATGGCTACTTACAGGGAGGTAGGTGTCTGGTAAGTAATGGTACAGATTAAAAATATACACGCTATCGGACAGGAAGCCAATGCAGAGACTTTAGAAGCGGCAGAGAACGAGTAAGACGCGGATATCTAGTCACAACTCTTTGCTAAATAAATGTGAACAATCTGTAACGTTGTGATGTTCTTAAGAACAATATTATGAAAAAGGTAAGTACTATAATAGTCTCGTCTGTTAGTGACTTGCGGAGTTGCAATAGTCTTTGCAACAGAAAGAGGCAAATGCCGACGGATACACCGTAAGTAATGCATATGATAATTACACGTTCGACAAATCTGAGAAATATGTTGCCAAAATGTTAAGTTATCTTACCTCAAGATCATTCTTCACGACCTGTCAATTGTTGTCTAAGATTGAGCAACGTGACCGTCTCAAGTTTTATTTTCTGATTTTGCAGTTTCTCTATCGATGTATTTTTCATATGCTTTTGTCCGGTTTACTTAGTCAAGGATACTTAATTTGAAAAATTACAATTATATCATAAACACATTATTCTTAAATTCCTAGTTTAAAATGCAGGCATAATATGCTGACCAAGTAGAGGTATAAGGAAGACATCTTAAATTTGTGACCCTCCAGCTTTATGCCAGCAATAAGAAACTGTGTCTTTTCTACATTTATCTTTAATCGGAAGGACACATACACGCCGAGAGAACAAACGCACGCTGGAAGGACAAACATACACTGGAAGGTTAAACACACACTGGAAGGACAAACACACGCTGGAAGGACAAATACACGCTGGAAGGACAAATACACGCAGAAAGGACAAATACACGCAGAAAGGACAAATACAAGCTGGAAGGACAAATACACACTGGAAGGACAAATACACGTTGGAAGGACAAATATACACTGGAAGGACAAATACACGCTGGAAGAACAAATGCACGCTGGAAGGAAAACACACGCTGGAAGGACAAATACACACTGGAAGGACAAATACACACTGGAAGGACAAATACACGCTGGAAGGACAAATACACGCTGGAAGGACAAATACACACTGGAAGGACAAACACACGCTGGAAGGACAAATACACGCTGGAAGGACAAATACATACTAGAAGGACAAACACACGCTGGAAGGACACATACACACTGGAAGGACAACCACACACTGGAAGGATAAACACACGATGGAAGGACAACCACACGCTGGAAGGACAAATACACACTGGAAGGACAAACACACGCTGGAAGGACAACCACACACTGGAAGGACAAATACACACTGGAAGGACAAACACACGCTGGAAGGACAAACACACGCTGGAAGGACAAATACACACTGGAAGGACAAATACACACTGAAAGGACAAAAACACACTGGACGGACAACCACACACTGGAAGGATAAACACACGATGGAAGGACAACCACACGCTGGAAGGACAAATACACACTGGAAGGATAAACACACGATGGAAGGACAAATATACACTGGAAGGATAAATACACGATGGAAGGACAACCACACGCTGGAAGGACAAATACACACTGGAAAGATAAACACACGCTGGAAGGACAAATACACACTGGAAGGATAAACACACGATGGAAGGACAACCACACGCTGAAAGGATAAATACACACTAGAAGGATGAACACACGATAGAAGGACAAATACACACTGGAAGGATAAACACACGATGGAAGGACAACCACACGCTGGAAGGACACATACACGCTGGAAGGACAAATACACACTGGAAGGACAAATACATGCTGGAAGGACAAATACACACTGGAAGGACAAACACACGCTGGAAGGACAAACACACGCTGGAAGGACAAATACACACTGGAAGGATAAACACACGATGGAAGGACAACCACACGCTGGAGGGACAAATACACACTGGAAGGAAAAACACACGCTGGAAGGACAAATACACACTGGAAGGATAAACACACGATGGAAAGACAAGTACACACTGGAAGGAAAAACACACGATGGAAGGACAACCACACGCTGGAAGGACATATACACGCTGGAAGGACAAATACACACTGGAAGGACAAATACATGCTGGAAGGACAAATACACAATGGAAGGACAAACACACGCTGGAAGGACAAACACACGCTGGAAGGACAAATACACAGAGGAAGGACAAACACACGGTGGAAGGACAACCACACGCTGGAAGGACAAATACACACTGGAAGGACAAACACACGCTGGAAGGACAAACACACGCTGGAAGGACAAATACACACTGAAAGGACAAATACACACTGGAAGGACAACCACACACTGGAAGGATAAACACACGATGGAAGGACAAATATACACTGGAAGGATAAACACACGATGGAAGGACAACCACACGCTGGAAGGAGAAATACACACTGGAAGGATAAACACACGCTGGAAGGACAAATACACACTGGAAGGACAAACACACGCTGGAAGGACAAACACACGCTGGAAGGACACATACACACTGGAAGGACAAACACACGGTGGAAGGACAACCACACGCTGGAAGGACAAATACACACTGGAAGAACAAACACACGCTGGAAGGACAAATACACACAGGAAGGACAAACGCACGATGGAAGTACAAACACACGCTGGAAGGACAAATACACACTGGAAGGACAAATACACACTGGAAGGACAAATACACACGATGGAAGGACAACCACACGCTGGAAGGACAAATACACACTGGAAGGATAAATACACACTGGAAGGATAAACACACGATGGAAGGACAACCACACGCTGGAAGGACAAATACACACTGGAAGGATAAATACACACTGGAAGGATAAACACACGATGGAATGACAAATATACGCTGGAAGGACACTTACACGCTGGAAGGATAAATACACACTGGAAGGACAAACACACGATGGAAGGACAACCACACGCTGGAAGGACAAATACACACTGGAAGGATAAATACACACTGGAAGGATAAACATACGATGGAAGGACAACCACACGCTGGAAGGACAAATACACACTGGAAGGATAAATACACACTGGAAGGATAAACACACGATGGAAGGACAACCACACGCTGGAAGGACAAATACACACTGGAAGGACAAATACACACTGGAAGGACAACCACACGCTGGAAATCGTCTATATTACGAGAAACGATACTTTAAGCCCAAATAAGATATAAACAGCAGAACATGTCACGTACAACCTGTCACGTACAACCTGTCTCTTGGGTGATCTTGGGCAAAGATATACCAATACACAGATTGTGTCTAAATAATATTAGACAATGAACTGTTACCAGCCTAATGTGACCAACCGCACATGTTTGCTAGCAGGACCTGATAGGAGCAACTAGATCCTATTCGCAGCTAGAATACACTAATTCGTCTTGCGATTGTTTACAATTAGTTCACACTGAGTAGGTCATAACCGTTCGACTTTTCACCCAAAAAAAACAAGAACCTTTTCGTTGAAATGGACACACCGACCCACACAGCTAAGGGGGTTGCCGCAGTTCCAGGACCTGACCGAGTAAACGCGACAGTGTGTGCACGTATTGTGATATCCTTTGTTATCAATTTGCGACAAATCCAGGGGTCTCATGGATCTTAATATCCCCTAAACCCTGGATCTTGGTCTGTTATTATGGTGAAGAATACAACGTATACTTTGGAACGACAGACCAGTTAGGCGGACTCAGGTGTTAGTTGGTTAACAACACAATATCGTTTCATTACCGGATCATACTTGACAGGTATTGAGGCTATGGACACATAACTATTCACTTGAACCACGCTGCAATGCCTTCGACCCGTGCATACGGATTCCTGGCGTATATACGGCTTAGCAGGGCAACAATCGACTTAGTGTTAACGACAGCCACAGTGTTTTGTTAATGTTAACACAGTTCCAGTTAGCATAACGTAGTGTTAACGACAGCCCCAGTGTTTTGTTGACGTTAACACAGTTCCAGTTAGCATAACTTAGTGCTAACGACAGCCCCAGTGTTTTGTTGATGTTACCATAGCTCCAGTTAGTATTACTTAGTGTTAACGATAGCCACAATGATTTGTTGACGTTAACACAGTTCCAGTTAGCACAACGTAGTGTTAACGATAGCCACAGTGTTTTGTTGACGTTAACACAGTTCCAGTTAGTATAACTTAGTGTTAACGACAGCCACAATGTTTTGTTGACACGTTAACACAGTTCCTTTTAGTATAGCTATGTATTGGAACTAGTAACTTAATAGCGGATGCGGGCGTGCATGAGTGAGTATATATATATATATATATATATATATATATATATATATATATATATATATATATATATATATATATATATATATATATATATATATATATATATATATATATATATACATGTATATATGTGTGTGTATGTGTATGTATGTGTTTGTATGTATGAGTGCGTGCGTGCTTGTGTGTGTTTGTGTATGTATGTATGTATGTATGTATGTATGTATGTATGTATGTATGTATGTATGTATGTATGTATGTGTGTGTATGTATATATGTATGTATGTATGTATGTATGTATGTATGTATGTATGTGTGTGTGCGTGCGTGCGTATGTATGTATGTATGTATGTATGTATGTGTGCGTGCGTGCGTATGTATGTATGTATGTATGTATGTGTGTGTGTGTGTGCGTGCGTGCGTATGTATGTATGTATGTATGTATGTATGTATGTGTGCGTGCGTGCGGGCGTGCGTATGTATGTATGTATGTATGTATGTATGTATGTATGTATGTATGTATGTATGTATGTATCCAGTCTCACCCTGTGTCAGCACACATTCCGTGACTCGCCTCACAGCGTCTATACAATATCTTCAAACGTTAGCCTGATTGATACAGTTGTATCTGGAATGTTATCACAAATTAAACTTCGCTGACGTTTCTGCAATATTTTTTCTCAGTTATCTGAGTGGATAATGAATGAGTGATGTCCTTCTAGGATAGTCCCTAGCGATCGACTTAATCAATAATATCCTTCTCCAGAGGTGTTCACTATAAATCACACTTTTTTTCTACCGATGGGAATATTTTACCTCCCCTGGCGGAGACGCTACGTGGAAATGACCACTCGCTTATGGAGTCGCTTACGAAACAAGGGAAACGACAGGCGAACGTAGTTTAATTCAAAGCCGGGTTCCCGTGACTACCAGTTAGTCGCTACACCACAGATTGCACCTCATGAGACATACCTGGACTGGACATGAGGCTGTGGTCGGATAGTGACGGCTAGGGCCTTGAACTAATTATACTATTACGGCGACAGTCAAGTCGACTGACCACCCATATCGACGGTAATTACAAGTCTGCCAAAAAGCGTCGAGTCACTCCCTCAATGTGCGTGGTCATGTTCGGCAGGGTCTAGATGACCTACGATGTCCAGTTTCTTGTAGTCACGACGGAAAACAACCAGATTGCTTACCAAAACACGCGTAATTAGATGGCTTATCTGCTTTGGTAACACTCAAATATTTAACCTTCCTTGTACAGCTGTGTTATGTTCGGTCTTGAGTCTAGGGTCTTGGTAAATAGAAGCCCAAATATCAGATCAAAGTGTCGTCACGACGATACGTTCTCACGAGGACAGCGTGTCAGTATCGGCTCATAAAGACACACACGTCACATACATTACAACTACACAGTTATAGACAACAAACATATGTGGATAAAAGTATGGATAAACTAGTTCCTATCAGTTAATTATAATATGTTGTGTAAATCCTATTGCTAGCAAAACACCCTTCCTCTAGAATGTATAACTTAATTGTTCGCAGGCTATTCTGTAGGATTTTTTCACGAATAGGTAAAAAAAGCACGCAACCCAGTTTTAAGTTTTGTAGTATGCGCTAGGGGGGTATTAGGTTATGACACCAGGATTCTCGCAGTATTCGTAGGTCATAGCGGTCTTTTCTCGAAAATAATATAATTTTTAACAATTGTTAGCAACATCATGCCTGCTCTCTTCGACAGTTCCCTTGTGAGAAAGGGATGTCAGTTCATGAAATACACACACGGGGGTATTGAGAAGGGGTTGTCTGTTCATGATATGCAAACAAGGGGATATTAAGAAGGGGATGCTACCTTTTCTAAGTTTTTCTTGCCATCCGTATCTCTGCGATTTGCACCTAAGCACAGTCCTCCTTCACTAGTTATTGAGACCCCACTCTACAACCCCTTTCCCGAATATTGACGGGTACAGCCCATGAAGCCTCCCCCGCGGTTCTGAGTCCTGTATACCTGTACACCTGTACATCTGCACACATGCACATTTGTACACATGTACGCTTGTATACTTGTACATTTGTACACCTGTACACCTGTACGTACACAACCCAGAATCGTCTTTTCCAAAGTGCCCTTCAGACATACAATAATATTTTGCCAACGCGACGCATAGTGCTGCCATCTACCGGCGCTTAATACACAATCTCCGTTATGGCTTTCGATATGCTTCTGCGCCTACCTATTTCTCTATCGCTTGCGGCCGAGGCATTGTTGTCAAGTTGGACTCACCTCACACATACGAGCAAAACGAAACCCTGCATTAACGCTGATGGTCTGAGAAATGGCAAATGCTGTTTAATTTTGGAAAGTGTAAGTGCCTCCAAACAGGACATGGGAATGAAGATGCACAATATACAATGGGTGGTACTGTATTAAATACTACTGTAACAGAAAAAGACTTAGGGTTAACTATTAGTGCTGACATGAAGGTATCAGAGCAGTGTGGAATTGCAGCAGCGAAAGGAAACCAAATTCTTGGATTAATTAGGCGAAATATAGTATACAAAGAAAAAGAACTAATAATACCGCTGTATAAAACAATAGTTAAGCCTCATCTAGAATATTGTATACAAGCATGGAGGCCATATCGCAAGAAGGATATTGGTATGCTAGAAAGAGTACAAAGGAAAGCAATAAAAGTGATACCAAAACTAAGGAATATTAGTTATGAAATGCGTCTAAATGAATGTGGTCTAACAACACTAGAAACCAGAAGATTGAGACATTAGCAAAGAAGCAGTGTAGACTAGATATTAGACATTTTCATTTTCACAAAGAATAGTAAACGAATGGAACAGATTATCAGCTGAATGTGTAGGTGCTAGTAGTGTTAATATATTTAAAAATAAAATTGACATAATACCTAAGACGGGTGGGGTATACTTATATAGATATGTTGGACTCTCGATAAGCCAAACGGCTTCCTTGTCCACCTGCCATCTAGAGTTGAGTCTCTAGGTGGCAATCTTGTTAAATCTTGTTAAACGCCACCATCAGCCACGATGACAGCAAAGAGAGTATGTTGCCACATAACAACAAAATTTAGAATGTAATTTCTACTCACGCAATATTACCCATGTAATCGCATAAATTGAAACAAACTGCACGATGCTGTTTCTACAGGGAACTCTGTCGTCGGGGAATGGCGGACGAATCCTTGTTGTGGTCTAACATAGTATTATGATGAAACCACCGGTGTGCAGTTGCTACAAAGACGTATCTAAACTCCAACGTGTACATAATTGTTTAGCACGCGTGGTACAATTTCTTACGATTACTACCCCTGCTTAAGCAGTTACATTGACTTCCTGGTGTATATCGAATTAAGTTTAAATTGGCTACTGTTACATACCGTACTCTTTCTACTCAACAACCGACATGCTTAGTTAATCTGCTACATTTCTCTGATATCTCTAGGACCCTTAGATCATCCTTTTGTTCCTAAAAATAATCTGAATATTGGCAAACGTGATTTCTCAGTTGCTGCGCCAACAATTTGGAATCAACTCCATATTATAATTTATGAAACACCTAGACACCTTTCGTAACAAATCTGATAACATATTTGTTTGAAAATACTTTTCCGGCTTAACTTTTCGACGGTTCCATGCTCCAATGGCAACCTTTGCCTGTCTCCGTGTATGACAAGCCAAATTATTTAGTTTGTTGCGCTTGAATTTTTTAAGGATATAGGCGCTGTAGAAGTTTTACAATTATTAACTATTATTACACAGTCCACCACCGTCATTCCCCTGCTGTTTTAATTAATTATTAGCGTGAAGTCTAATCCTCTGGCAGACTGTTCAGTTGTTAAGTCGGTGTGGGCGTACATTTCCATAGAAGAACTATTGATTGTTGCGTAATATTTCAAAATAATAGCTTACCAATAATAACAACGATAAGTGTTATATGTGTGAATAAAAAGGCAGTCTTTGTCAATAGGACACTATTTTAACTTCCATTGGCCCCTTCTGCAGTATTGTCCTTTTGACAAATGCCGCCTTTTAGTTTAAGTTTATGTACAAAGCTTACGATAGGTGTTTGCCAGCAAACATTCAGCGTATGCTAAGCAGGAAACGACGTATTCACTGAGAGCCTTTATCGCCTTAGAAAAAATACTTGTAATTTCTACATTAAGATATATGTATCTCGGCGTCTGCAGAGAGCGATTGTGGAATTATCTGAATAGTGACACCACAAATGCATTTAAATCTATATAAAAAACCACGCGCCAATTTACCGGAGAAATGTGATTGTCATCGTGCTGAATGTTGCTTAATTTAATAAGATTGTCAAGGGTAAACTTACATAAAAGGTCAACGAATTCCTGTTTGCCCCTTGAAACATTGTATACTGCTGTCAATGTTTTGAAACTGTCTACTACTTCAAATAATAATAATAATAATAATAGTAATAATAATAATAATAATACATGTTTTGTATATCACCACATCCACATATAGCTATAGGACGGCTTACAATAATTATTATAAACAAATTAGTAACATCCGTGTACACAAAATCGTAACTATTATAGAGTATTAACGTGCTCAAACAAGCATTCTTTACTCTAAAACAAAATCAACTACACAAGGAAGTGAATATATGTGGACATAATTAAACAATAACAATGTATTAATAATAATCATTAGTTAAATAACTAAAAGAAATGCACGAACAATTAATAACGATCGTCGAATGTGAAAATAGTTGGTAAATAGATGAGCATTGAGTGTTATATAAATTGGCTGGTACTCACTACTCACACATTGACGCACCGTCAGTGATATTTGACTCCATGGTCCCGGAGGTGCGCAAGAGATTGCCTGGTCGCCGTATCGGATGAACGTAGACAGCGTGTCTGGTAATAAGTTGTTAGCAGTGTCTAAAGAACTGCGAGCCAATGGAGGCATTAGAAAGAGAGAAATAAAGTATAATTCAGAGTAATGCGATCCTTCACGGGAAGCCAGTAATGCCATCTCACTGATCATGGGCGCGACTTTAATCCAAGTTAAAATAAACATTACATTCTTGCATGTAGCGTATACTCATTTTTTTACTAATCGTCTTGTGAATAATCATCGCCTTTGATGAAATTATAACGTGTTATGTTATGCTATGCTGTGCTGTGCTGTGCTGTGCTGTGCTGTGCTGTGCTGTGCTGTGCTGTGCTGTGCTGTGCTGTGCTGTGCTGTGCTGTGCTGTGCTGTGCTGTGCTGTGCTGTGCTGTGCTGTGCTGTGCTGTGCTGTGCTGTGCTGTGCTGTGCTGTGCTGTGCTGTGCTGTGCTGTGCTGTGCTGTGCTGTGCTGTGCTGTGCTGTGCTGTGCTGTGCTGTGCTGTGCTGTGCTGTGCTGTGCTGTGCTGTGCTGTGCTGTGCTGTGCTGTGCTGTGCTGTGCTGTGCTGTGCTGTGCTGTGCTGTGCTGTGCTGTGCTGTGCTGTGCTGTGCTGTGCTGTGCTGTGCTGTGCTGTGCTGTGCTGTGCTATGCTATGCTATGCTATGCTATGCTATGCTATGTTGATCAACAAATTACAAAATGCACACGAGTAATGAATTGAAATAACAATACAAGTGTCTGATGCACTGTAGACATACAACTCGTCATAACACCAATACATGCAATGTTATAATCATTCATATTTACAAACCACATGGTGCACAACACTGTAGGTGTTGTAGTGTGTAGCTGTCTTCCTAGTAGACTACTGCAACGCTTGTCCCGTTGGTCTACGGCTCTGGTCTGACGCGAACAGTGCCGCACTCTATCGGCAACCGGTAAAAGTGGTTCTTGCGAGCCAACTGTCCGCCAGGTGCGTATCGAAAGCGCAAGGTCGTATAACAAAATTATAGAACATAGTATTTATGATAATGTTGTACAGCGAAGAATTGCCTTACCTGGAATAGTTTTCACTGGATGGGGAGTTGCATTGCATAGAAGATCATTGGAAAACAAAGCAATGCATTATTTTTGTCAGTTTTGACAAGAAACAATGTAATAAATAAGTTTAAAATAACATTACTTGAATTGCAACTTTCTACTAGAACTCCGCAAGACATTTAGTCATAGTTATGAATACATTTAATGGTACTTATCAATCTGTAGCAGTATAAATAATGGTTTCCTTTTAAAGAAACGACAAAGAAGTTCATGCTTTAGCAGATGAACGGGTAATAGGCATGCATTCCGCATTGCAACGCCATAAACCGTGGTGTATACAGCAGTGTTTCCCTTCACTTAGAAGATGTATTCAAAAACGATTCTTTATATCAACAAATATATATATTTATTAATGAGTACAGCATTTGCGTACGCATAGCAGCTTAGACTTCGCATATTCAATATTTTAGGCGCATGTTGGCGATTCCAGCCTTTTTATGCATTAATGTCACAATAGTGACCGAAGTTAATGTGCTTGTATATTTTATCCGAAATAATTTTTATTGTTCACCGGGAATTCGTGTGTGGTGTATGGAGGTGTGCGTATAATGACTAATATTTTTGATTGAGAATGTCTAGTCAACCATTTAAATTGAGTAGATAGAAGCTAGTCAAACCAAGTGCAGCTTGAAACTAATATGGCAGCGCCCAAATATATCCAAGCTAAAACATTATTTAAATTATACCGTGTCCGTGGCTCTGTGCTCATAGGAACAAATGAAATAATGTAAATGCAGGATGTATGACATGTTCCTCTTTAATTAACCATTTGACATATGTTGACTATTTAGTGATCATGGTTCCTTCATCTATTGGTTTATCAATGTTATTATCTGTGTGTTCAGAATATGAGTTAGAACATGATATTAAATACAATAGTGCCAAATATAACGTTTTGATATTTTCTTGAAAAGGTTAAAAAATATACACATTCCAAACTTTGTGCTAATTGATGAAACATTGTTAGTAAGTGTAAATATATATATATATATATATATATATATATATATACATATATATATACATATATATATATACATACATACGTACATATATATTATATATATATATATATACCGTATATATATACATACATACATACATACATACATACATACATATATATATATAGCGAGAGAGAGGCATATATATATATATATACATATATATGTACATATATATATATATATATATATATATATATATATATATATATATATATACATATATATATATAAATACGGGCGGTGTGAGCGGTGTGGGCGGTGTGGGCGGTGTGAGCGGTGTGAGCGGTGTGGGGGGTGTGAGCGGTGAGAGCGGTGTGAGCGGTGTGAGCGGTGTGAGCGGTGTGGGCGGTGTGAGCGGTGTGGGCGGTGTGGGCGGTGTGGGCGGTGTGGGCGGTGTGGGCGGTGTGGGCGGTGTGGGCGGTGTGGGCGGTGTGAGCGGTGTGAGCCGTGTGGAAAACATGGACCGTTATTGAG
>OZ024854.1:22649868-22662368 GCA_964017155.1 Oasisia sp. SBJ-2009
GTTAATTATATTTATCTATGTGTCAAATTTATTTTATTAACTTATTACTTTAGCACACAGTCACGTTACAACTGCAGGTTAGTGAAACATCACTTTTTAGCAGTAAATACTTGAAGACTACTACTATAATCTACGAGAGCTCCCATTACTAATTAGCCCATAAGCCATACACGCTTATTATCGCCCACATGTCTCCAGCGTTTACGGGTAATAAAACCAGGTATTTTGTGTGAAATTGGATTGTTTACCTTTCCTCGTTTGGGGGGAATCTAAAAAATGACAAATCACGGCGATTTTGTCTATTGTTAGTACATTTCAGGGCCGCGCAGTGATGACCATTAGTTGCGCCCAGCCATTTGCGTCTTTTCAAGTTGCCTACTTCGTGCCCGCAAGGCGGCGCTGCGTTTCGAATGTCACGCAATGATTAATAGGAGTCCCGCCTCTAGGTTTCCTCTATGATACTACTACTACATCTACAACTACGATTACTACAAATATTTGCCTTAAGTTAGATTGAACCGCGTAGGTCACTTTGACCTCCTGGGTGACACCCCCGCCATTTTCTCCTATTTAGAACTCACCGCTCAGCTGTTAACAGAAGGAGATAAGTACCGTGCTTGACTTGTTCTTCGTTCCCGGAAAATGTGTTTATATGCTACTCTAATTAATCTATTACTATTACTACAGATTCCAAAAGAATAAACATATTTCTCCTTCTGTAAAATTTAATACAGGACCCTTTGCAGGGCGTTTAAGTCCAACGACAATTAATTTTGTGAGTCCAGATTACACCTTTACCCCCTATGTGGGACACTCTGCTTCCCCTGGCATAGGCAACATATAGAAGGGACCACCGGCTCTTAGTGTCTCTTCGGAAAGACACTGGCAAATGTGGGGTGAACTAAATTGTCTAAGTTTCGGAACGGCGGTAGGTGGGATTGAACCGAGTGTTGAGTGTAATATGAAACAGGACACTTTATCGTATGAATAAACATAGGAAAACGATATAAAACAAACGTTTTAGAAGTCAGTCATATCATGTAACATTGTACATAGCAGTCGACCAGGAGCCTGCCGGGTATATAACTAGGAGGTTGTTGCGAACATGTTCACTCACAGCCTCTGGAGTGTGAAGAAGGAATCTGGTTGAAGAGACGCAACATGTAAGTACACGTTAGACTTAGACGTATGAGTCAAATGGCTAGGCGAGCGTCTGGTTCTACTGTGTCGAGCTGTGTGGATAGCTTAAATGAAGTAATATTCTTAACCGCGGGCAGGCAAAATTACAGAGCTGAGAGTTGTTGTTTTGCAAAACAATGTGAAAAACGAACAACATGCCAAAGGTGTATCATACGTTGGTGAATAGTCCACATTCAGTACTTTGTCAGAGAGAAATTACCGACACGACTGACCACTACTGTCATCTAAGCAGAACTGGTTAAGTCATTCTGGTATATGATATACCAGACTGGGAGCAATATGTACTGTACTCGTGTGTAATCTGTCCAAATGACCATTGAACACCGATCGATGCACTACTCATAAACGCTCACCAATTATCAGCATGCGTGCCGAGATGACAGCGACTGAACAAGAAGTTGCGAGGTAAACTGGAGGCACTTAGAGGAAGACGTCAGTCTTGTACTGAAGAATACGGCATGAGTCGGGCACTGATAGAGACTGATTCATTCCTGCGGGCGACGGGCGTTCCCGTAGTCTAGAGTTATCTAAAATAGAAGGAGACCAGCCTATGTATTGCACTTAGTCATTTTAACGAAACAAGGCACTGGTTAACTTGCGAACATCAATTGTGCCACCAGGAGTAATGCCCGAAGTCTCGTAAATATGAAGATGTGATAGCAGCATTAGAATAGTCCTCTGGGAGGCTTCCAAGTACGCTGCACCATGCGCGAAGACTATTAGTACGTAAAGTACAGTACCGCCACTCTCCATAGTCAGGTACACATGCATATGCTGGGGGAACTGGAGCTTTGTAGAGTGCAAATAGTTGCCAGTGGTTGTATGCGGCAGCACGTTATTAAAAACCGGGTTATTTTACTCAGTACCCGCGCGAAGCTGCTGTTCCACTGCGCCACTGCTATGGTTCTATTACTACTACTACTACTACTACTACTACTACTACTACTACTACTACTACTACTACTACTACTACTACTACTACTACTACTACTACTACTACTACTACTACTACTACTACTACTACTACTACTACTACTACTACTACTACTACTACTACTACTACTACTACTACTACTACTACTACTACTACTACTACTACTACTACTACTACTACTACTACTACTACTACTACTACTACTACTACTACTACTACTACTACTACTACTACTACTACTACTACTACAACAAGTAGTAGTAGTAGTAGTAGTAGTAGTAGTAGTAGTAGTAGTAGTAGTAGTAGTAGTAGTAGTAGTAGTAGTAGTAGTAGTAGTAGTAGTAGTAGTAGCAGTAGCAGTAGCAGTAGCAGTAGCAGTAGCAGTAGCAGCAGCAGCAGCAGCAGCAGCACCAGCAGCAGCAGCAGCAGCAGCAGCAGCAGCAGCAGCAGTAGTAGTAGTAGTTGATATGTTAATTACTTTTTATTGACATTTAAATACTTTTATATTACTTATTTATTGTTTGTCAATTAATGTATTTATCATTTTAATTCAAATTCAAATTCAAAGACATGGTTAATGATATTTTGAAGGAATGCGAAGCTCGTCATAGTGGTGTTAGTCGTGGCCTTGGTGGCAGAGACGACGTCGGTCATGCTCAACCGCATAGGAAGTAAGTGACGTTTCTTGGACACTCCCATCTACGTATATTATAGGAACGGTTACAGTTTGGTACGCTCGAAGAGGAACAAATAAAGATGTAATGTCTTACTATCCCAGTCTTTCGCACTGCTCTGATATCTGTAGACATTACTAACTGGTCGACCTGTTCAATCAAACACCATTTTGATTTATCCCGGAAGTTTGATGACATGCTGCAATTAATGCACGAAACCCCAATACTAACCATCCATTAACCGAGTTGTCCAGCAGTGCTTTGAAATGATTCTTTCGTTCATTCGTTCGTTCGTTCGTTCGTTCGTTCGTTCGTTCGTTCGTTCGTTCGTTCGTTCGTTCGTTCGTTCGTTCGTTCGTTCGTTCGTTCGTTCGTTCGTTCGTTCGTTCGTTCGTTCGTTCGTTCGTTCGTTCGTTCGTTCGTTCGTTCGTTCGTTCGTTCGTTCGTTCGTTCGTTCGTTCGTTCGTTCGTTCGTTCGTTCGTTCGTTCGTTCGTTCGTTCGTTCGTTCGTTCGTTCGTTCGTTCGTTCGTTCGTTCGTTCGTTCGTTCGTTCGTTCGTTCGTTCGTTCGTTCGTTCGTTCGTTCGTTCGTTCGTTCGTTCGTTCGTTCGTTCGTTCGTTCGTTCGTTCGTTCGTTCGTTCGTTCGTTCGTTCGTTCGTTCGTTCGTTCGTTCGTTCGTCCGTCCGTCCGTCCGTCCGTCCGTCCGTCCGTCCGTCCGTCCGTCCGTCCGTCCGTCCGTCCGTCCGTCCGTCCGTCCGTCCGTCCGTCCGTCCGTCCGTCCGTCCGTCCGTCCGCCCGCTCGCTCGCTCGCTCGTTCGTTCGTTCGTTCGTTCGTTCGTTCGTTCGTTCGTTCGTTCATACATTCACTAATGTATTCATTCACCAAAACCAACTGCGTCTCGCGTGTCTACCCAGACGATATTTCATAAGGTTACTTTTCAGGTAATCATATTTCGTTATCCATGGAATCCTTTTAAATGTATATGCATTCGAGATGTGTGACACAGCGTGATGATTTCCCATTAAGGGATTTTCTGCTACATAATTATTGCAAATATGCAAAATTTGGGATGATGGTTAATTGTGCAGGCCGAATAAAAACGAGTATTCATGCACGCGCAGTGAACAACGCAGATACTGGATGAATGCATTAATGAATGTATGAATGAATTAATGAATGTATGCTAATTCGCCTATAGATTGATTGATTAATTAATTAATTCGTTCACTCATTCATTGGTGATGTTTATATTGCATTATTTCAGTGTGCGGTAGTCGCCCCTACGTCAGGTGGGGTCATGTATGCTGCGGTGATCGCGTGCTCCGGCGAAGTTCATCCAAAACATGTTGTGGCGGCATGATGGTGTACTACAACAGAAGTCAGAAGTGCTGCTACGGCAGGATGATTCCGTTCCGTGCACGTTGTACAAGGTTCACGAACAATATACTTCCGTTCTAGGTCACTGATGAATAAGTCCCGGCCGGTGTCGTGCGACACATGTTAACGACTCAAACATGCAAAGGAGAAACGATTAAATACATGTATTAGTCAAACTACCGTGTTTGTCTATGTCAACCGCCCAGGTCCACTGTCATTTTTATTAGCACTGACAGCTTCGGTTAAATTCAATATTATAATATATATATATATATATATATATATATATATATATATATATATATATATATATATATATATATATATATATATATATATATATATATATATGTACAAAGTATATATATACACACACATACATACATACATACATACATACATACATACATACATACATACATACATACATACATACATACATACATTCATACATACATACATACATACACACACATACATACATACATACATACATACATACATACATACATACATACATACATACATACATACATACATACATACATACATACATACATACATACATACATACATACATACATACATACACGTACACATAGTACACATAGTACACATAGTACACATAGTACACATAGTACACATAGTACACATAGTACACATAGTACACATAGTACACATAGTACATATAGTATACATAGTACACGCGCACGCGCACGCACAGGCACACGCACACGCACACGCACACGCACACGCACACGCACACGCACACGCACACGCACACGCACACGCACACGCACACGCACACGCACACGCACACGCACACTCACACGCACACGTACACGTCCACATACACACACACACATATATATATATACATATATATATATATATATATATATATATATATATATATATATATATATATATATATATACCGTTACGTACAATTGTACGGCTTTGATGATTTCGCCGATTTTTCATTTTTCTATTTCAAAGACGTCGATATGCATACTTGGGGTAGACATTTGACTGGATCACAGAAACTGCCACATAGCACTTTGTATATTTACGGAGACGTTTCCTCGTCGATTTAGGGTGTATTTGTTTCAGGGCATTATAACAACCGCTACATTTATCCAGGCGTTGTATTTCATTTGTGTGATGTTTATATGCTTACATATATGGTTTCAATCGAAGTATCAATTTCTGTCGTAAAATATATTCCTCTTGATACTTACGTAATTTGATGTCACTATTCCGACATCTCATGCATTTGACAACGTAAATTAGTATTATATATTGAATTATACAATGCTCGTGTTTCTAAAATAGAGGAAACATATTGAATTACGAGACATTTCTAGATACCACCTAATCTACTGGCGGCAAACATTATTGTTTACGGATATATTTCATTTCAGCACCCCTCGTATTCGTATGAAATAAAAAGCCCGAATAAATGTAAAAGCGACAAAATACTTACAAATGGGTTTAGTAATGGCACGTATTACAGACAAGTAGCTCAATTTATTATTATTATATATATATATATATATATATATATATATATATATATATATATATATATATATAGTATATATATATATATATATATATATATATATATATATATATATATATATATATATATATATATATATATATATATATATATATATATATATATATATATATATATATACCTTTTACGACATGTGTTTCCGTTTTTAGTTTCATGCTGTATATAGATAGGTTCAGTACCTCAAAAGGGCAGGATAATTTAGATAGGGAGGTTGAACTCTCCATAAGCAAGTGAGCTTCCGTATCCATCTGCCGTCGATTTTCTGAAGTTATGATGTTAGGCTTCAAATGCATATTACACACCGTCAATAACACTTTAGGAACACATGCAACATGAGACGCACATAAGATATTTAATTGTTTAAAGAATAGGAAGAATAGCACGTGTGACACATAAACAGTTTTCTCTTACGTATATATATATATATATATATATATATATATATATATATATATATATATTATATATTTATATATATATATATATATATATATATATATATTATATATTTATATATATATATATATATATATATATATATATATATATATATGTATATATATATGTATATATATATATATATATATATATATATATATATATATATTTAAGGTATGCAGGTGTTGCAGTACCTCAGGTATTGCAATACCTCAGGGAGTTTGACGCCCCTGCCATACATAGTTATAAACCACTGCCTTATGGTACAGGTTCTTGATAGAACTGAAGGCTAATGGAGCAAAACCTAACCAGAAAACCATGTCACAGTGGCAGCATCAAGGGCGGTCGATGTATGGAACTCCCAACATTTCTCGATCAGCCATTGCAGGGACAAATAGTTTGCGCCTGTCTTGACATGTTCTTGCCGGTGTTAGACCTCTATTTGCTTACAGTGAGAAAGAGAGAGACCCGCTAGTAACTTGCAAATGCCAGCGGCACTTCAACACTATTTGCTGGCAGCTTCCATGAAATGTACAACTGCACGATTCACCATACCGGATCGGCCGTCGCCCGTGTTACAAAGGACCGCGCTGCTCGACTTCATCTTCAGTCGATAGTGGAAAATCAGCTAGGAAGAAGAAGAAAACAACTACTGACAATTGCACAATGGAACGTCAGGACTCTCCTCGACCGAGAAGCAGATGACCTACCAGAAAGACGTACAGTATTTGTTGCAATGGAACTAGCCAAATATAACATCGATATCGTCGCCCTATGTGAAATAAGGTTATCAGAGTCTGGTTGTCTCAACGACTTGGAATATTCTTTCTTCTGGAGTGGCGAACCCGCAAGAGAAAGAAAGGAGATCGGAGTGGGCTTTGCTGTCAAAAAGAATATCGTCACAAAGCTGACAGAAATGCCACGGCTAGTAAGCGACAGAATCATGACGATGACACTACCTCTGAGCAGGGACAACTTTGCTATAATTATCAGCCTGTACGCTCCAACAATGACAAACCCAGATGAAAACAAGGAGGCATTCTACAACCTGCTGGTGGGTCTGTCAAGGACTTCAAATATGCCATAAAAAGGTTACGTGTCGAGGACGTGTATCTGATAGTTGACAGATACTATGATTACAGCACAAAGAGTGTTACCAGTGGATCTAGATCAAGTGGTGTCAGTAGGGTTCATCATTTGCAAGTCAATAGTAAACTTCCACTGTTTACCTTTTCATATTTTCCCCAAGATTGAATAGTATAGAAGATATACCAGTGCTTGTAAACTGGCAGCCATCTTGGATTTCTAGATGATATCATCAGTACATGAACTTTGACCTGATACAGATATAGATGTGTCTCCAAAATACCCAGTGATAGACACCTTCACGACTAATTTGGAGTAAATAGTTAAGGAGATATGCCAGTTTTAGTGTTACGGCGGCCACCTTGGCAGCCATCTTGGAAATTACCATTATGTAATACAATATTAACATAATACTTAGTGCTAATGGATAGCTTGACCCCTAAAACATATGTATATAGACAAAAATCACCTTCCTATGATGAACAGGTAGGCAGTTATGGTCATTTATATATAATGGCGGCCATCTTGGACGTCATCTAACATTTCTCTAATTGCTCAAGGGTGACAACATGTCACCAAGCAGTTTCTGAAAATAGAGACACTTGGCTACCAAATTCAACAGTAAAAAAACTTAATACAACAATGCAGGGTCAACCATCTCTGCTCCAGGACTATAAGCGCGACACCGAACTTCCATTCATTAACCATTATATAATTTTGATCTTGAAGATGACCCTTGAATTACTTTGACCTTAACATGACCCTTGACTAATCTTGAGCTTACCATGTGACCGTGCCCGTGTCCGTAATTCGATCTATTACCTGTATAAAATGCATCAGCGCATCGATTTAGCCGAAATAATGCGTCTTGGTCGACGTACTCCGAAAAAAGTGTCTTCATACAAGTTTCTACGTGTTTGGTTGAAAAGTAACGTTTTCTTTCTACCAGATGGCAGCCGTCTTGGATTTTCCTGTCAAACTGATGTCGTAACGTCAAACTAATGTCAGTATCGGAATCCTAGTGGTCGACGTACCCGAACAAGTGTATTCATACATGCTTCTCTAGTCTAGATGCTCTGGTTCAAAAGTTATGTTTTCGTTCTACCAGATGGCGGGCATCTTGGATTTTGGGGTCAAAGTGATCTCATAGCGTCAAACTGAAGTCAGAATCTGAATCCTCGTGGACAATATTCCTCATGACATTAAAACGTGTGGCCGTCTTGCAACTTTCAAGTTGCGTAAAGACTCATTTGTTTCGACTCTCTTTATCAATTATTTTTATATTAACCTATTTATATATTTATTATTCATTATACCTATTTCAATTAGTTCAGCCAAATGAATTCGACGTATATCTAACTAGATTATTTATCTAAGAATAGTATTTTCATATATTTCAATACTGTATTTATGTGTCTTCTACTAATGTGTATTTATATATTAGGATTATTCCAATTGATTTTAATACATTTTAAACTCAACGTCCCATAAAACGCCACGAATAATTTATAATTGGATTTGCTGCTTTGTAAATACAATATATCATTATTAAGAAGACGAAGTAAATGTTTTGTAATCCCGCATTATATTGCATGTATCGCTTCGATGTCACGTGTTGTTGAGCATTATGACGCAATCGTTACTAAGTGACGCGTCTCGAACCCAACTTCGTTGGAGGAGCGCGCAATATTCCCCGAGAAACCGAATCGGCTTCGTCTGTGTTTCGGAAAGGGAGACAACTTCCGCCGCTCAATACACTAGGTATTGGCCTGCCTGTCTCGATGTTTTCGTAGGAAAGAAAGCACTACACGTTAGCTGAATAGATCCATCGAATGGTACGTAATTGCATATGATATGTTGTCACTGACATCTTTCTCTACAGTTTTTAAAACAATGTTTTATTTTTTCGGTACTGCAACCGTCTGCTAACATGTAGATTTCTGTAGTGTTTCACTGGTATTTATGCGACAAGCATCGGTAATGATCATGATGGTTTTAGATAGGTAGCATTGTCAAACAGAAGCAAAATTAATATTTGTAAATTTTGCAACATCGAACGAACGAACATCTTATTATTAGTCATTTTGTATTACGAACAACATGTATTATTAGAGGTAGACATTTCTATGTTGTTTTAAAGGACGCCCAACTGCTTCAACTAGTTAAATGTTTACTGGCGTTCTGAAATTCATTATTAACACATGTTCCTTGTTCGTTGTATTTTATATGCAAAATAAATGCCAGTCCATATATTTAGAATTCATGTAAGTAGTTTAAAAGCAAATCTTATTGAATAACCGGAAGTGAAATTGCACTTGTCCTTATGATAGATAAAATGGATGTGTTAAAATCCACGGAAATTATAACATACGCTGACGTCGACGATAACGACAATGACGACGATGACAAAGACGACGACGACGGCGACGGCGACGGCGACGGCGACGGCGACGGCGACGGCGACGGCGACGGCGACGGCGACGGCGACGGCGACGGCGACGGCGACGGCGACGGCGACGGCGACGGCGACGGCGACGGCGACGGCGACGGCGACGGCGACGACGACGACGACGACGACGACGACGAGGACGACGAGGACGGCGACGACGACGGCGACGGCGACGACGACGACGACGAGGACGAGGACGGCGACGACGACGGCGACGGCGACGGCGGCGACGACGACGACGACGACGACGGGGACGACGACGACGGCGACGACGACGACGACGGCGACAACGACGACGACGACGACGACGGCGACGACGACGGCGACGACGGCGACGACGGCGACGACGGCGACGACGGCGACGGGGACGGGGACGGGGACGACGACGGCGACGACGACGACAAAGACGACGACGATGACAAAGACGACGACGACGACAACGACAAAGACGACGAAAATGATGTCGAAGATGTCGACAACGATGATGGCGTCGACGACGACGGCGAAAATGGCGACGAGGAAAATGTTGACAAAGACGATGACGACGAAGATGACGACGATGAAGACGACGATGGCGGCGACGATTGCGATAATGGCTACAACCAAAATAACGACAAGGATGACAGCGACGACGGTGGCGACGACGACGTGGTAATTATTTGAAACTTCGGCGTCATTAGATAAGATCAAATATGATAAGTTTATATCAGGTATGGTCTGTAATATAACGACAGTTTTGTAGGTAAAGTGGCATAGCAACACCAACGTCAACACACCCAGAGGTACTCAACACAAAATAGCATATATGAAGACACAGGGCATTAGCAATAATGGTTAATTTAAGTTCCTAAATAATGTTAGTGTAAACAAATTCTTTAATCCATTTAGCAGTAACATACACAGATAGATCGTTCTACTATTTACAACACTTACTTATCAATAGTTGACAAAACTGCTACAGCAGTAGACAATGGTGATTAAGTGCTAGGAATGTTTTCTTGACTTCAGTAAAGCCTTTGATACGGATAATCACATTATTTAATAAACTAGAACATAATGGTACTATAGGTCAAGCGGCTTGAAAGTTATTTTCTAATACACGACAGTATGTTTTATTTGACGGATTGAAGTCAAACTTCCAAACCATATCCTTTGGAGTTCCTCTGGGGTCAGTAATAGAATCCACAAAAATAGTCATTTGGTTAAACAGCAACCAAATATCAGTAAACACATTTTATTAAATTCAGGTCTGTTAATTAAGAATATTTCAA
This sequence comes from Oasisia sp. SBJ-2009, assembly GCA_964017155.1. NCBI lineage: Eukaryota > Metazoa > Annelida > Polychaeta > Sabellida > Siboglinidae > Oasisia > Oasisia sp. SBJ-2009. The sequence goes on from OZ024854.1 coordinate 22,660,884, forward strand.
ATTCAATCAACATATTTATTGAGACCCAAAAATTACCAAGTAGAAAGCACAACGTTCTTAGGAATTATAACAGGTTCTAATTCCTCCGGGTTTCTTCAAATACAGCCTATGTAATCTAAAATTGCGAAATCCGCTGGAATTATCACTAACGCTAGAAAAACGCTCGGCAGACCATCCCATGTGCCATTATATTATAACTTCTTGAACCCGTATCTAACATGTTGTGTAGACATATATGGAGGTGTTTGTAGCACACATTTCAAACTTTTCAACTTTTCAAGAAGTTATTGAGTCTACCATTAAGACAAATATACGAATATGCAGTTATACTCTTTATGTATAAGATTGTGAGGAACATATATCCATCGGTAATGACAAGTATGTTTAATAGAAATAGTGAACCCCACAAATACATGACACGTCATGCTGAATTATGGCATGTTCCAAATTCGAAAACTAACGTATTATGCAAACCATCAAACACCGTGGAGTTAAGCGGTGGAATTACGGAATAAAACCAATGGAGTGTAGTTATGCCTTCGCTAGATTCAAATGTAAACTGAACGGATTTGTATATTGCTAAATAATATCAGTAACTAACATTCATCATTGCAATCATAATGTGCGTAATCACGAAAATGGTATTGCTGTGATTTGTGCTGCTACTCTACTTTTATTCTACTTTTTGTTTTTAACCACACTGTCATTTTTCTTGTTTGGTTATCTTGCACAAAATAACAACATATGTTGGAGGGAACATCTGCCACTTGTGGCTTAACACCTCATTATAGAAACATTGACAATGTGATCAAAACTTACACTTTGTTCTATTTGAACAGAGTGGGTGGGTCTTGCCGTGTCAGTCTCCAGATCCCCGCCCCATACAGCAATACTATACTGAGAGTACACAACTCTAGTAGGTTCTGAGTGTTGTTGTCCTTACTGTGCTGATCTCCAAACTCTCCAGTTGTCCACAGCCAAATGAAGCTTCAAAAGGTTAGCGACTTAAAGTGTAATAGAGTATGCTTTGTGTACACAACGTTAGCGTCGTTACCCGTTGACCTTTGTGGTACATTTTGCAGCTTCAATGGGAAAGTCAAGGTTGTTGTGATATATATTAATAATTTTGTGTATGCAAATTTAAGCTATTTAACTTAAAATGCGCACTGTAAGCTTCACAGTACTTTACTCGATTACAGCATTTCGGTTTAAAGGGATTATTTTAAAATAAACAATAATTATAGTTTGGGCTCCACCATAAAAGGCGTGGTCATGAATTGTCGGTTCAGTTAGCCAGACCTCGGGGGTATCCAACAAGTTAACTGTATTTAAAATTAACCGTTTCTTCGGGGTTAACTGCGGGACCATGAAAATTCATTATCATCGGGCTGCACAATTAACCACTCACGTGACAGCAAGCTCAAAGTGATTCACGTAAACACAGTTATTTATCGGCTTGTTGTGCATTGATTTGCAAGACAAAAG
>OZ024854.1:22672368-22674868 GCA_964017155.1 Oasisia sp. SBJ-2009
CATGCAGAGCAATAATTGTGGTATATGTTTTCGGGTACTCTGATTTCAAATATATAATTCCTATGCTCCTCCGGCATTTATATCCGCCATTTTTAAAGATGGCGATCGTCAATACAAATGTTACAATACATCAAACACTACATCACCTAGAGAAACCTTTTTGACGTTGTTGGATAGCTTAGTGCATAGCGATACCACCATGTTATTTGTCACCTTCATCAACATAACAATGTGCCATCTTTAAAGATGGCGTCTGTCAAAGCCTATTATTTCCGTATTTAAGAAATACGGTATTTAGAGAAATACGGTATCTTTCACCACATTTTAACTGCTTCATATCGTCGAAGGGTCTAGCTGATGTACAGTGGAGACCTGTTTCGCCCAATGTTGACATTAGTTATAAGTATGAGACGAGTTCAACGCTTTATATGATATGTTCCCTATTATCGCTCAGTATACATGAGATCATTATGAATTTCCTGTACGTTTTAAAAGTGTCATCCTCAGAATACATTACAGATGGAAAGATGCATGTGAAAAACATGTTTAGAGGTTAAAGCCTGCGTCACACAGGCCAGGACTACCATCGATCTATTTAGATTATCAGGATACGAGATATAACCCCACTGACATAACTATCCCTAACGAGAAGTATTAATGAGTTTTTTTTTTCAATAAGCCAAGGTTGCCTCATTAATGAATACATTTCTATTATATACTAACTCACAAGTACATTACGCTACTATTATTTCAAACTTGTTTCTTTGTCTTGCCATATTTCAAATGAGTGAAAAGAAACATGGCTATGGACAATAACAAATACATAATAACTTCGGATGTTTAAGTCTGCTCCTGCCTCTCCTGAACTTGATGTATTATCTACATATTGGGCAAGACCGTCGAGCCACTTTATGAAGGGAAGACTAGCAGGAAATGTGTCCGTGACGTAGCTGAGCTCAATAATGATATTGTTAACACAATAATCAGGATTAACGGACCTGACTGCATTCAAGTACCAAAATACTCATGCATGTTATAAATGATAAACTGGTAAACACAATCTCCGGCTCATTTTGGACGAACCCAAGTTAACTATCAGAAGCAACCAACAATTTTCCACACATAGCACAAGCTCTCTTCTCCTTAATTTCAGTAACTGTCAACTGATAGCCATCTTTGATAAATGGACCTAAATAAGACGAAGCTTCCACGAACAAATAGTCTAGTTTGAGGAGGACCATATTTTGTTTCTGACTGTTTTGACAAGTGAACATATTGCAAGAAACAAGCACTATGATATTATATATATATATATATATATATATATATATATATATATATATATATATATATATATATATATATATATATATATCAGCAAATACACTCTCAGACTCTCAAACGTAGTGTGTGCATCTAGCATATACGTCATCTCATTGCATCCAGAAATGTCATAGCACTTTCGTGATTACAAAGTGTGAATTTATCCGTAAGTCTTTTCCTTCTTAACCGAACCCTATCACTCCCACGTATAGTACAATCAATGTAGTTCGGATAAACATGGAACCTGGTTTAGGAGAGCTTATGCTGCGTGTGTAAGGATTGTGGATTGCTTCTGGTAGTTTGTCTCACCAGTTACCTCTGTTTCCTCCAAAATGAGCGGGGAATTCCGCATATCAGTGCATCGTTTATAACATGCAAACCTATTGTGATTGTTGTACTTGAATGCACAGTTTTGTCCATGGCCATGTTTATTTTCAATTATCTGATATATGGCAAGACAAGAAATAAACAAGTTTGAAATAATAGTAGGGTAAAGTAGTTGTGTGTTGGTATATAACATAAATGTCTTCATTCAAAGAGGCAACCATGGCTTATTGTAAACAAACACCTCAATAATACTTCTCTTTTGGGATAGTTATATTAGCGGGGATATATCTCGTAGGCAATTACCACCTGTTTTAAAACATCATTTGACTGCTGAATACCCGAAAATCTAAATAATTGCTCTAGGTGACGTAGTGTTTGAGATATTGTAACATTTGTATTGATGACCGCCATTTTTACAAATGGCGGAAATAAATGCCGGAGGAGCATAGAAATGATATACTTGAAATCAGAATTACTGCTCTGCATGCCGTATGTATTAAGATTATTAAGATAAAGCAAAAGCATAAATTCGAAAACGTAGATTGTGCATTGTCGCCAACAGAGGGACCATGTTATACCCACTTCACCATGCTCAAACTGATTTTTCCATCAATGACACATCCTGGGTGATGAATAAAGTCAGGTCTGACACTGTTGTAACACGTATTGGTAGTAGTAGTAGGGTGCAAGAAAACCTGCTTCAGTTTGGTCAAAATCAGTCTATTTTTGGACCCTTAACCCCCATATCGGCATAAAATTGTTGCTACATATCCATTTCAATGAAATACATTGATATAACTACCAATTCTAAAAAAATAACAGGGCTGATTTAATAAAATTAGCAAGTAAC
>OZ024854.1:22687368-22689868 GCA_964017155.1 Oasisia sp. SBJ-2009
GAACATTTTCGTCACCACACGGTGTAGTGTCACTGCCGTCACACCGACAGGGAGCCCACCCCGATGCCTGGACGCCGACACCTCCGCCCGCCTATGCCGAGTGCCGACCAGTCGCTTGTCGGGACTCGGTGATTTGTTCGCACCAGGCCGAGTCACCAGCGACTACGACATAACACTTCGCCGCCAACATCCACGGCTCCTGAAGGTGCCGCGAGCAGAGATGCGTCCAACCAGCAGGCGAGGCTGAGCGCGCGCACGAAGCAGCGACCGCGGCCGTCCGACTCGACAAGACACACTTCCTTGACGGCGACGATACAACGTGTCCCGCACTCTGCCGTACACCGCAGGAGCACGCACGCACGCACGCGGCACGCTCGCTCACATCATTAACGTCGATCAAGCAGAAAGGACTCGGAGTGTGACAGAGAAGCAGATCCGCCCGCTAACTCCATATTGCGTCGTCTTCATTTCGTTTGGATTAACTCGCGTCTCTCAGTGAATCCCGCAACGTCACTCGGCACTTGTCACCTTCTTGCGGTGTTAGCCGACAAACGTTGATCCTCGCGGATTCCGCCTTCGGCGGATCGACGGATGTTGTTGATTTCGGATGCTGTAGACGCCTGCAACGAGTATAACTTGCGTAAATCAGGAGCGTCACTGGTTGTGACTACCGTACGTCTCTCTACGTCTATCCAGTCGAGGCGGCGGTGCGAGGCATTAAACGCAACACGGCAGTGGATACATGGAACCACATGTAGCGCTCAGACTGCTGAATTGAACACATCTGCAGTAAGGCAAACTCAAAACTTCGCGTTACTCACAAGCGCTGCGTAGACGCAGATTTAAAGCAGTTGTCAGAATAGTGAGTGTGTCAGTTACGAAGTCTGGAGTGTAGCTAGCTGAATAGTGGACTTGTCACGGTGTTGGCCTTTGTTCCCGGAAGTAATGGTCTATCAAGACACTTGCCACAAGGACGACATGTAAGATGCCGGCCAGGGTGGACGACTCGCCCGGGGGTTGGCTACTCACGGTTCTGGCTACTGTCGTCGTTGTCGTGAGTGCCATGGCGACTGACATGGCGAGTAAAGGTGAGTTGTCATTGTGAGATTGAAGTCGTTGTGGTGGTCATGTGGTAGCGGAAGTAGTTGTTGTGTCAGTCGAGGTGGTTGTGGCATTGGCAGCTGTACGTTGACGGTTGCTGTGGTTCATAGTATGATGGTAGTTGTGTACTGTGGACACTGCGGTTGTAATTGTGGGTGTTAACAGGGCAGTATAAGTTCATCAATGACAGTAGTGATAGTTGTAGTGGTGGTAGTGCTATCCTTCGTGGTGATGGCACTAATAGCGCCGTCGTTATTGTTGGTTTTGTTTATAGCGGTGATTTGATTGGAAGTTAATGTTGTAGTATACAGATTGTTGTGATGGTGGTAGCAGTAATATATATGGTATTAGTAATAGTAATAGTAAGTAGCAGCAGCAGCAGCAGCAGCAGCAGCAGCAGCAGGAGCAGTAGCAGTAGCAGTAGCAGTAGCAGTAGCAGTAGCAGTAGCAGTAGCAGTAGCAGTAGCAGTAGCAGTAGCAGTAGCAGTAGCAGGAGCAGGAGCAGGAGCAGGAGCAGGAGCAGGAGCAGGAGCAGTAGCAGTAGCAGTAGCAGCAGCAGCAGCAGCAGCAGCAGCAGCAGTAGCAGTAGCAGGAGCAGGAGCAGGAGCAGGAGCAGTAGCAGTAGCAGTAGCAGTAGCAGTAGCAGTAGCAGTAGCAGTAGCAGTAGCAGTAGCGGTAGTGGGAGTGGGAGTAGGAGTAGGAGTAGTAGTAGTAGTAGTAGTAGTAGTAGTAGTAGTAGTAGTAGTAGTAGTAGTAGTAGTAGTAGTAGCAGTAGCAGGAGCAGGAGCAGGAGCAGGAGTAGTAGTAGTAGTAGTAGTAGTAGTAGTAGTAGTAGTAGTAGTAGTAGTAGTAGTAGTAGTAGTAGTAGTAGCAGTAGCAGTAGCAGTAGCAGTAGCAGTAGCAGTAGCAGCAGCAGCAGCAGCAGCAGTAGCAGTAGCAGTAATAATAGTAGTAGTAATAGTAGTAATAGTAGTAATAGTAATAGTAGTAGTAGTATTAGTAATTACGATAGTCATAATGAACGTTGTCGTTGTGATGGAGTTATTGATGGTGGTGATTGTATTTTGTATTCTTGTTGCTGTAGTGATAGTTGTTGTTTTGTTGATGGTAATCGTAGTAGTTGTTGTGATGGTGGTGCTGATCTTTATGGCTGTGGCCTCTTCCTACTCAGGCTGTTAATATCAATGAGCGTTCTGGCAGCGGCGACGCGGTAACTGTGGTTGCGCTGGCTTTGCATAGCAACGAGGCGTCATGTTAAACCACACATCACTTCAATGCAATATCTATTACACGACAACGTGACACATCAATTGCGTGTGTCGACAAGACCGATGTGACAATATAGAAACTGAATTGCAGTCGAGATGCATTGAAGAAGAAACACGGTGACTGATCGAGA
>OZ024854.1:22699868-22712368 GCA_964017155.1 Oasisia sp. SBJ-2009
CGGTCGTTGCTGTTCCAACGGCCGTCTTGTTTGTCTTAGTACAGCTGTTGCTGCTGTGGTCACTAGACGGTCGTTGCTGTTCCAACGGCCGTCTTGTTTGTCTTAGTACAACTGTTGCTGCTGTTGTCACTACACGGTCGTTGCTGTTCCAACGGCCATCTTGTTTGTCTTTCTATAAGTGTTGTTTCTGTTCTCACTAGACGGGCGTTGTTGTTCCAGTGGCCATCTTGTTTGTCTTTCTACAAGTGTTGTTGCTGTTCTCACTAGCTGGTTGTTGCTGTTCCAACGGCCGTCTTGTTTGTCTCAGTACAACTGTTGCTGCTGTTGTCACTAGCCGGTCGTTGCGGCTCGCCTTGTTTGTGCTGTTGTACCCTAACGCATGACGTACGACGTTCGATCGCTGGCGTTGCTATCGGTTTATCTTCTCCCGCATCCGACGAACCAAACCAATACATCACAGAGGTCGCTCAGCGGCAGGAAACATCGAGTCGTGGTTCTGATTTAACCGTCTACCCGCGTCGGAGCCGCTGATATTATCGACGACAATAATTCACAGGCAGCGCGTCTTGTCACGACTAATATGAAATCATCTTGAGCACCACTTGATCGATGATAAGATACGCTTGCACGCCCGGGGACCGACAGTCACGCTGGGGGACCGCCATCTCCCGCGGCTGATGGGGTGCAGCGAAGCCTGGCGAGCCGTTTACTCGGCGTTGTCCTCTCCTGTTTCATTACCGCTGCTCGCAATCGATTTATGCGCCAACAAAATCACACAAAAACATGGTTGAGAAATATTAGCATCAATCTCGACTCGACTGTCTAAGATGGACAATTTCACCTAAGTTTCAATTTCGGACAGCTGCAAGGACCAACGCCTTACAAAGAGCAGTAATATAATTCCAATGATGAATTTATGCGAATGGATGTATAGTTAGTTTCGTTCATTAATAGCTGCGTTGCTGAGTGATTCCGCAGATCGAGTTGGTGGCCACATGAACTGAAACGCCGCGGCTGAAATGGAAAGCAGTTGCACTGGACATAAAACACTAAATGAGATCCAATATAACGGACGCACCTTTAAATGAAACTCACAAATTCAATTTGACATACACGGACAGTATCGACGAATTCACAATGAGTGGCTCAGTGGTTCTGTGACTCACAGTCAGAGCGTCCGAATCTCGAGAAGGAACCTTTGCCCAACCGAAGGATGCTTACTGCTGTACGATGTTGACAATGATGACTAGCACAAACTAAAATATAAAACTACACATATTCACTCGCCAGACAATTGCTAGCGTTGGATGAACAGAATAAGCTATTCGCGCGTGTCTCTGAATGCGTCATTTACCCCAACAGCGTTTAATAAACAGTTGGAATAGACAAACGTTGACACATAGACAGGTACACAAACGCAAATCCTTTTTTTCTCAGAAAGATAAACAAAAGAGACGTAGACACTTTTGTAGGTAGAAGTACTCTCTAAGTATATGTCTGGACATTCGTCAGCGATGTTGTCATAAAAGTATTTCATAAAATTGGGAAACATAATGTCCCAGTGATATGACTCAGAGTCAGTATACTTAAGTTTATTTTGATCAGTTGCTGCCTTTGTTGGACGTCGTCTCCTGGTCGTGTTTGCATCATAAAATGTGTTATTAGTTTATCCTATGTAATGGTTTGATTAAAAGCAATTGTTTCCACCCATTTCAGCACGTTTCTCGCAATGCACGACGGACTGTCACAATGTCACGCTAATCCGCGCCCCCTCCGGCTACCTCTCCACCTACGTGACGCAGGAGGAGGAATCCGCATGCACAACCGGAAGTAGATGTCCATGGCGCCTGCGCGTCGCTCCCGGACAAAGGATCAACCTGACGCTCATCGACCTCAACATCGGCGAAATCGGTCGAAAGGCAACAAACAGGTTCGAGCTGTACAACAAGAAACACTGCCAAAGGTAGGTTCTGGGGCGCAGTGAGAGAGTGACCGTAATGACCGTTGTCCAAATATGTTTGCTGGTTTTCGAAATCTGGATAATTCATTTTCAGTTCACTTTGCCGCAGGTCATCCAGGTCTGTGCTACGTGTACTGTGGTGAACATAAGTGAAATAATCATTTTCGCGCGGTAAATTGCAAGTTGGCTGAATGCTCACCAAATAAATTTATTTTCTGAGGGATATACCATACAACAATAATGTGTGTGTGTCTGTGTGTGTGTGTGTGTGTGTGTGTGCGTGCGTGCGTGCCTGCGTGCCTGTGCCTGTGCCTGTGCCTGTGCCTGTGCCTGTGCCTGTGCCTGTGCCTGTGCCTGTGCCTGTGCCTGTGCCTGTGCCTGTGCCTGTGCCTGTGCCTGTGCCTGTGCCTGTGCCTGTGCCTGTGCCTGTGCCTGTGCCTGTGCCTGTGCCTGTGCCTGTGCCTGTGCCTGTGCCTGTGCCTGTGCCTGTGCCTGTGCCTGTGCCTGTGCCTGTGCCTGTGCCTGTGCCTGTGCCTGTGCCTGTGCCTGTGCCTGTGCCTGTGCCTGTGCCTGTGCCTGTGCCTGTGCCTGTGCCTGTGCCTGTGCCTGTGCCTGTGCCTGTGCCTGTGCCTGTGCCTGTGCCTGTGCCTGTGCCTGTGCCTGTGCCTGTGCCTGTGCCTGTGCCTGTGCCTGTGCCTGTGCCTGTGCCTGTGCCTGTGCCTGTGCCTGTGCCTGTGCCTGTGCCTGTGCCTGTGCCTGTGCCTGTGCCTGTGCCTGTGCCTGTGCCTGTGCCTGTGCCTGTGCCTGTGCCTGTGCCTGTGCCTGTGCCTGTGCCTGTGCCTGTGCCTGTGCCTGTGCCTGTGCCTGTGCCTGTGCCTGTGCCTGTGCCTGTGCCTGTGCCTGTGCCTGTGCCTGTGCCTGTGCCTGTGCCTGTGCCTGTGCCTGTGCCTGTGCCTGTGCCTGTGCCTGTGCCTGTGCCTGTGCCTGTGCGTGTGCGTGTGCGTGTGCGTGTGCGTGTGCGTGTGCGTGTGCGTGTGCGTGTGCGTGTGCGTGTGCGTGTGCGTGTGCGTGTGCGTGTGCGTGTGCGTGTGCGTGTGCGTGTGCGTGTGCGTGTGCGTGTGCGTGTGCGTGTGCGTGTGCGTGTGCGTGTGCGTGTGCGTGTGCGTGTGCGTGTGCGTGTGCGTGTGCGTGTGCGTGTGCGTGTGCGTGTGCGTGTGCGTGTGCGTGTGCGTGTGCGTGTGCGTGTGCGTGTGCGTGTGCGTGTGCGTGTGCGTGTGCGTGTGCGTGTGCGTGTGCGTGTGCGTGTGCGTGTGCGTGTGCGTGTGCGTGTGCGTGTGCGTGTGCGTGTGCGTGTGCGTGTGCGTGTGCGTGTGCGTGTGCGTGTGCGTGTGCGTGTGCGTGTGCGTGTGCGTGTGCGTGTGCGTGTGCGTGTGCGTGTGCGTGTGCGTGTGCGAGTGCGTAGGTGAGTGCGTGTGTGTGTGACTATTATTATTGTCTCCAAAACGCCAAAATATCATCTACAAATAGTTAGGCATGTTTGACAATAGTTTGTGTCCGACACGTACGACCTGGATACGTGTTATTTGGCGTGAACTCGACTTACCGCCGATGGAAAATTATCACAAAAGTGTCAGATGTACTGTCGTAACAGAAATGGCAACAACCACAACTAACATATCCGGTGTTGACCTTCACGCCGGACGAGACTGGACCCAGATTAAATTACCTCACCTTTCTAATGTTGCCGTAGACAGTATCCTGATAGGACACGTCGAGGTGAGTGTCTGAGTCAGACCAGTCTGACTCGATGTTAATTACTATCTAACGGTTCACTAACCAACTGTGCTAATTGGATCACACTTCATCAACTTAGATAATTAACTACACATATCAACCATAGATACCAACTAAGATAATTAACTACACTTAGATAATTATCTACGCCTCATTAGCATGTTTCAGGGATAGCCAAAGTTGATCCAACGTAGATCTCCAATTTTGAAAATCAAGGAAGGTTTTAATTAAAATATCGCACGTTTCATTAGCACGTGGAAAAGAACAAGACAATAACCATTAGTAAATGTATCAGTTGCACCGCACACGTAAACAATTTTCACGATGAGGCAAGAATACTGAAAATGGATGTATATAGGCCGTGTGGCGGTCTGCATGTACTGTGAGTAATGCAGGACGTCATCACTTTGCTGTTGCCCACGTGTTGCTGGTAATTGATATGCAAATGTTCAAAGCATCATAACCACGGATGAATAAACGGGTAAGTGATACGTATGATTAAAAATATGTATTACTAAATAAAGAATATTTATTGAATACTAGGACACAAATATGTTTTTAATGAAAACGAAAACAGCGTTCACATTTAGCTCAATTTGTGTGGGTGAATTCGTTAGTGGATATCGAAACGTGTCTTGGGTTTTGAGTGACTTCAGTGTTCACTCCCGGTGTCGTCAGCGCCGTGGGTGCGGGTGACACGGTGCGGGTTGTCGCCGTGTGTCAAATGTGCACTTCGGGACCTGCTCGCGATGCGGTGTCGCGCACGAAATGTCACATCTGTTTTTGTTTAATCTGCATGATCAGCCGGCCGTGATTAAATTTGCAATTAATTAATTACAAAGCACTGTAACAACAGAAAGACTGGCTCGCGCTGAGGGTGCGTGGGGTGGGTGGGGGAGGTGTGGCGGTTACTTTGTTGTTGTGGTGGTGGTAGTGATGGAGATAGTGGTGGTGGTGGTGGTGGTGGTGGTGGTGGTGGTGGTGGTGCTAATTATGGTGACAGTGAGAGTATACTGCTGTATCTATGTACTCCAAGTCGTTCCACAGCGCCGTGTACACACACCCATGAACATATATGTTATATAGATTTCATCTAAATGATAACATCTCACCACATCGCTGCCTCAACGCTGTAACAGTCCACTCACTATAGAACCATCTTATTCACTCAATGCAATTATGTAGATTTGTGGTTTGATCCATGTTGTGTTGCTGCGGTGAGCTGTGGCGTGTAGTGTGTACTCGTGTAGTGTGTATTCGTGTAGTGTTTACTGGTGTAGTGTGTACTCGTGTAGCGTGTACTCGTGTAGCCTATACTCGTGTAGCGAGTACTCGTGTAGCTTGTACTCTTGATGCGTGTACTCGTGTAGTGTGTACTCATGTAGCGTGTACTCGTGTAGTGTGTTCTCGTGTAGTGTGTACTCGTGTAGCGTGTACTCGTGTAGTGTGTACTCGTATAGTGTGTACTCGTATAGTGTGTACTCGTGTCGTGTGTACTCGTCTAGTGGGTACTCGTGTAGTGTGTACTCGTGTGGTGTGTACTCGTATAGTGTGTAATCGTGTAGTATGTACTCGTGTCGTGTGTACTCGTGTAGTGTGTACTCGTGTCGTGTGTACTCGTGTAGTGTGTACTCGTGTCGTGTGTACTAGTGTAGTGTGTACTCGTGTCGTGTGTACTCGTGTAGTGTGTACTCGTGTCGTGTGTACTCGTGTAGTGTGTACTCGTGTCGTGTGTACTCGTGTAGTGTGTACTCGTGTCGTGTGTACTCGTGTAGTGTGTACTCGTGTGGTGTGTACTCGTGTCGTGTAGTGTGTACTCGTGTAGTGTGTACTCGTGTAGGGTGTACTCGTGCAGTGTGTACTCATGTAGTGTGTACTCGTGTAGTGTGTACTCGTGTGGTGTGTACTCGTGTAGGGTGTACTCGTGTAGGGTGTACTCGTGTAGTGTGTATTCGTGTCGTGTGTACTCGTGTCGTGTGTACTCGTGTGATGGCAGTCAGCGGTAAATGTCACCGTTTGGCCCTCGGATGACAAGGTTACATGAAACTAAATCAAGGTCTCAAGTACACAGCCGATCACGTCGCAAGTGACAGCGCCGCTCGAAAAAGACGCTCCTTCGTCGCACGGCCCGATCTAATCAGCCGCTCGCTGGGAGGTGATTGATTTGCCGGTAAATCCGTTTAATTTCGTTGCTTCACGACCAATTTCAAAATTGCTACGTCAGTTCGGTGAATGAATGCGTTCTTAACAGTCGTGTAGCGAGCCCGGTAACCAGATAGACGGACGCAGAACGGCAGAAAGTTGACGCGGCGTAAAGAAACACACTTGAATTGAGGACACGTCGAAATGTCGAGCAAAAAATAAGTTGACTTGTTTAAAGCTGCCGTGCAGCGGCTAAGTGATCGCACGACTGACGACGTAGGATGACACTCTACCGGGCGAATGTATACAGCTGTCACCTAGGCGCTTGTCAGTGTCGCGTCGGTGCTCACCCACGCGCACGCACGCACCCGCTCGCATACGGAATAACGCAACATGTATACATACGTGCAAAATACACACACGGTCACACGACTAAAACAACCCCCTTACTACTACTACTAGTACTACTACTGCTGCTGCTGCTGCTGCTGCTGCTGCTGCGGCTACTACTACTACTACTACTACTACTACTACTACTACTACTACTACTACTACTACTACTACTACTACTACTACTACTACTACTACTACTACTACTACTACTACTACTACTACTACTACTACTAGTACTACTACTACTACTACTACTACTACTACTACTACTACTACTACTACTACTACTACTACTACTAATACTACTACTACTACTACTACTACTACTACTAGTACTACTACTACTACTACTACTACTACTACTACTACTACTACTACTACTACTACTACTACTACTACTACTACTACTACTACTACTACTACTACTACTACTACTACTACTACTACTACTACCACTACCACTACGACTACCACTATATATCACTACCACTACCACTACCACTACCACTACCACTACCACTACCACTACCACTACCACTACCACTACCACTACCACTACCACTACCACTACCACTACCACTACCACTACCACTACCACTACCACTACCACTACCACTACCACCACCACCACCACTACCACTACTACTACTACTGTTTGAAGCGCGCGCACACACACACACACACACACACACACACACACACACACACACACACACACACACACACACACACACACGTACTTCCGCATCCATATGTATCAAGTAAATGACCTCAGCGGTGTTCAGCGTCGTCTCATCTGAAAGAGATTCCTACTTCTTTTGCACGTAATATACGCTAATAAATTAATCTACAATTGGCAACTTTTATTCTGCGAAATTGTGTCCAGTGTTTTCAGGTCACCTCCTGACCGGTTCTTGCCAGGTATTCGTCTGCCTGCTCCATCAGTCGAGGTCCTGATGACACCGGTCTTTATTCATAACAATTACGGACGATACGCTATATACAGGCCTACATTGGTGTGAAGCTTTTTCATAAGCCTATATTTATTGGAAGACAAACGTATTCATCATCAAACAAGGATAGTTTGATTTGACCGAAAAATTATATTTCAGTATTCTAGTTCATACGCAGTCTAGCTACACATTAGGCGACTCATTACTAGTGGGATAAAACACGCGCCTTTTCCCTACGCTGAATCACGAAGTTACACCAGCAACGCACCTGACTGAAGTTAACTTGAGGCACGTAGCCGGAGATTTCTGCCGTAACAAGCTATTACTGCCGTCGTCGCCACGTCACTTAGGACGGCCGCCACTGCACTTAAACCGGCTCCGTCAGGGTCCTAGTATCTAAATTGCGTCTCATCCGGACGCCGCTGAAATATATCGTCAACATGGGACTATTTATTATTGGGCGATTAATCCCGCGATAGCGAAAGCAGTTTTGGCTCTGGCGATGTACACGGGACGGCCGGTAGTTAAAAGCTTCGCTCGTTTCACTGACGTCACTCGTGCTTAAGAGTGGTTAGGGAATATTTCAAAACATTAACGTACGACACAGCAACAATTTGATGTAATGTCACCTCCCCCGTCACCGTGCCGGAAGAGTAAACTTTGATTACATCGATCTGTACGTATCATCAGCGCATTCCTATTAGCCGCTTTAGCTGTGAGACGCAATACAACACAGTCCGCATACACCTTTGGATAACTGACGTCTTTACGCGTTATGATAGCAAAATCGTGTTATAGGTCAAACGTGGTAGGCTTCGCTAACCTATATACGTATACAAAGCCAGTTCCGCAGAGAGACAGGTGATGAGACGACCCCTTAATTGCCGGAGCAACACATAGATAGTAACATATGTCACACGGCTTGTTATCATTATAGAAGACACAATTTGTTATCATTATAGAAGACACGATGTCAGACAAATGTCAGCCATTCATGTCAGTATGTGTTATAAACGAGTGACAGCGGTATATTCAGGGAAGATACTGGTTTATGGCCCGATGAGCAGTTTTCTTATCTGTTGCCCTGTATAACTTACTGCGTCCCATCAGTTCGCCGTGGAAATCTACACGCGTAATGCGTGACTAACAGCGTTGCCAATTATGTCGTTCCCGGCATCCGCGAAAAACCGCAGGATGCTGATAAAATTTGCTCGTCAGGAAATTGCTAGCGTTGGTTGAAGAGAAATAAGATATCTGAGCAAGTCTCCGGATTCATCAGTGCATCGGTGTTATTTCTTCACACCGCAGTCCTTCTGTCAGAGCAGGGACTAATAAATAGTCCGCGTAATTACACAGAAGACAGCTTTGTCGCACTATTATTAATCGCGTTGATAATATTGGTGACTATTTCAACAGATGAATTATGCGATGATCGATTTTCATTGACGTATAGGAAGTTAAAATAATGCGCATCCCCTTTAGAAAACGGGAACAAGTTTAGATTTAACTGCCAAAGAACGTTGCCGTAAATGACATTAAGAAAATATATACCCTTCTAAAAATGTATAATTAATATATTTAGCAGACATGCGAGTAAATAGTATAAACAATTACACAGTGACCATGAATAAAACAAAATTATTAGTTATTAGTTTTCAGTTAAAACCAAGTAACTAGTTGCAAGGAGCTTTCCAAGTAATAGCCTCGAATACCCAGGCTCCGTGAGGTGGCAGCACATTTCAGCCCCTCAACTCTGCCTGGGGAATTAATGGGCTGCCGTTGTAACCGCCAGGGCGGCCTTACCCCAGATTAAGGTAGAGACGCCCTCAGGCCAACTACGAAATAATAATTAAAAAAAGAGATACAAGATAATGATATCCTATGAAAAGTATTCAACATTGAATTTATATTAACAAAAAATAAATAAAAATAACAATTTGCAGTTGTTTATAAAATAAGAATTACGACAAGATTAACCAGTATCCGTGAGGTGGCAGCATTGTTTAGCCCCACCCGGATACTATTCTAAAGCCGGCAAAGTCACCAGACTTCTTGGCATAGTTCCGCAGCCGACCGACAGTCGGTTAAGCGAGAATACCCAAGTAATTGGGCACATAAGAGGTCGCCATGCAACCTACAGCGGTGCTGTTTAACTTCCAGTATAACGACACTATGACAACTGCACGAAACACACCACACACTGTATCAGTTTGTGTTTGGTCGAGGGATCGAGCCAGAGGTAAAACATGTGAAACCGCTTATGAGTGTTCATGTTCACAAGATGCCAAACAATTGCTGATGCAAGGCCAACATTTGTTTCTGTGGCATTTTACACAAACGGGTGTAAAAAAGTGTTTACGTGTGTGTGTAATATTAATGAAAAAGACCAATCCATCTGCTCCTAGATATGCCGTCATCACAGAACCAGACAGCAAAAAGACAAGTGTGATTTGTGGCTCCACCGTGCGGAAGACACACGTGTACGAATCCGTTGGAAACATAGTTGATATTCAGCCGCTTCAGGGCGCCACAAGACGCCGTCGAATATTCCTGCTGAAACACCAAGGTATCCGCACATACATTGTAGCATTGCTAGTCGGCGCCATAACAGTTACTTATTTTCAGGAGATTGGTATTGCATATATGAGTATATGTGTGAGTGCATGTCCATATGTGAAAACTAAGCTGCACATTACCAAGTTTTCAAATTTAATCAATTACGTACACACTCTTCTTTCTTTCTTCACTCCTCCTCCATTACATTCATCATACCCACTGTCATTTCTTTCTTCACTCCACCTCCATAACATCCGTCATACACACTCTCCCTTCTTTCTTCATTCCACCTCCATTACAACCGTTATACATACGTCATGCACACTCTCCCTTCTATTTTCACTCCACCTCCATTATAAACATCATGCACACTCTCCCTTCTTTCTTCACTCCACCTCCATTATATACATCATGCACACTCTCCCTTCTATCTTCACTCCACCTCCATTATATACATCATGCACACTCTCCCTTCTATCTTCACTCCACCTCCATTATATACATCATGCACACTCTCCCTTCTTTCTTCACTCCACCTCCATTATATACATCATGCACACTCTCCCTTCTTTCTTCACTCCACCTCCATTATATACATCATGCACACTCTCCCTTCTATCTTCACTCCACCTCCATTATATACATCATGCACACTCTCCCTTCTATCTTCACTCCACCTCCATTATATACATCATGCACACTCTCCCTTCTTTCTTCACTCCACCTCCATTATATACATCATGCACACTCTCCCTTCTTTCTTCACTCCACCTCCATTATAGACATCATACACACTCTCCCATCTTTCTTCACTCCACCTCCATTATATACATCATGCACACTCTCCCTTCTATCTTCACTCCACCTCCATTATATACATCATGCACACTCTCCCTTCTTTCTTCACTCCACCTCCATTATATACATCATGCACACTCTCCCTTCTATCTTCACTCCACCTCCATTATATACATCATGCACACTCTCCCTTCTATCTTCACTCCACCTCCATTATATACATCATACACACTCTCCCATCTTTCTTCACTCCACCTCCATTATATACATCATGCACACTCTCCCTTCTATCTTCACTCCACCTCCATTATAGACATCATACACACTCTCCCATCTTTCTTCACTCCACCTCCATTATATACATCATGCACACTCTCCCTTCTATCTTCACTCCACCTCCATTATATACATCATGCACACTCTCCCTTCTTTCTTCACTCCACCTCCATTATAGACATCATACACACTCTCCCATCTTTCTTCACTCCACCTCCATTATATACATCATGCACACTCTCCCTTCTATCTTCACTCCACCTCCATTATATACATCATGCACACTCTCCCTTCTATCTTCACTCCACCTCCATTATATACATCATGCACACTCTCCCTTCTTTCTTCACTCCACCTCCATTATATACATCATGCACACTCTCCCTTCTTTCTTCACTCCACCTCCATTATATACATCATGCACACTCTCCCTTCTTTCTTCACTCCACCTCCATTATATACATCATGCACACTCTCCCTTCTTTCTTCACTCCACCTCCATTATATACATCATGCACACTCTCCCTTCTTTCTTCAATCCACCTCCATTACATTCATCAGACACACTCTCCCTTCTTTCTTCACTCCACCTCCATTATATACATCATGCACACTCTCCCTTCTTTCTTCACTCCACCTCCATTATAGGCATCATACACACTCTCCCTTCTTTCTTCAATCCACCTCCATTACATTCATCAGACACACTTTCCCTTCTTTCTTCAATCCACCTCCATTACATTCATCATACACACTCTCCCTTCTTTCTTCAATCCACCTCCATTACATTCATCAGACACACTTTCCCTTCTTTCTTCACTCCACCTCCATTATATACATCATGCACACTCTCCCTTCTTTCTTCACTCCACCTCCATTACATTCATCATACACACTCTCCCTTCTTTCTTCAATCCACCTCCATTACATTCACCATACACACTCTCCCTTGTTTCTTCACTCCATCTACATTATACTCATCATATACACTCTCCTTTCTTTCTTCACTCCACCTCCATTATATTCATCATACACACTCTCCCTTCTTTCTTCACTCCACCTCCATTATATTCATCATACACACTCTCCCTTCTTTCTTCACTCCACCTCCATTATATTCATCATACACACTCTCCCTTCTTTCTTCACTCCACCTCCATTATATTCATCATACACACTCTCCCTTCTTTCTTCACTCCACCTCCATTATATTCATCATACACACTCTCCCTTCTTTCTTCACTCCACCTCCATTATAATCATCATACACACTCTCCTTTCTTTCTTCACTCCACCTCCACTATAATCATCATACACACTCTCCTTTCTTTCTTCACTCCACCTCCACTATATTCATCATACACACTCTCCCTTCTTTCTTCACTCCACCTCCATTACATTCACCCCTGCTCTTGTCTACGTCCCTTCCTTCTTACGTACATTCCTTCTGATCAACATCATATCCATCAGCCATCCATCTTCCCCTCTGCCCCATAATGACGCATTCAACCATCCCTTGACTCACTCGCTCGCTCACTCACTCACTCACTCACTCACTCACTCACTCACTCACTCACTCACTCACTCACTCACTCACTCACTCACTCTCTCACTTACTCACTCACTTA
>OZ024854.1:22714868-22727368 GCA_964017155.1 Oasisia sp. SBJ-2009
CGACATGTTGGTAAGCTGAACCTTCCCAAGTTACGCCAGTGACATGATGATAAGAAGGTTTTGGAGATACGTTGGCCGATATGTCATACACGGCACTGAGCTGTCAGTTCCATCCTATTTTTCACCGTAGTCCGGGTGAGTTTCGAGTTGGTTATGGTCCTCCACGTTGAGTTCTCCTTTTCGTTGTTCCCCATCACTGCTGTCTCCACCGTCGATTTCACCCCGCCCCTGCCTCACTGTTCACCCCCTCCCGAATTAAAAAGTAGCGATGTAATGTAATCATTATAAAACATCTCAAACTGGCTGGTATACGGTACGGTCCGGCGAGTACACGTCGAACTATTGTCTATGTTCTAACAACGTATGGCGAAGCTAGCATCTGCAAATTGTGGCATGATACTAAGTAGGCCTGTGTGAGGACAACACTGACATGGAGCAAGGCCTACCATTCTTCTATGCCGCAGTACAATAGGCCTTAGGCTTTATTTCTAACAGGTGCTGAACATAATTCAGAAACAACCCATAACTAATCTGCTTATTAAAATCTAAATAACTAGGTAGGCAGGCAGTCAGGCAGGCAGTCAGGCAGTCAGGCAGTCAGGCAGGCAGGCAGGCAGGCAGGCAGGCAGGCAGGCAGGCAGGCAGGCAGGCAGGCAGGCAGGCAGGCAGGCAGGCAGGCAGGCAGGCAGGCAGGCAGGCAGGCAGGCAGGCAGGCAGGCAGGCAGGCAGGCAGGCAGGCAGGCAGGCAGGCAGGCAGGCAGGCAGGCACGCACGCACGCACGCAGGCAGGCAGGCAGGCAGGCAGGCAGGCAGGCAGGCAGGCAGCAGCAGCTGTAGTAGTAGTAGTAGTAGTAGTAGTAGTAGTAGTAGTAGTAGTAGTAGTAGTAGTAGTAGTAGTAGTAGTAGTAGTAGTAGTAGTAGTAGTAGTAGTAGCAGCAGCAGCAGCAGCAGCAGCAGCAGCAGCAGCAGCAGCAGCAGTAGCAGTAGTAGTACTGTGTGCGTGTGCGTGTGCGTGTGCGTGTGCGTGTGCGTGTGCGTGTGCGTGTGCGTGTGCGTGTGCGTGTGCGTGTGCGTGTGCGTGTGCGTGTGCGTGTGCGTGTGCGTGTGCGTGTGCGTGTGCGTGTGCGTGTGCGTGTGCGTGTGCGTGTGCGTGTGCGTGCATGGTAGCTTGTGTGTGTTTGTATACGTGTCTGAGATACATACACACACATATATGTATATATATATATATATATATATATATATATATATATATATATATATATATATATATATATATATATATATATAGACTGACTGACTGACTGACTGACTGTTGATTCTTCTGTAGCCCCAGCAACGAGTGGTGGCGGGGAAGTTCATACCGTTGCCACGTGACGAGTGTGACCCCAAATCTTCAACCGTCGTGACGTATTTCGAATTGGACGTTGAAAAGGTTCCGCCCGGTCGCGCGAGACGATACGAGAAAATGCGAGAGAGACGAGACGGTGATCCGGACAGTGCCGCTCCCGTTGCCGACGTATAACATCCAGTCTTTTCACGTGACCGGAAGTACTGTCGTCGTCGGACTCAATCCGCTCGACCGAACACGTGCTTGCAACACGGGAACATGGCGGACACGTTTGCGAAAGTTTGGAATCTGATGTCAGTATTAGTTGAAAGTGCTGGCGATCGTGTTCGTGTGTAATATTTTTTATTTTGTGAGAAATGTGTACATACGTGAGGTGTGTTTATATATAACGTCCAGCAGAACAACGTCATGTCGGGTGCGCATGTGCATATAGTCTTTCCAGCGTAGTCTGCTGGTTCCGGAAAGAATCTGCGACCGCTACGACAACAGTCAGTCGCACTGGTGACGTGTGGGCTTATGTCACCATGTCGCCAACTACCCACCACTTGGCATACACTTACTGAAACAGGATTTTTGCAGAAATCGCGTCGATCAAGATATTGGAGTTATAGGAAAATGTGTGCAATTGTTCAGCCAACGGTTGCGTCTGTGAGCGCCGCGGGAAACTGCGCATGCGTGCGGGGGACCGTGCATGCATGCGTGAGATTGCGCATGCGTCCGGGAGACCGCGCATGCGTGAAGGAGACATATGCGTCCAGTGCAATGCGACTTGTGTGAAAGACCATCGAATACCGTCGCTGAGTAGCAAAGTGACGCAGATGTGTCCAGCGGTGTCAACGAATACGACTGTAATGTCCAAGTCATCACACCAAACAACTGGACCATTTAGCCCACTAGGACAGTCCAATGTAGTGACGTCACAACTCCACCTATGCCAGTAGATGCAGGTGAGTTGTTTGTTTGATATCATTAAAACTGTGGACATTCTACTTCTCGGCATCCACCGTATTGTTGGTTACGTTGTCCGATAGATGGCAGCACTTCTAAGCATCCACTGCGTAGATTCTCAAACTGACAACATATTCTCATGTATCGTGATGAATCGACTTCCACTGTTGTGCTTGGTTGTTTAACCCATAACATGAACAATATATAATAGTTATCCATATCACACTTATCTGTAAACCAAATAGATTAATATGTATGCTCAGTTTTGTTTTCAAACTTGTCGTCACACCAGAAATAAGTTATGCCATATGTCGGCTAAAGGTTAGACAATTAATACAACATCAGTGACACCTATACACGTGTAGTCATGGTCACCATGATGCGGCACTACGAATACGTATACGTGTACGTATACACATAACTATACTTATGCGCGGCCGCACACACACACACATACACACACATACACACACGCACACACGCACACACGCACACACGCACACACGCACACACGCACACACGCACACACGCACACACGCACACACGCACACACGCACACACGCACACACGCACACACGCACACACGCACACACGCACACACGCACACACGCACACACGCACACACGCACACACGCACACACGCACACACGCACACACAAAGGTACATACACGCACACACACACACACACACACACACACACACACACACACACACACACACACACACACAGACATATAATAAAATAATATTTATTTTATAAAGCGCAATTTCCAATAAAAAGCCCACAGCGCTCTTCAAAACTAATATCATCAATTCAACGTAGCAAATGTATTAGCACAATAATAATAAATAATTATATATATATATATATATATATATATATATATTAATTTATTATAATATATATTATAAATATTTACATAAAATTTGCTATATACATACATACATACATACATGCATGCATGCATGCATACATACATACATACATACATACATACATACATACATACACACATACACACATACACACATACACACATACACACATACACACATACACACATACACACATACACACATACACACATACACACATACACACATACACACATACACACATACACACATACACACATACACACATACACACATACACACATACACACATACACATATACACACATACATACATATAACATGACTTTAAACTACCATTCCAGAGAGGGTTTCTTGATAACATTTAGAAAATTTATATTAGGTTACGTTTATATGGTCGACCATTGATTATAGGCTTATGGCGCCATATCATAATGACTTATAACATTTCAACGCAATCGACAATACAACGATACGATACGTACTGTGGCTCAGTCTGTGACAGAGAAACTACTTAAATATCAAGAGATACGCGGTTCAACTGTGCATCAACCGTACTAAGTCATTAATTTAATTTAATTTAATTATACACAACAAGTATTCATAATAATTCGATTGGCATTTTAACTAGACTGCGCAATTGGCTATTAATGAGGTCAGCCCCAACAGGTTGTGAGCATCGATCGCCTCCAACTGGCCGTCTCGAGCGACCAGTTACACGACGGATGCGGTCAAGTTTGCACTTATTGTCATAAATAAATTATTCGCGTGCGTCCTACGTGTTTTCCCGTTTGAAGTTGCCACTTTCCATGTTTCACAATGGCATATTAAATTATTAACCTTTCTAATCACACTCGCAGGTACAACAGCCAGCAAGTTAATGAACTGTGTTCGTTGAGTTATGGCCATTTATAAACGTATTACTTTAACCTTAGCCGCCGGGCGTATCCACCTTAGCCCCCGGACGTATCCACCTTAGCCCTCGGACGTATCCACCTTAGCCCTCGGACGTATCCACCTTAGCCCTCGGACGTATCCATCTTAGCCCCCGGACGTATCCACCTTATTCGCCGGACGTATCCACCTTATTCGCCGGACGTAGCCACCTTAGCCTCAGGACGTATCGACCTTAGCACCCGGACGTATCCATCTTAGCCCCCGGACGTATCCACCTTAGTCCTCGGACGAATCCACCTTAGTCCTCGGACGTATCCACCTTAGCCTCCGGACGTATCCACCTTAGCCCCCGGACGTATCCACCTTAGCCCCCGGACGTATCCACCTTAGCCCCCGGACGTATCCACCTTATTCGCTGGACGTATCCACCTTAGCCCCCGGATGTATCCACCTTAACCCCAGGACGTATCCACCATAGCCCCCGGACGTGTCCACCTTAGCCTCCGGACCTATCCACCTTAGCCCCCGGACGTATCCACCTTAGCCCCCGGATGTATCCACCTTATTCGCCGGACGTATCCACCTTAGCCCCCGGATGTATCCACCTTAACCCCAGGATGTATCCACCATAGCCCCCGGACGTGTCCACCTTAGCCTCCGGGCATATCCACCTTAGCACCCGAACGTATCCACCTTAGCCCCCGGACGTAGCCACCTTAGCCTCCGGGCGTATCCACCTTAGCCCCTTGACGTATCCACCTTAGCCCCCGGACGTATCCACCTTAGCCCCCGGACGTAGCCACCTTAGCCTCCGGGCGTATCCACCTTAGCCCCTTGACGTATCCACCTTAGCCCCCGGGCGTATCCACCTTTGCCACAAGACGTATCCACCTTACCCGCCCCCCCCCCCCCCACGCGTATACACCTTAGCCCTCGAACGTATCCACCTTGCCCCCGGGCGTATACACCTTAGCCCCTGGGCGTATCCACCTTACCCCCCGGGCGAAGCTATAACTTAGCCCCAGGGCGTATTCACCTTAGCACCTGGGCGTATCCACCTTAGCCCCTGGGCGTATCTACGTTAGCCCCCGGATATATCCTCCTTAGCTTCCGGGTATATCCACCTTAGCCCCTGGGCATATCTACCTTAGCTCCCGGATTTATCCATTTTAGCCCCCGGGCGTATCCACCTTAGCCCCCGGACGTATCCACCTTAGCTCCCGGACGTACCCGCCTTAGGCTCCGGTGTATCCACCTTAGTCTCCGGGTGTATTCACCTTACCCCCTGGGCGTATTCACTTTACCTCTTGGGTTTATCCACCTTTATAGCAACCGGGCGTTTCCACCTTAGCCCAGGGCGTATCTACCTAAGCCCCCGGGCGTATCTACATTAGACCTCAGACGTATCCACTTTAGCCCCCGTGTATATATGCACACATATACCACACATAACACACATAACGCAAATACGTAGATACACTGATATATATATATATATATATATATATATATATATATATATATATATATATAATTGATATATATATATATATATATATATATATATATATAACACAAATATACACATACGCGCACGTACAGATACACATTTACATTTGGAAGCCAGAAATTAGTGCAGTTGGGAGTTTTAATGTTTTATTTAGCCAACCATAAACGTACGGACCAGATCTACTGCACCACGGACCTGCATATACACACGTACATACACTATTTGAGTCCAAGTTATGTTATGTTAGGATGCAGAAGTGTAACGTATTGAGACTTGTTCGTGTAGACCTCGTTGTATGAGGTTATAAACTTGACTCGTATGCATCTGCTATATGGTGTATAAAGTGATGTTTCGTTGCTAGTAATAATCTAGTCTACCTGGAATCTACCCCGGAATTTATAATTTTTGCTACGACGCGTCTGTTTCTCCTTGTTTGTCTGTAATGCTTCCGAGGTATATAAATATTCCACTTTTCCAAGGGAACATCCTTGTAGTGTGATATAGTATATGTTGCTGGTGTGAATGCGGACGGTTTTTGTTTTCCATTTACGGATGTTGATGATATTTGCGAAGATATACTTGTGAGGGTATTTGTCTTGCATTGTATCTGTTTGTGGGAGAGTAGCGCTATATCATAGATGAAGACCATGTCATCCAGTTTCAGCCACAGTGTCTACTGAAAGCCATTTCTTCTCTGTTCTGTTCTTGACTCAGCCAGTCGGCAATAGGAAGAGGAATGGCGACAACACGCATACTTGCCACACACCGGCCGTTATCTTAAAGGTGTTGGTTAGCTGTTCTCCGTAGAACTATGCCGGTCATTCCTACCTGGCAGTTCTTGCCGAAGTTCATGAGCGTACGACAAACTTCATAGTGTCTGCAAATTTATGTTGGTCTCTCTCTCTCTCTTCTCTCTTCTCTCTCTCTCTTCTCTCTGTCTCTGTCTCTGGCTCTGGCTCTGGCTCTGGCTCTGTCTCTGGCTCTGGCTCTGGCTCTGGCTCTGTCTCTGTCTCTGTCTCTGTCTCTGTCCCTGTCCCTGTCCCTGTCCCTGTCCCTGTCCCTGTCCCTGTCCCTGTCCCTGTCCCTGTCCCTGTCCCTGTCCCTGTCTGTCTGTCTGTCTGTCTGTCTGTCTGTATGTCTGTCTCTCTCTCTCTCTCTCTCTCTCTCTCTCTCTCTCTCTCTCTCTATCTCTACCCTGTAAGGAGCCTGCATGAATCCACTATATTGACTGTCCCACGATGATTCGAAGTGTAGCAATCTGACTTACACTCTTCTCCTGAAGCCAGATTCTCAAGTATATAGGGTTCTATGATGTCTTTTATTAGGTGTCTAGAGAAGTGTATGCTTGTGTAGGTGTCTAGAGAAGTGTGTGTCTGTGTAGGTGTCTAGAGAAGTGTGTGTCTGTGTAGGTGTCTAGAGAAGCGAGTACCTGTGTAGTTATTTAGAGAAGTGTGTGCCTGTGTAGGTGAATATGTCCGCGGATTGTTGTAGTTTGTAGGTACGCATCTCTACTACAACCTATGTGAATATGTCTCTCTCCAAAATGGCTCTCACACTCTATATTCCTATATTGAGGAACTGGGTGATAGAAATAAAAGGTTCCCAAGCGCTATAGTGGTAGAAAGTTCATCACCTTGTGTGATAGAAAGTTCGTAACCCTGGCAGATAGGAGGTTCGTCAACCTGGGTGATAGAAGGTTCGTCAGCCTGGGTGTGAGTGAGTGAGTGAGTGAGTGAATGGTTAAGTGAGTGACTGAGTGAGTGAGTGAGTGGTTAAGTGAGTGAGTGAGTGAGTGAGTGAGTGAGTAAATGGGTGGGTGGGTGGGTGGATGGGTGGATGGGTGGGTGGGAGAGTGAGTGAGTGAGTGTGTGAGTGAGTAGGTGAGTGAGTGAGTGGATGAGTGAATGTGTGAGTGCGTGAATGGGTGAGTGTGTGTGTGTGTGGGTGTTTGAGTGCGTGAGTGGGTGAATGGGTGAGTGTGTGAGTGTGTGAGTGGGTGAGTGGGTGAGTGAGTGAGTGATTAAGTGAGTGAGTGAGTGAGTGAGTGAGTGAATGGGTGGGTGGGTGGATGGGTGGGTGGGAGAGTGATTGAGTGAGTGTGTGAGTGAGTAGGTGAGTGAGTGAGTGAGTGAGTGGATGAGTGAATGTGTGAGTGCGTGAATGGGTGAGTGTGTGAGTGTGTGTGTGTGTGGGTGGGTGAGTGCGTGAGTGGGTGAATGGGTGAGTGTGTGAGTGTGTGAGTGGGTGAGTGGTGATTGGTTAGTGGTGAGTGGGTGAACGAGTGAGTGGGTGAGTGGGTGAGTGGGTGAGTGGGTGAGTGGGTGAGTGGGTGAGTGGGTGAGTGGGTGAGTGGGTGAGTGGGTGAGTGGGTGAGTGGGTGAGTGGGTGAGTGGGTGAGTGGGTGAGTGGGTGAGTGGGTGGGTGGGTGGGTGGGTGGTTGGGTGGGTGAGTGGGTGAGTGGGTGAGTGACAGAAGGTCGAAGAGACAGCCAGTGTGTCTCAAGTCAAAATGTTAGTAGTTTTTGACGGAAATAGTGTTGTGCAGGGCTAGTTTGGTCTGGACGAAACGACAGAAGCGATCGAAAGTAGGAATGCTAAACGCTTAGGAACATCTTGGACGAAGAAGTGCACGGGTAGTAGAGTGATGTACCGGCGGGTGGGTAGTAGAGTGATGTACCGGCGGGTGGGTGGTAGAGTGATGTACCGGCGGGTGGGTGGTAGAATGATGTACCGGCGGGTGGGTAGTAGAATGATGTACCGGCGGGTGGGTGGTAGAGTGATGTACCGGCGGGTGGGTAGTAGAATGATGTACCGGCGGGTGGGTGGTAGAATGATGTACCGGCGGGTGGGTAGTAGAATGATGTACCGGCGGGTGGGTAGTAGAATGATGTACCGGCGGGTGGGTGGTAGAATGATGTACCGGCGGGTGGGTAGTAGAATGATGTACCGGCGGGTGGGTGGTAGAGTGATGTACCGGCGGGTGGGTGGTAGAGTGATGTACCGGCGGGTGGGTGGTAGAATGATGTACCGGCGGGTGGGTAGTAGAATGATGTACCGGCGGGTGGGTAGTAGAGTGATGTACCGGCGGGTGGGTAGTAGAATGATGTACCGGCGGGTGGGTGGTAGAGTGATGTACCGGCGGGTGGGTGGTAGAGTGATGTACCGGCGGGTGGGTGGTAGAATGATGTACCGGCGGGTGGGTAGTAGAATGATGTACCGGCGGGTGGGTGGTAGAGTGATGTACCGGCGGGTGGGTAGTAGAATGATGTACCGGCGGGTGGGTAGTAGAATGATGTACCGGCGGGTGGGTAGTAGAGTGATGTACCGGCGGGTGGGTAGTAGAATGATGTACCGGCGGGTGGGTAGTAGAATGATGTACCGGCGGGTGGGTAGTAGAATGATGTACCGGCGGGTGGGTAGTAGAGTGATGTACCGGCGGGTGGGTAGTAGAGTGATGTACCGGCGGGCGGGTGGTAGAGTGGTGTACCGGCGGTCGGCGGTCACGCTTGACGCAACGTTGCACAAAGAAACGTACTCGTGTACTCGGTTGATCCTACTACATTCGAGCTGTATCGACCGGTGCTATATGCACCAGACCAACTGTACAGGAGAGTCTAGCGGGCCGCGCGAGTGGAGGTTGGGGCGGTAGCTTGGTCGGTCGGTCGGTCGAACGGTCGCTCGGACGGCAAGAACTCGTCGATCGTTCGTTCGCGCGTCCGTCAGACGAGGCCATCCACGCAGCGCGCTTCTCGCTCGACAATGCGCGCACATAAATTATGCGAATACGGTAGCGCTAATGACGCCGCCGCCGCCGCCACCACCGTCGCTGCAGCTGCGGCAACAAGCAACGCGGCCATCGCGGGAACGCAACGAAACGAACCGGCAAGTAGGAAGTGACAGTAGACCACACGATGGACGACTCGGCCGTTGATGCCTCGGTCGCCGTCACCCGGAGAACTACGCTCGGTCTATGTCTAGTATGAGGCGACGGTCGGGGTCCGACGCTGTATTACACAACGAGCGAGCGTCGAGGCAGGAGGCAGGAGAGGGACCCGGACGATGTGGCTCTTGTGGCTCGTGTGTCTCGCCGTCAGCGCGGGGACGAGCCGCGGCGCCGGGCAGCCGGCCCAGCAGCAGCCGCTCTACCAACCGTCCCCGCCTGCCGTCGGACAGCTAGAGACATACCACGGTGAGTGACAGCGTGACTGAGTGTGTGTGTGTGTGTGTGTGTGTGTGTGTGTGTGTGTGTGTGTGTGTGTGTATGTGTGTGTGTGTGTATGCGAGACGGTGAGTGCGTGAGTACGTGTGCGCGGGCTGTTTCTGCATAGCTTATTGTCGGGGCTTGAATGGAGGCGTGACATTTCTAGGTAATACAGTGATGAGGTCGTTCATCCATTAGTTCCGATTCGACCCATCCATCGATCCACCCGTCCATCCACCCAGCCATCCGCCCTAGACCCGGCCGTCTGTCTTCACGACAGAGCCGTCGGTTCCACAGCAACGAGCCATCGACATCGTCGACTGTGATTACTAACAACGCGCTTCCTGAACCAGCGTGCGTGCGTCAGTGCGTGCGTACGTGCGCGCGCCCTACTAACTGTCGCCGCGTCCGCCGGAGCACTTATCGCGACGCCTAAAACCGACGCCATATTATCCGAGTCCGTCACCGACCAGTGTCGCTGGTACACACACACACGCACACGCGCGCGCGCACACACATACACACACGTGCGTTAGAGGAACAACAATCGCTAGGACATTGGCCACCGTGCGACTTGACCCAAATCATGAAAACACACAACCCATTGCGACATAACCCCAACGATCGCAAACACCGCTTAACCGCAGTGTTTGTGTTGGGCGGATCACCACGAAGAGACAACTGTGGCGTGGCGTCCGCCGTCCGCCATTGTCTCCCAACCCGCACGCGGCAATGGATTCGTCCGCGCCAATTACCCGCCTTCAACTGACACAAATGTACCGTTGTGCATTATCAGACGGCATCATAATGACCCCCGACGCGTCCTAGACAATACAATGACTGCCGGCGTATTGTTGGCGTTTTCAATAATAGCCCAGTGCGCTTTTGTCGACGACTGTAGTTGTGCTGTGAGCACTGGCTCAGCTCGCCGTATTGATTATGCACGATGTTTCTGCGCCGCGCGACCTGGAGTCCTCCAGTAGATGGTCGACGTCATTCCACATACGACGACGTCGAACGCGTCCACTTGTACACGTACGACGAAAAAAGCGACGTTCAAAATGTGACTTTGCGTCGTCGGTTTTACATACGGGCTTGCCGTATTGTCGCGATGCGTTGTTGCCATGATTTGATAAGGATACCAGTTCTCCATACACTTAATTGGTTTCTCTATTTCCATTATCCATGAGTCACATTGTGGCGAGCCGTACAATTTATGGCACCATTATGAGATCAGTCCGTTAGCCAAAACGGGTTACTCGAAATAACATCATAGTATGTGTGCTCGACCTGCGATTCTGCGAAGGCAAGATTACTCGGTTCCGATAGACGTAGCTCGATTTGTTTCTGTTTTACACAAAAACAACCAATTTAGCGGGAAGCAACACTCAGCCATTTTGTCAGTGTCGGACTGTATCATTCTGCTCGTTTTCGTTCTCATAAATAAATATGTATTTATCGAATAAGACACATTAGTATTGTATGCAGCGCGCGTACGCTTTTAAATATTTATCATTGCCATAAGCAAAGCTTATACAATAAAACGCGAGCTTTGAATGTCATTAACATGGCATTACCTGTGCGATGGTGTCACGCATTGATTAATTTGCTGCATGGCGACGCTGTAGTTTGTTTATTGCGTCGTATTCGGTTGAAAACACGGACATGCATTGACTTTTGTTTATGTAACAACCCGTTAGGACTGCCCATTGTTTACGTGGCATCCCGCCAGTGGCTGCTGTCCCGTGGGGCTCTGGGGTGTACGCAAACAGGTAGATAACGACTGTCTTGTTTACTGATAGTGCATTAGCCTTTCACTATTTCACGTCGGATTGTCACGTGCAGAAATCGAACAACACGCCAACTCCCTTCTGTTGTTGCTATTTTTGAAAAACGAATCCATATCTCGATAGAGTCGTAATCCCAAACATAAGATGCAGTAATTGAAACAACTAAGCTAATATAATAAAAACACATGCACACATGCACACACAGATAGACACACACGTTGACACATTCAACACACATACACACACAGCAACACACACACACACACGCACACGCACACGCACACGCACACGCACACGCACACACACACACTCACACACACACACACACACACACACACACACAGACACACACACACACACACACACACACACACACACACACACACACACACACATTTCAACAGAGTTCGGGTGAGGAGTTTGTCGAAATGTTTGTTTCATATATCGTAGGTTTTAAGACTTCCAGACTTTCATAATGAAAGTAATGAATATATCATTACTAAAACAAGCACTATTACAAAGTGAGTCATGATGTTACATCCCGGACGTAAATTCACCCGTATGGGCTGGTAAAAAAGGCTATCCAAGTTACAACAAATTTGTTTCGACTTTTGAAAAGTCTGCCACTGATTTTATCACGATAAAATAATACGAATAAGATGAACGTTCCGACGAAACTCAGGCAGAATCAGATATCTTATCGCAGATATCTGAAGTTATAGTTCAATAAAAGTATGTGATAGTTTTGCATATTTCGTAAACATTTGCGTACATTCAAGATCTCTGCTGTTTCAATTTCAATTCAAATAAGACGTCTCTTTCTCCGACTGCAGTCATAAAATTCATTCATAAAAGTGTGTCTGTATGTCACGTGACATTTTCCGTGACAACCAATTATTGACACATGTACAAATGCCATATGACTGA
>OZ024854.1:22739868-22749868 GCA_964017155.1 Oasisia sp. SBJ-2009
GTGTGTGTGTGTGCGCGCGCGCGTGCGTGCGTGCGTGCGTGCGTGTGTATATGTATGTGCGTATATGTTTGTTTGTGCGGATGTATGTGCGGTGTTGTATGTGTGGTGTGTATGGTGTGGTGTGTGTGAGTGGTGTGTGTCTGTGATGTGTGTATTAATCAGCTAATCGACTTGTGAACTGACCAAGAGGTATACGCCCCCTGGCGACAGGAGGTTGGTGTCATTGGTGGTAGACTGAACTGAATTAATTAGTGACAACGCTTGATCCGCTAACATATATTCTGCGGGTACTTCTTCAGTTGTCTCTTGGGTTGTCTGTTCTCTCTGCGTGGCAGCGTGTTCCAGTTGTGGACTGTTGACGTGTGTGTAGATTGCTTAGTTTTACTGTTTACATTTAACTGAGAAATTGCGTCTAAGACATTCTTGTGTCGAATAGCATGATGACTT
The DNA here is from genome assembly GCA_964017155.1 of Oasisia sp. SBJ-2009. NCBI lineage: Eukaryota > Metazoa > Annelida > Polychaeta > Sabellida > Siboglinidae > Oasisia > Oasisia sp. SBJ-2009. Next base: position 22,740,316 of record OZ024854.1, read on the forward strand.
ATTTGAAAATGTCTATCACAGGTAAATTGTGCTCAATGATTATGGTGGTGTTGATCTTAGTTAACGCAATAGTAGCGTATGGGGGTAGGAAAACTTATTGAATTAAAATATCGCATTATGTTGTAGAACACATATGCAAATGCATTTTCGTACAGTCAGTTGAGTTGTATTTTAATGTGGAGGCAGATCTCAATCTAATTAACAGTATGTGGACGATATTCGATTCGTATTCGAAAGATTGAATGACGAGCCTTGTTCTGCCATTCGATTCGATTAGAAATACAAAATACTCAGCCCTATAAACGAAAACGTTTCGAATAGTTTCATTCATGTTCTCTGATAATCGGGTCGCAACAGAATCGCCAGTCTCGCTACATGACAACATTCTTTCTAGCGACTTAAATGTCGGGAACACGAAAAACCACAGATAAAAGATTTATGTTTAGCGGTTAAAGCCCGAATCCGATATCCCATTTAATTTGGCAGTTAATTTTATATGTCCTGAATTCTAGTCGAATTAGAAACAATTCTATATTCGTATTTGATATTCAGTTCACATTCGAAATTTCCGAGTTAAGATATTCCATTCGAATGAATTCCAAATTGCTTGATAACCTTATTTATATGTTGGCATTAATGTGACGAGTCCATCTAATGCCGAGAGTGCATTTGTGAAGGTGCAATGCAGGAAACAGGTATTAACAAACACAACAAGGAGGCGAGTAAGCGAAGACAGAAGCGTGTAAACGTAACACCACCTCGGCGTGGGAACCACAATGCCAGTTACCAGGAGTTAAAATAACCACGGAAGCCATTAGCAGAACCTGTCTCCAATGACAACATTTACATAAAACTGCTAAATGACCGACGCAGCACTGGACAACCCGGATAAAGCGATACGCTTAGCCACGTTTCATAGTCCGATGAATCCAAGAAATCTGAAATCGTCGACGACTTCCGCTTCGTAATGAGTCTCACCGAGGTCACGCGGTGCACTCTGGGTAGTCGTTGTATGTGCGACACAAAGATACGCACATTTCACGTGTTCTTATCTCGTAGTCTCCGTTATGTCTTTCGTCTAATGATTACAGCTGTTTCCGGATTTTGGAAGGTTTGTTTTTTATGTATCGCTGAGTGATGTCATATGCTATTTTCGTCCTGATTAGTTGCCTACTATCGTTTCACCAGTGTCGTATTTTAAGTATTTTTTTTTTATTGCTATTGCTATTGCTCTGAGTCATTATCGTTATCACTAGTTTTATGAATAGATTCACCGTGTTTGCTTTTAATTCTTCGTTAGTTTATTATTATTATTATTGTTATTGTTATTGTTATTGTTATTGTTATTGTTATTGTTATTGTTATTGTTATTGTTATTATTATTATTATTATTATTATTATTATTATTATTATTATTATTATTATTATTATTATTATTATTATTATTATTATTATTATTATTATTATGTTGCATAACACGAATGAATAAGTTATAAGTCAGTATCATTAGTTTTAGAAGTGGGACTTTCGCCGAACTGGCTAGATAACCACCTGACTGCCTTATTGCATTGGTATAGTTATTACGTTGTCGTCAAGAAGATAACATACTTTTTATGTTCGATGTCACTATAATAATTGGTGTAGGGTCATGTTTTATGTGTCTGTTGTCGGTCGAATTGTTTACCTCAAAATCGAACCTACTTCCCGTGGCCTTGATATGAACGAAGTAATTATTGGCATTTTGTATTCGACTGCGCCAACATTAAGCAGAAGAGAACGTACGTGGCGGGTTCGGTGATTTTTGCTGAGTGAATCTCGGAAGTAGTGTTAATGGCTCGAACGTTGCAGTCTATAAGATGGAGCCTCGGAATCAATGACTTCGGCGCAGCGAATAGTGCTCAGGATTGATGGTGAATAGTGCCTAGTGTTAATGCTGAATAGTGCCTAGTGTTGTTGCTGAATAGTGCCTAGTATTGATGGTGAATAGTGCCTAGGATTGATGGTGAATAGTGCCTAGTGTTGATGGTGAATAGTGCCTAGTATGGATGGTGAATAGTGCCTAGTATTGATGGTGAATAGTGCCTAGTATTGATGGTGAATAATGCCTAGTATTTATGGTGAATAGTGCCTAGTATTGATGCTGAATAGTGCATAGTCTTGATGGTGAACAGTGCCTAGTCTTGATGGTGAATAGTGCCTAGTATTGATGGTGAATAGTGCCTAGTTTTGATGGTGAATAGTGCCTAGCATTGATGGTGAATAGTGCCTAGTTTTGATGGTGAATAGTGCCTAGCATTGATGGTGAATAGTGCCTAGTCTTGATGGTGAATAGTGCCTACTATTGATGGTGAATAGTGCCTAGTATTGATGGTGAATAGTGCCTAGTATTGATGGTGAATAGTGCATAGTATTGATGGTGAATAGTGCCTAGTTTTGATGGTGAATAGTGCCTAGTATTGATCGTGAATAGTGCTTAGTGTTGATGGTGTTTGACCGGCTGCACCTTGGCCCACATCTACTACTACAGCTGCGACCTGAGCACGAACTGTTACTTGGAAACTACTTACGTACGTGCCTTTGATACACGATTATGATAGGATTAATGTCATGTTAGAAGGCACTGTGTCGTATACAATTTTCTTTTATAATATGACCTATATGAGGAAATTGTATATACGGTTAGAATAATAAGTCAGTAAAAGCTTTAGTTCCTGGTGGTAACCATGCCACGTGGTAAGTTGTGATTTTCAATGGGCCATCATCACGCAACACTCTTGCATACATACATTATATACATAAATACAATAAAGCTTTTGATAAAATAAATAGTTTACGGTAATACTAATAATAATAGTAATATTTTTAATGTGTAATTAAACCGTGCTTAAAATGTGTAATTAAAACTTCTTCTTCTTCTTCACACACACACACGCACACACGCACGCACGCACGCACGCACGCACGCACGCACGCACGCACGCACTCACGCACGCACGCACGCACGCACGCGCACGCGCACACACACACACACACACACACACACAAGCAAACCCCCGCGCTTACGCACATGCATTCTACGGTCTCTGCCCAGAAGATCAACCCTGTTTACGGAAAGTCTTCAAAAATGCATGTAACGTAGAAAATTTTCTGTAACAGTACCACGATCAGTATCAATATTTGTCTTGGAAGAAGCGAAGGACGAGCCTATTATTGTTGGTCGCCGCATGAGATAAACGACGGATGAGGACAGGCGGTGAATTGTCGCAAATACAACACAATAATTCATTTCAACGAGTATTTAACTTATATAAAAGAATAAAATTCAAATACAATTAGTGTTCCATAACTAGCAGAGAAACTTATGTTCATCTGTATCTTACACGTACTAAAATTAATATGCAAACAATCGGTTACAAACAGTACCGACAAACTAAAGAGGTTTACACTTAATAAAACATGAAATAATAATACTAAACTACTTATAAAGACATACACATGCACATAAAACGACATAACAAAACATAAACCCGTTAAATATACCCAATAATCAGTCTCTAAAACGTTCTAAGATACAATTATAGATAATTAGGGACACAAATTGAAAGTAAAGTAAAATACTTTATATATATATATATATATATATATATATATATATATATATATATATATATATATATATATATCAATTTAAACAAGATCAATTGAGACACAACATCAATTGATAAAAACTTTAAAGTTTTCTTCAGTTAAATTACAAAAAGCTTGAAGAGATGGATCTTTAAAGTGTTCATGTTCAAACACATGTAGCATATTTAACAACTACGCATTGTATATTCTCCAGTGTAACATTTATAACCAACGAAATATCACTCAGTCTATCATAGTATATAACTCCTCTGACACTTGCACCGTTCAGTTAAGTGCGCCGGACAATGGATGAATGCGTGAGTTGACCCGAATGAGGTAGAAGCCGCCCTTAGACGGGAGATAAGGACAGAGGTGGAATACTCGGGGAGGAGACGACGGGATCTGTCATCGGGCCGGGCCCGGGCGAGGAGGGAGGGGGGGGGGGTGACGACGGAAGTGTTTACGTTTGCAGGAGCAAACATTGGTTTAGGGAGACGGCGCGGCGCTGGTTCTGTTTAACCTCGCAGGGCCACTACCCGCTTCTGATAGCGATACTGTGCTTGTACTTGTGCTTGTGCTTGTGCTTGTGCTTGTGCTTGTGCTTGTGCTTGTGCTTGTGCTTGTGCTTGTGCTTGTGCTTGTGCTTGTGCTTGTGCTTGTGCTTGTGCTTGTGCTTGTGCTTGTGCTTGTGCTTGTGCTTGTGCTTGTGCTTGTGCTTGTGCTTGTGCTTGTGCTTGTGCTTGTGCTTGTGCTGCAGGACATGACACTCAGAAATGCTAAAATTGCAGTGTTAGCCGTTTTAAACTTATATCTGAAGCGTTCTGGTTGTCATGGTGACGCAATTACCAGCAGCAAAACTAAACTTTACACATGTCACTATTTTATGTACTTATTAATATTATCACAGAAATCATCCAGAATATAAATAAATAACAATAAATGTGTATCGCCCAAACACTTCGGCTTGATAGGGAGAATTGGGTTCGAGGTATTGCGTTGAAATTAAAACAATGGATTGTGGTTGTGCCCTGTGCCGTTTTACGTCCAGTCTTTATCACTGATTCTCTTCAAACTATTCCTTACCATTATCTGTGATCACTTCGATTCATATCTGCTCAATTATCAGCATATTGCTGCATCGTCCAGTGTTCATTGTATCATACTGTTATTTATTCATTTATTTTTACCGCTGTTTTTTAATGAACATCTTAACTGCGTTTGTTGTTATTTCAACATTTTGGTTCAGTGTTCAGGGTCCGTGACATTCGTTAAACTAGTCTCCACCCGTCTCTCATTCCATTAACTCGCCTTCCTCGCTCGCATTAGTAATCGCACGTGACAGAGAAATAGAACGAAGTTAAATAGGGATGAACGTCCGTGTTAAATGTAACATAATGTACACATGTGTAATAAAGAATTCCAGTGTTGGACAGGACGTATTATGTGTATGCATATATGTATGTATGTATGTATGTATGTATGTATGTATGTGTGTATGTATGTATGTGTATGTGTATGTGTATGTGTATGTGTATGTGTATGTGTATGTGTATGTGTGTGTATATGTATATGTGCGTGTATATGTATATGTGCGTGTATGTGTTTTTGTGTGTATGTGCATGTATGTGCATGTATGTGCATATATGTGCGTTATATGTGTATGTATGTATGTTTATACAAGTGTGTTTGTGTATGTTAGTGTGTGTGTGTTTGTGTGTGCGTGTTTATGTGTGTCTACGCATATGTATGTGTGTGTTTTGTGTTTGTTTGCGTGTATTTGTGTGTTTGTATGTCTGTGTGTATGTGTATATATACGCGACGCGTGCACTTGCGTGTATGTTTATTTGTGTGTGTGTGTGTGTGTGTGTGTGTGTGTGTGTGTGTGTGTGTGTGTGTTTGTGTGTGTGTGGGGGGGGGGTGTGGGTGAGTGTTTGTGTGTGTGTGTTTATATATTTGTATGTTTGTGTGTTTGGGTGTTTACGTGTTTACGTATTTGTGTGTTTATGTATTTGAGTGTTTTGAGTGTTTTGAGTGTTTGAGTGTTTGAGTGTTTGAGTGTTTGAGTGTTTGAGTGTTTGAGAGTTTGAGTGTTTGAGTGTTTGTGTGTTTGTGTGTTTGTGTGTTTGTGTGTTTGTGTGTTTGTGTGTTTGTGTGTTTGTGTGTTTGTGAGTTTGTGTGTTTGTGTGTTTGTGTGTTTGTGTGTTTGTGTGTTTGTGTGTTTGTGTGTTTGTGTGTTTTGTGTGTTTGTGTGTTTGTGTGTTTTGAGTGTTGAGTGTTTGAGTGTTGGTGTGTTTACGTGTTCACGTGTTTGAGTGTTTGAGTTTTTGAGTGTTTGAGTGTTTGAGTGTTTGACTGTTTGAGTGTTTGAGGGTTTGTGTGTTTGTGTGTTTGTGTGTTTGTACACAGTAATTTATTTCCCCTGTCTCCCGCCCCGACAGGCCACCAGGAGTACTGCGAGACGGACGACTTCGCGCCGTCGTGTGGGGAGGACGAGGTTATCGTCATCACGCACGCCGAGTACGGACGCATGGAGGTGAACGAGTGCGTCAAGGTGTCCTACGGCTACCTGGGCTGTAGCGTCAAGGTGCTGCCCGTCCTCGACCGCCTGTGCTCCGGCCGCCGCTCCTGCAGCGTGCGGCTGCCGCACCAGGCGATGGACGCCATTTGTCCGTGTCCGAACGAGTTCAAGACGTACCTCAACGCCAGTTACATGTGTGTCAAAGGTCAGTCACGGGGTCACGAGCTGCCTTCACAGTTGTGCAAGTCACAGTGAAACCTACATTTTGGTCATTACTCAAAATATATCTTCAGGAAACTACTTTTGAAATACCGGAACAATCCTCCTGCATTTCCTGATATCATTAGTGTAATTTGGCCACAACTACATAGCGCCAAACAGTAGTAGCAGGAAACTCTGTGGAGACTGCAATCAAAACTAGTTCGATGTGGTACATACAAGGTACAATTACAATACATTAATCGGCCGTCCGTCAACAACATAAACAAACAAGTTTTTGCAATACATTCCTGTGTTTACGAAAACCTTTTGAACGGAATTCTCCCCACATATCCTCGTTCGCATATGCGCAGCCGCAAAAATTATCAATCTAAACAAGACAACATAGAGCAGACAAAATATTTAAAATATTTTTGTTCCGTGCGAACTTATTACCTTTCTGGATTATAGTGCAAACGAAACCTTGTCGGAGATGCTTCAACCTGCACTACGCTCACGTGCGAGTGGAACGCGCCTACATCGCGAGCAGTGTGACGTCACACAACTGTGGCACGATCACGTGTCCCTGGCGGATAGAATTGCAACCGGGTCAGCGGGTCAACATCACGTTGTTTGACTTCGCGCCGAAACGCAGCGATGAGGAGTGTTTCCGGTATGCCGTCATCAAGGAAACCCCGGGGCCGCCAGAGGGCACCCCTGTATGCGGGGGGCAGCACCGGGAGAAGCAAGTGTACACGTCAGTCGGTCACGTGGTCGAGATACACATCGTCAGTCCCGAGGTGTACAACAACAACGGCCAGTTCCTCTTCCACTACCAAGGTAACCTGTTCCTCTCTTCCGCTACCAAGGTAACCAGTTCCTCTCTTCCACTACCAAGGTAATCAGTTCCTCTTCCACTACCAAGGTAACCAGTTCCTATTCCACTACCAAGGTAACCAGTGCCTCTTCCACTACCAAGGTAATCAGTTCCTCTTCCACTACAAAGGAAACCAGTTCCTCTTCCACTACCAATGTAGCAAGTTCCTCTTCCATTACCAAGGTAACCAGTCCTCTTCCACTACCAAGGTAACCAGTTCCTCTTCTACAACCAAGGTAACCAGTTTCTCTTCCACTATCAAAGAAACTAGTTGCTCTTCCACTACCAAGGTAACCAGTTCCACTTCCACTACAAAGGAAACTAGTTCCTCTTCCACTACCAAGGTAACCAGTTCCTCTTCCACTACAAAGGAAACTAGTTCCTCTTCCACTACCAAGGTAACCAGTTCCACTTCCACTACAAAGGAAACTAGTTCCTCTTACACTACCAAGGTGACCAGTTCCTCTTCCACTACAAAGGAAACTAGTTCCTCTTCCACTACCAAGGTAACCAGTTCCTCTTCCACTAAAAAGGAAACTAGTTCCTCTTCCACTACCAAGGTAATTAGTTCTTCTTCCACTTCCAAGGTAACCAGTTTATCTTCCACTACTAAGGTAACCAGTTCCTCTTCCACTACCAAGGCAACTAGTTCCTCTTCCACTACCAACGAAACAAGTTCCTCTTCCACTACCAAGGTAACCAGTTCCTCTTCCACTACCAACGAAACAAGTTCCTCTTCCACTACCAAGGTAACCAGTTCCTCTTCCACTACAAAGGTAACCAGTTCCTCTTCTGCCACCAAGGTAACCAGTTCCTCTTCCACTACCAAGGTAACCAGTTCCTCTTCCACTAACAAGGTAACGAGTTCCTGTTATATTTCCAAGGTAACCAGTTCCTCTTCCACTACCAAGGTAACCAGTTCTTCCTCCGCTGCCAAGGTAACCAGTTCCTCTTCCACTACCAAGGTAACCAGTTCTTCCTCCGCTACCAAGGTAACTAATTCGTCTTCCACTACCAAGGTAACCAGTTCCTCTTCCACTACCAAGGTAACCAGTTCCTCTTCCGCTACCAAGGTAACCACTCCCTCTTCCACTACCAAGGTAACCAGTTCCTCTTCCACTACCAAGGTAACCAGTTCCTCTTCCACTGCAATGGTAACCAGTTTCTCTTCCACTACAAAGGTAACCAGTTCCTCTTCCACTACCAAGGTAACCAGTTCCTCTTCCGCTACCAAGGTAACCAGTTCCTCTTCCACTACCAAGGAAACTAGTTCCTCTTCCACTACCAAGGTAACCAGTTCCTCTTCCACTACAAAGGAAACTAGTTCCTCTTCCACTACCAAGGTGACCAGTTCCTCTTCCACTAAAAAGGAAACTATTTCCTCTTCCACTACCAAGGTAATTAGTTCTTCTTCCACTACCAAGGTAACCAGTTTATCTTCCACTACTAAGGTAATCAGTTCCTCTTCCACTACCAAGGCAACTAGTTCCTCTTCCACTACCAACGAAACAAGTTCCTCTTCCACTACCAAGGTAACCAGTTCTTCTTCCACTACCAACGAAACAAGTTCCTCTTCCACTACCAAGGTAACCAGTTCCTCTTCCACTACCAATGTAACCAGTTCCTCTTCTGCCACCAAGGTAACCAGTTCCTCTTCCACTACCAAGGTAACCAGTTCCTCTTCCACTAACAAGGTAACCAGTTCCTGTTCTATTACCAAGGTAACCAGTTCCTCTTCCACTACGAAGGTAACCAGTTCTTCCCCCGCTACCAAGGTAACCAGTTCCTCTTCCACTACCAAGGTAACCAGTTCTTCCTTCGCTACCAAGGTAACTAATTCGTCTTCCACTACCAAGGTAACCAGTTCCTCTTCCACTACCAAGGTAACCAGTTCCTCTTTCGCTACCAAGGTAACCAGTCCCTCTTCCACTACCAAGGTAACCAGTTCCTCTTCCACTACCAAGGTAACCAGTTCCTCTTCCACTGCAATGGTAACCAGTTTCTCTTCCACTACAAAGGTAACCAGTTTCTCTTCCACTACCAAGGTAACCAGTTCCTCTTCCGCTACCAAGGTAACCAGTCCCTCTTCCACTACCAAGATAACCAGTTCCTCTTCCACTACCAAGGTAACCAGTTCCTCTTCCACTGCAATGGTAACCAGTTTCTCTTCCACTACAAAGGTAACCAGTTTCTCTTCCACTACCAAGGTAACCAGTTCCTCTTCCGCTACCAAGGTAACCAGTTCCTCTTCCGCTACCAAGGTAACCAGTTCCTCTTCCACTACCAAGGTAACCAGTTCCTCTTCCACTACCAAGGTAACCAGTTCCTCTTCT
>OZ024854.1:22754868-22764868 GCA_964017155.1 Oasisia sp. SBJ-2009
GTAGTAGTAGTAGTTGATTCAGTAGCAGCAGCAGTAGTAGTAGTATGTTAGCCGTACTAAGACATAATGTTTACACTCGTTGTTGTTGTCCATTCAGTCGCCTACATTTCCACAATTGTTTCTTATTACCGTTACACAAACAGTTAGTAAGAGTAGTGTTGTCTGTGTAGTCATTCTTTGCGTGGTCGACAGTCGTTGTTGTGATGCTTAATGTGGATATAAATTGTTGCTGTAGTTTTTAAATGTGGTCATGAGTCGTTGCTGTGGGTCTTAATGTGGACAATAGTCGTTGCTGTGGGTTTTAATGTGGAAAATAGTCGTTGCTGTGGGTCTTAATGTGGACAATAGTCGTTGCTGTGGGTCTTAATGTGGGCACTAGTCGTTGCTGTGGGTGTTAATGTGGGCATGAGTCGTTGCTGTGGGTCTTAATGTGGCCATGAGTCGTTGCTGTGGGTCTTAATGTGGACAATAGTCGTTGCTGTGAGTCTTAATCTGAACAATAGTCGTTGTTGTGGGTGTTAATGTGGACAATAGTCGTTGCTGTGGGTCTTAATGTGGACAATAGTCGTTGCTGTGGGTCTTAATGTGGACAATAGTCGTTGCTGTGGGTCTTAATGTGGCCATGAGTTGTTGCTTGGGATTTAATGTGGCCATGAGTCGTTGCTGTGGATTTTTAATGTGGACACTAGTCGTTGCTGTGTGTTTTAATGTGGACACGAGTGACTGATGTGTGTTTTATGTGGACGCTAGTCGTTGCTGTGGTGTGTACCGTGTCCATCATGTTTGCAGGCAACAGACGCAGTACGACACGAGACACCGCCAGGGGACGACGCTGTACCTGCGCGCGCCGCAGGAAGTCGACGTGCAGGAGGAGGCGGCGGCGGAGACGTGCACGCTGCCGCTGAAAGAGACGTGTCCGGCCGGGCCGTCGGGCAAGCAGCACCGGCGCCACGGTCGCACGAGCACCGCACAGCAGCAACTACTCCTGCAGCAGCGCGAGAACCTGTACGCGCGGCGCATGGAGTCGCGCCCGCTGCCGTCTCTGCCCAACCTGGCGGCGGAGACGGACGAGTCGCCGGACTGTCGCCTCAAGGTGCAAGTGCATAGGACTAACTCCGGCCGTAAGCCGGGCACTCGGACTGGGCCGGGCCCGGGGCCCTCGGGCTCGCGCGACTGCCCCGACCCGCAGTATTTTGAACTCGACCCCGACGAGCTGAAGGCGAGCGGGTGCCGCGCGCATGCGCGCCACGCGGCGCGCGCCGCCAATGCGCGTGCGTCGTCGCCGTCGCGCCGGAAGGGCGGCGGCGGCCATCGCCAGAAGTCGCCGGAAGAGGAGAACGCGGAGAACTGCGACAAGGAGGTGCACCATAATAACTCGTGCTCCGAGATCCCGCTGAGGCTCATACGAGACTCCGCGAGACCTCCGGCGCCTCGTGCCGAACCAGCGCCGGCCAATAACTACAGTTGGCCGTAGGTGCATCGCGTCTGTCGGACGGTGTTTGCAGCGTAAATTCGAAACACAAAATTAGTCGGACCAATGTGGATTTCTAGTCTGGCGCACAGTGAGTGGAAACGGCCGGAATGCAGACACCAATATAACTGCATTTGGGTACATTACAATATACATAACACGATAACACCTTTCATTCTAAAATATATCCTTCTCTTAGGTAATTACATGGAAGGATACTTCCTGTTTAGACGAATTAACGTAATATAGTTTGTGGGTGATTTAGTAGTAAAACGTTACTATTCTGCGCACAGTATATTCTTATAACATAACCTGAACTCATTCATCACAGCTGTACACTATCAGTTCCGACCTACTGCTGTCCTGACAGTGGCGCCCTCTGTAGAAGTATGGCGCGACCATACGGCCAAGGCACGACCCCTGGTGGGAAATGGAATTTCTGTGGACCAAAGAACCACGTTGGTGGTGCTGTCATGCCAAGCAGGTGATATTATCAAAGTGAATCTTTATGGATGTTTCTTGTAGATAAACATACCTGAACAATCACCGGCTCGGCGTCCAGTCGAATGATTAACAATGACTGGAAGTACCCATTTATCGCCCGCATTCTTGGGTGGCCTCGATCGTTCTCACTTTGAGAAAGGAGCACTGTGACGGAGCATCTCGCAAACATGTCTTTACCGGTTCCGCTCTGCTTCTGAAGCAGACGGCAGGCGGCGGTACAGACCAAGTGGTCAAGTGGTCAACTGGTCAAGTGGTCAAGTGGTCAGGCGTAGTGGTGACGCCGGACAATTTCGTACTGTATAAACGACGTTAGAAATGACGATAATGTAATGATTTTCATGTAATGTTCGTGTATATGTTCGTTTTTCGCGACTGCATAGCAGTTATATGTTGGGCCATAATGTGAAACACTGTATTCATGATTGTTGTATGCGTCGATGTTTGGACGTGCAATTGTTTACAAAACAAAACTTCGGCGATCGAAAACACCAGAAATCGAAATGAGATGTGCCATGCAATGTTACCGAATCGGACGGACGACCACAAAGAGACCAAGACCTTGTCAAACACAGGCAATGTGATTTATACACTGCGGAGTGCTTCTATCAAGTTGTTCCAACAACTGTCACCGAAACGGTAGATATCTTAAGATCTACAATAGAAACCAACTGTAAAATCGAGACGTGATACCTTGCAGGTAGAATTGCGCAGTTGCTGATGTATGACCTTATCAATAATGATTCTCCGTCGGAGATATGTTCGTAACAAAATAAACGTATACGATGTCCCATTCCTGACGGCGTATGTTCTCCTGCGTGTGGAGCCGGGTGACTAGTGGTTTCTCGTTTCGTGACGATCTTACACAAAACGATACATACACTGGATGCGTTACTTCATTAAGTTGCTATGGAAACAATCGTCACAGAATTTTTCAAACTGTTCAACACACGGGATGACAACTATCAAATGTAGTCCAAGACATACTGATTATGCCTCTAGCCACACAAGAATTAGCATTATGTACAGCATATGTGATGTTGTCTTTAAGATTGTCCAGATTATGTAAGTGAACACAAGCAGAAATGGCGTACCGAAACATAATCACTGGCATTTTATTAGTCTGTCCGAACCCGGAAGTATAACTATGAACCTTGCTATCTTCTGTTCCCTCCTGCGTTTGGCTGCCTAACGCTGTTGAGTCGGGAGAACTTTGTTTTTATCTTCAGTTTATTTCGGCTAGAATGGTTTGAGGCGGATATTTGATATTCCATGCTTTCGATGCTGGATATGATTAGCAACACGCTAACATAATCACGTAAATAAAAACATCATTGTCTTTTACAAGTTCACTCTTTGAAATATTTGCAATTTTCTCTGTCTTAACACAACACGGGATCACTTCACTAAGAAAGTGGGCTCATAAGGTGTGTATATTTGGATTCTAAGCTGTAGTCATGACCACTCTCCTCTATGCCTCTATGAAACATGGAGAGTCTATATTTATCATCGGGCCATATTTATCATCATATGTTGATTTTATTTTTGAAGCTGTCGGCTTTACGCCATGTCCAAGATTACGATTGTGGGCCTTTTCAGTTTTGTGTAGCTAGGGCTAGGCTTAGCCTAAGCTTTGGAACATAATACTACAATTATACTTTAGAAAATTGCTTCAAGCGATACATTCCTATACAATAGGGTTCTACACATCAAGTTAGTCATATAATTATAACAACTAAGACATATGGAAAACGCAGCTGCACAAAAAAAGTCGAAAATGAAGGCGCTGTCAAACCTGGCGGCAGACGCGTGACTTCACAAGTTGACTTCAACGAGAATCTTGCTGTCAAATAGTATGGCATAACCAGTAATATAATAAGTTGCGGCGCTCTTTGATGACGGATTCACACACTTTGAATATATACCGTGAAGTCTTTTTCACTGCATGTTCTTGTTAGGTGGCCAGTTTGAGATATAGCCAGATCTTGCGAGACACCCGAAAAACACAGGCCTTTTAACATGGGATAATGGCGGCACAACAACATTTTGACGAGTACAAAATATCCACAATGCATTGCGGAGGGAATGCCCTTGCTATAGTGCACAAGGTCCATTACGAGCTGTCCCACGTGTACTATGACGTCATCCGTCATTAGTACTTTTTCAGTATTAATGACGGATGACGTCATTATATTGTATCATGAAATAAAGTTTTTACTTACTTACTTACTTACTTATTACTTACTTACTTACGCCACTAGTGATAGCAATCCTTATCTGTGACATCATATCAGGCATAACAATGGAGGATATGTATTCGCCGTAACGCCATTCCTTCACAACAATACGTCAAAACTGCGTTAGATGTATGGCATGACGTCACTCACTTGACGTGAACGCAATGAACCATCCGTGTTGAAACTAACGCCAGGCTGAGACTTCTCAGCGATACAACTACCATATGAATTGGCAGCAATGGCCAAAATGGCCTCGGATTGCTTGCATGTGCCCCAAAGTACGATTTATTGCAAGATAAAATATATATTATTCACTATCCGTGTCCTTTAACAATATCGACATTCTACGACGCCAAAACAGAAATAATTTTGTGACAAGGCTACACGAGATTGAAGCCTGACCATCGCCACTATACATTTCTCTGGAGGAACATGATCTATGTCAACAACCATTAACCATAAGTCAGCCGTCACAGACTATGTCAACAGGAACGACAGTGTTGTCATTCCGGACTGGGTCACAGTGGTTAAGAGGTAACACAACGCGTGTGCGCATGTGCTACGGGGCGACGGGAAGTCTGCTGAACCCGCAAAAAGAACATGGTGAAGGGTGTACACGTTCAGTCATATGTGACACATTTCCTCGTCACAGAATCGGACATGCATGCACAATACAAATTGGTTCCCACAGAAGACACGCAGAACAAGTATGGTGGCGTAGTCATGTAGAGTCCAGTTAGGTATTTCGTCATGGCAGATAGTTTAACTAGTCGTACAGTATTGGCCACTTCAACGATGCTGAAGCCATAATCCTGTCTGATGCGGTAGCTTCACCTCCTAGCGGTCCGGCGACAGCGATGTGTAGTCATCGGTAATAACATTGAACAACTGTAGCTGTTCTGCACAAATGTTGTAGATGGAATGGCGTTTACCATGATAAGGCTCGTAGCGCTTTTGCAAAGCGGACCCGGTTATTTGGTTTGTGGCTGTGCAACGTTGTGCTTGGTTCCACCGGAATGGTAGAACGAGATGATTTCGATAGTTTCTATGGCTTCGATGACAGATAAGCAGGTGGCAGAGCGGAGAGCTAAATAATATAGGGCCTATTGTTGTTGTGTTTAGCGAACTATTTAGCGTAAATATGATCTCTTTGTGCGTCTGGTGTACATTGATAAAGTTGTAATATTAAAATAATAAATTAGAGTGAAACACTCCATGTGTTTGATGTCGCATCAGACGGAGAAATACTTGGAGTACAGCCACAATTGAGAGACACTCAGTCCATGGAAGTGAATGGTACGCAAGAGAGTGGCGCCACCTCGCGGGTCATCGAAGCTAACTAAGAGTTCATCGCGGGACATACAAATATCGTCAGTGAGAGGAAACGTGGCAAAAAAATCCCACGCCCCAGGCATATATTATACCTGTATTAACATCTTTAAAAAACTGTGTTGCCTTGGTTATTATATATTTACTAATCATTAACTCTCCATGTAATTAGTATATTGTATTTTGTTTATCTCCTGTATTCGCCAGGTGTCACTGCTGTTGCATAGGGTATGCTTCAATATACGACAAGTGCAGATTTTCGTATTTGACAGCAGCAGTGAGTGTGTTAATAATCATAGACAACGAAGCTGCTTAACATAAAACAGGCATGTTTACATTCTAACTTATTTAGCTAGTAATGTACTGCTTCTGTAGCCACTGGTGTTGCTGCTGCTGCTGCTGCTGCTGTTGCTGCAGCTGCTGCAGTTGGTATTTGTGACGCTGTTGTTGCACTTATTGTTGTCATTGTCTCTCCTTCTACTGCTCGGTTGCTGTAGCAACAACCGAAGCTGAACCCGCAACTGCAGCAGCAGCAGCTGCTGCAGTAGCTGCCACAGTGACATCCACAGCAGAAGTAGCAGTAAAAAGGACGATAACTAAAGCAACTGCAATAACAACAACAACAACAATAACAACAATAACAACAATAACAACAACAACAACGACGACGACGACAACAACGACAGCAATGATAACAACGACGACAAAAACAGCAACGACGACAACAACAACAACAACAACAACGACAACAACGACAACAACGACAGCAATGATAACAACGACGACAACAACAGCAACGACGACAACAACAACAACGACAACAACGACAGCAATGATAACAACGACGACAACAACAGCAATGACACCACTCGATAAGTGAGCAACACAGCCGCGTCCATGCCACAAGTCGGCCTACCAGTACCGCGCAAGATTTAGCGTTGACCAAGAAACATCGACCAAAAGACAAGTGGCCGTCGTTAGCGAGACGCACAGATTAGATTTACCGCCCGACTGCCCCCGTCAGTTCCCAGCGTCTCCCTCGTGTCGCTAAGCGGCCATTAATTTGCTTGACAGTGTCGTCTTGACGCCGCGGAAGACGCCGCCGAGCGACTAGAAGTGATTGTGGCTTGTTATGGACCAGCAGATCGTCAACCGAGATATGGAACATTCGCCTATATTCGTCGTAGTGGTCACCGCTGTAGCACGTCGTCGAACGCTCTTGGACTGGTTATTTTTAGTACCAACCTTCCAGCCTCGTCGATGGACATTCTTTGTATTATGCGAGACAAGTGACAGGGTATTCTTCTCACAGTCAAGGTGTCAAGTTATGAATGATAATCCGCTAATTGTATTGAAAATGTCATTAGTCATTCAGGAAAACATTCATTCGAAACACCCACGTTATTGAAATATTATATTTAACTTGTCACTATGATATATGTCGTTCATTTAATTTCCATATATGTAGTGAGTGTTTAATATGCAGCCATTTCCGAAATTCGATAAATTATGACTGTCGTAAAACATTGCCCACGTGGAAACATCGTCGTCAAAACCAGCAGCTTTGCGGACACCTTAATGCGACATGCTATATACGACATCAATATTTTACTTCGGGTATTACTCATCCAATCAAACAACGCAATGTGTGTCGTTAGCGCATCTGGTTTGGCAGACTGGAATATAAATGGTAATACGTCTTAATTTAAAGATAGCTTAAAACATTTAGAGGAAATTGACAAATCGGTCGAGAGTGACTGCGTCAGTGACTAAGAATGCGGTCTACTTCATTCTGTTTGATTCACGTCGCTGTGATATGTGCCACGTGCTCAGTGCACGTTTGACGGAACATTTTTGAATATGTTCGAACTTATGATGATGGTGGTGGTGGTGGTGTTGGTGTTTTTGTTATGGTCGTGAATGTGTTCCTGGTAATGGTGGTGGTTGTAGTGGCGCTGGCGGTAGATGAGGATGTTGTTGTCATCGTCGTCGTCGTTGGTGTTGTCGGTGTTGTAAGTGGTGTTGGTGTTGTTGTTGCGGAGGATGATGTTGGTTGGGATGGTAGTGGTGGTGGTGGGGTGTTCGTTATGGTGGTGGCGGTGGTGGCGGTGGCGGTGGTGGCGGTGGTGGAAGTGGTGGTGGTGTTGATGGCGGTAGTGGTGGTTTTGTCGACAATGAGGGTTGTGTGATAGGGATGTGTTGTATAATGACTGAACTGATGACTACGATAATATTAATGTTGTTGAACGTTTGGTTGTTGTTTTTGTCGATAATGGCATTAGTGATGGTGCTAATCAGGGTGAGAGGTGATGTTGGTGGTGGCGACGATGGTGATAATGACGGTGGCAGCGATGACAATGACACAAGTTGAAGCCATCCACTGTATATTGTATATTAAAACGTGGCCAGATTTTGGAGCAATGTACTAAATCATTAACGATCACTTACACTTACACTTACACCGCGTGCTTGTCCAAACCCACGCCGTGTCAATCCACGTCCACCAATCTATTAGCGCTCTCTAGATGTGGCGCTAACGACTTGACGACAAGACGTAAATGAAAAATGTCACGTCATGTCGTATTGCATATATCTTGCATATCATTGAAGAACCATCGGCGTGATAACTGATTGTGTGAACATTTATATAGTTGTGTCCTTGTATCACAGTTGAGTTAATCGTCTTCTTGTCTTTCGAACGTTATCTAGGTCAGGTTTCGTGGATAGTAACTCGGCTCGCGATCCACGACACAGTAAACTTGATCAAGTCGGCCCCACAGACATATTGTTTTACGTAAATCTACGGCCGGTGCGATCGTTATTTCTGCTGAACCTGGTGAAAATGTCACAAGTCATAGATGTAATAGTGCGAGATTCATAAATCACTCCGCTCTGTAGATTGCACATTTGTGTCTACCCATAACTCGCAAAAACGATGTGTTCTATCTGCGCGGCCAGTTGCCAAGTAATTGCGCTTAACCGGACGAACGAGACACGAATCTCTCGTTGGCTTTAATTGTTGCCCTTCTAACTGATGTTGCAACTTCAAATAACATTACCAGCCACTCGATGAATATATAGTATTGTTGTTATTGGTGGTCGTTTCGTTCTTGAATAGTTATCAATTGTGAAGCCATTTTATCATACATTTTCCCGGAAGACTACACACATCTTAAAGTTCAGGAAGTGTTCTCATTGGGTAGCAGTTGCACAAGTTGGGACGACAAGAATACCACCATGGAATATCACTAGTGCTTCGCTGGTCGGAAAATTTGAAAAATTGTTACACTACATTTTATAGTATTAATTGTTATTGTCGTTTCCATTGCATGCTAGTTTCTGACAGATATGTGAATGCGTTGGTGTGGGAGTAGTGGTTCGTGTATTCGTAGCGTTAATACGGGTTGCTTTCAGTATTACTAGACACTTGATTTTGTCATATTGCAATAACACGAATGCATACATTCTAAATAACGTTCTCTGTATAACTTGCTGTTGTGTTTAATGCGTCTATTTTAAATCATATGTCACATGGTAAGACATGATCAATAACATAGAACAGGTATCATTTATAGGTTGACAAAGATCTTGATTTCGTCATATTACAATAACACGAATGCATATATTCTAAATACCGATCTCTGTGTAACTTGTTGGTGTGTTTAATGCGCCCATATTAAAACATATGTCTCCTGGTAAGACATTATCAATCAAATAGAACATGTATCATTTATAGGTCGACAATGATCTTGATTTTGTCATATTCCTATAATACGAATACATACATTCTAAATAACGATCTATGTATAACTTATTGTTGTCTTTAATGTGCCCATCTAAAAACCCATGTCACCTGGTAAGACAATACCAATAAAACAGAACAGGTATCATTTATAGGTCGACAACGATCCCACTTCGATTGTTTGGTCACCTCAAAGGCGACCATACAAAGGTGTCGTGTACATCTAATCTGGCCAGAGAACGCGTCGCCTCAGTCGCAGTAATGGCGTTGTTAGACTTCCCATTACACGCTTGTCCAGATTCATTGCGTTCCGGACGCGCGCAGCAACAGGCCAGCGGCCGAGAGCAAGTCTAATTCTATCCCGGTATCTTACAGTCAGTAGCCGCCTCGGGCGAGATGGACAATGTTGATACGAATCTGTAATCCAATAGGCGCCTCCGGGATCCGATCGATCGGATTTGCGATTACGTTAAGGCTGTATGTAGTGGGACAGATCGACGGATGGATTCTCTTGTTCGTCCGTCCTGTTGTCTGCAGTTGGCTACGCTGGTCCAAGTGCCGTCCTCTGGGACTTGTTTGAAATATAACAAATACTAAACACACATCACACATTTTGGTAATGTGTATATTTATATATATATATATATATATATATATATATATATATATATATATATATATATATATATATATATATATATATATATATATATATATATA
>OZ024854.1:22767368-22772368 GCA_964017155.1 Oasisia sp. SBJ-2009
CAGTAAGTCCTCGTCGATCACGCATTTACTTCTACAGAGATCACGTGGGGAGAGCGTGGAGCCAATGCACGGTTAACAACATCAGCGGCTGCGGGGGCAGCAGTCGCAAAACATTGCTTCAGAGCCTACTCTCGTTCCGTGTTAGTCATTAGAGTGGAACTGATAAAGCACATTAACGTCTGTATTACGAAACTGTGACGACGATATTTATTATCGCCGCAAGAGTGTTTGTAGGCTTGACTTTCAGAGCACATGGCGCATCAGGTTTCGTGCTTTACGCGGGACATTTTACACGTGTCATTTGGTTAGAGCCAATCACAAAACATATGTCGCAGGATCAACATGACGCAGAAAGTGTCAACTTAATATACGACGATCTCTGGCGTATATAAATCATTGTGACAGTTAATTAATGCCAGAGGTTGCCAAGGGATTCAATATAGTTTCCTTTCTGACTGATAAAAAGTATTGGATATCGTGAGTTTTTTTCCGTTGACAATTTTCCAAAACAGTCTACATATGTACTCGCGTGAGAAATCTAGCTCGATGTTATATCCTTAATAATAATTTAATAATAATAGTTTTATTGTAAAGCGCCGTATATCCTGAAACAATCCGCTCAGAGGCGCATAAAATAAATTGTAACACATAAATATTTAAACTATTCACGTAAAGACGAAATACTAAATGATAATAAATAGATAATTAAATAAAGCTTCTAAAATTCTAGTTCTTAAGCTAAACTTATCAGCAATAAATAAATAAAATAAAATAATATATAATAAAATATATTAATAAGTTAATAATAAAGTAAATAAATTGGACATAAAAGGTTCAAGTGAGTCTATTAAGCTCAGAATATCCGGTAGATCGTTCCACTCTTAAATGTGAATAATATTGTCAGTACTAAGAAAACCAGTGCGACAGATATCAACCTTAAACCACGTCTTCTTGAAACTAATCCGCGGGCATCTGCTTTCGTCACGAACCCTTCGCGTTGTTGTGCAGATGTAGGCCGTCTAATATCCCCCGGGGTCACGTGATTCGGCGTACAATCGACGCAATCAAAACAATCGAAAATAGTAATTACCTTCTGCAACGCGATACGACGCGACGCTCCGGTGATGGCGAACCCGAACCGTTATGTGGCAGCACGCTCATTTCCGGTTATTACGCTTGCGCACGCGCACGGACGAACACCAGCACGCATGGGTGGCGGCGAGCGGAGATAGGAACCGGTGTGTGATTGCTACGTGATGATCGCGATGTTTGCTCGGTAAATGGAGTCCATCAGATATGACATGTCGTGCAACAGTTCTAGCGGTGTCTCACGCCAACAGATCCACCACGCCTACCTGCAGTATTAAGGCTGGGCACACGTAGTTGAAACATATGGAAATGCCGTATTTCACCTCTGTCTTGAAGGTGAAGACTATCGTGTATAGTCTCTTGTTGTCTGCAGTTTGCTGCGGTTGTCCACGTCCCGTGCATTGATGCTTACTGGAAAATGTGAAATTTCACGAAACCGGCATCTTGGTATATGCCAGGCGCTTACAGAGTTCTGTATATGTGGAGGAATTTTCTATATTCTCTATTTTGTTAAATATATTTATAAAATTCTGTTTTCAAAGTGTAGGTTAGTTTGCCTTTGTAATCTAAGGAGATAACGTAAAATCTTGACGTGTTCATATAAGTTGCGATGATTTAAAATGTTTAGTTTTATATTTCGCTATGGTTTTCTGGCAGAAATGTCATAATGATTAGTAAGAGTGCTCGTCGATCAAACATAATTAATAAATGACAAGGTAAGCACATGAAGACATAACAGCAGCAGAGGTGGACGGGCAAACAACAGTTCAGCTCTCCAAATAGAATAGATATCCGACTGATGATGCCAACTACATATGTCCTCCTGATGAATTCATTTGCAACGGTCCGTGACATTTAAATCCAATCGTATTTACACTACTTTATACGAAACACCGAATCTACGGAACTTTCCTTGCACGTTAGGATGGCGCGGTCAAATGATTCATTGTCACTCAAATTACATCTGACTTCACAAATGCGGGTGAAAATGATTCATTGTCACACAAATTACATCTGACTTCACAAATGCGGGTGAACATGGCGGTTGTGGGGTACAATAACGTCGCGTGTCGATCTAGCAGCGCAATGCCCCGCCAGGTCTGTAGGTCTTTGTTGACACTGCGAGGTAGCGAGAGACGGATCTCAGACCGACATCACGGCCCGGTGGCACAGCCCAGCCTTCCACTCCACTCCCAGTCCGACTACACCAGTCGACAGAGGCGGTGATACACGCCGCGCCGCCAACCAATGCTCGCTGCCTGGTTTGATCGACGTGACTGCGCTAATTGAAATCCGGTGGCCCGGCGATATCAGACCGGGCGCTTCGTCTTTCATCGGTGCGAGCGAGAGATCTCAGCACGGCGTAGCGAAGTCTCGACTCTTGTTGAGGTGAGAGAGGCAGGAAAGACTCGTAAACATTTGTCGTCACCTGCGCCTCGATGTATACAAGTTCTGATTGGACGCAGTCGTTGTAGCAGGCGTGCAGTCGGCGTAAACATAGCCTGTGTGGTCGTAAAGTACGCCAAGATCGTCTCGACTCGACCAGTCTGTGTTTCCCGGGGTTGAAGTCGCCATGGAAAGCGTCGTTTCCAGGATTTCCAGGATGTGTCGCGCGAGAGATGTGTATGGTTTACTCGTGCTGTTGGCCGCTGTGGGAGGGCAGAATACAGTGAGAATTAGACACGACATAGGTAAGTTGCTTTCTATTCGAAACTTCGTATTTCCACTGTTTTCAGTACTTTTTATGAAAACTGCGGACATGACTTGTAATTTGTGTATATTCACCGATGATCATCAATGTTGAGCGAATACGATCATAAGAACAACAATAATCATCACGTTGAGATATATTCCACGGGAGAGAACATATGTTATCAACTGCACCAAAATCAACGGGATTTAGGAAGTAATGAAGAATATGCGATGTACAGTGTAAAACACAACCCACTACAACCCGAATTTTAAAAGTTCTCAATATATCACGGAATACACAAACGTGTAAGAAACGTATTTTAGAATCAGACGCGTCTGAAGGAACTCACATACCGATGCCACCAGTAGCGTGCACAAGCCCACTCCCCGTCCTCTGGTATTCGATGCCAGTTTCCTAAGCCGGATGTGCGCAAATGAGTCAACATCAGTATCAGTTCACATCATGTGTTTATGTCCGTTCACAAGGAATAATGACATGTTGTGTTTGTTTCGGCTTGGTTTGGTTTGGTTTGGTTTGGTTTGGTTTGGTTTGGTTTGGTTTGGTTTGGTTTGGTTTGGTTTGGTTGGTTGGTTGGTTGGATGGTTGGATGGTTGGATGGTTGGATGGTTGGATGGTTGGATGGTTGGATGGTTGGATGGTTGGATGGTTTGTTGGTTGGTTGGTTGGTTTGTTGGTTTGTTGGTTTGTTGGTTTGTTGGTTTGTTGGTTGGTTGGTTGGTTGGTTGGTTGGTTGGTTGATTTAACTATTTAGACAGACGACTCTGTATACATGCTCTGTATTTACTTGTGTAGCGTATCATGTGCTTATCTTGTAGCCGAGGATTATTAACTAATCGCATCTTAATTAATCGATACAACTTGCATGCAACTCTTCGCATATATTAACTACTTAATGATCATCCACTTCATTAGTAATACATCAAAACGAAGTACACTTGCTGAAATAGATGAAATCTTTGCAACGCATCCGTACATTCGCGTTGACTATTTGACCGAAGAGAAATGCTGACTGGTACCGCAAGCGGCGTAGCGCTCGGAAAATATGTTCATGGAGGAAAGTTAACCCAGACATGTACAGTTAGGTTGAGTTTAAGAAACGATTTGTTTGAGAACATACTATATTACATGTCGGTGTCGTCTAGTCCTGAATGTTTCGTTACTGTCTCAAGCGACGCTACTAATACACACTTTCACAATGCGGCATGTTCACCTCGGATCACGGACGCATCCATTCGTATGGTGAATAGTATTACTGCTCAGTGATGTTTAGTTTAACCAAGGGACTGTCTGAGATCTTTTGACGCCAGTGAGTTTGGTTTCGACGGAGGCACTTGCAACATCAGTTTCTATTATCAGCGAATATTGGTAGTGAGTAGGAGAGTGATTGCCGAACAAACTAAACAGTTCTGAAGAAGTAAGTCCAAGTTACTGCATTACAAGCACGCATCTGCTATCTGTTTTACGTTTCTCGCCTCACAGGTAAACCTTCAATCCACTCTCAGCCGGCCGACCTATGCGCGGAATCTCTCGTCGAATCTGTTGTCCCAGGCCACCGCCCCAAACCAATCAATCTAAGGTTAACTCACCTTTCATCACACGGCCATGTTGTCCATTATTTAAGAGAGCGCCTGATTGCTGTGTTCTTTATTATAATTACACCTGGTTGAATCGATCGTGCGTGCTGTTTAAGTTGCTCATGCAACCCGCCGAGAGCTGAGCTCCTCCAGGTAGACACGAGGCACACATTCTGTCTCCCACAGTCTCCGTGCACAAGAACCCTTTCATCCAAGACTTGCGCAGTCCAAGTGATATGCAAATCTGGAGCACAGGTTTATCTGGGTTGTTTATTCTGGATCTGCCGTGTCCCCGGACATCTATCATTGCCTGGACCTCGGACCTAAGTCTCGTAATCCGTGAATAAAGATTGATTGTCTTGTCGTTAATTGCTGATACATTATTTAGTGGCATTCAAGCAGTTTTGGCAATGGGCAATACTGGCGTTGTATGCATATGTCAGGGGACGTAGACACACAAATAGCAGGGAAATATATCCGAATGTGTAAACAGATCATCTGGGCGTCAATCACACGAAAACACTCTGGCGGAGAGAAACATATATACAAGCATACTAATGTTCGTACGTACACTAGCACAAAGACAGACAGACAGACAGACAGACAGACAGACAGACAGACAG
>OZ024854.1:22774868-22789868 GCA_964017155.1 Oasisia sp. SBJ-2009
AGTATTTTACACAATTATCACTCAGGGAAACACTGTGTATTGAGTGCTATTCAAAGTAAAACATGTTATAATACATCAAGAGAATCAATCAACATATGATATTAAATGTGTACATATTCCATGTGTGGGCATGTCTCTCTCCACTCACGAACAAAACCCATCAGATTCCCCTTCAAAATTATTATATTAACGACACAGATATTTCTTTACAAAACCTTCGTTACGATAGTTATATTTGAATGTTGATCAATGATCACATTTGACTCCATAGCATACACATATATAGATGCTTACACAACTATATTGAGCGTAAAGTATTGTGATCGTAAAAAAAATGTGTGCCAGAAACATCATTGTTTATTCTGTCCTATCAATCACACCCGTCAGACAGACGATAAACGTAATATCTAAATTAGCCAGTCGATACAGCTTTGTCCATTTTGACGTCATTAATATAAATGTTGGATCACACCCTACTGCACTGGATGAACCCGGTGTAATAACTCAGGTTATTTAAACATCGTCAACGTGCATTAGAGGACTACTTGTGAACCCAGGGAATAAGAGGACTACTTGTGAACACAGGGAATAAGAGGACTACTTGTGAACACAGGGAATAAGAGGACTACTTGTGAACACAGGGAATAAGAGGACTACTTGTGAACACAGGGAATAAGAGGACTACTTGTGAACACAGGGAATAAGAGGACTACTTGTGAACCCAGGGAATAAGAGTACTACTTGTGAACACAGGGAATAAGAGTACTACTTGTGAACACAGGGAATAAGAGGACTACTTGTGAACACAGGAAATAAGAGGACTACTTGTGAACACAGGGAATAAGAGGAGTACTTGTGAACACAGGGAATAACAGGACTACTTGTGAACACAGGGAATAAGAGGACTACTTGTGAATACAGGGAATAAGACGACTACTTGTAAACACAGGGAATATCCACCAAGTTTGCGTAGATAATAGCGAGTTAAGATTACGAAGGTTTGTGTGATATATCGGGACAATTTTTACCTTTGTAATAATATACTCAAAGCATGATGCTAATAATTTGTGAATATAGCGATACGAATGTTTGGTTCAAGTTATTTAATGAATAGCAATTATTTACCTCTCAAAAAACTTGTTTTTGCTTTTCGTATACAGGCGTAAAACAAAACACACGTTTCTTGAGAAGTAAATTTACTACATGTGCTGACAATCACGATGTTTGTAAATATCATGTCAAACCAATCACCCGCATGTAATGGTTCGTTTGTCCTGGGCGTCAACGCGGCCGTGATCTGATTATTTGGGCGCCCACTACATCGGTTCGCATCTAATGATCGTTAACATCACTCCCACCAGGGCGTCTAACGTAATTGTCACGTGTACGCATGCGCGACACAAACAAATAACGCAACTACTGCGTAATGTCGACGTCTCACAGACTACGGGAGGTAACTGTGTATGGGACCCGGCGGGGTGGCATGTGGGAATTAACGGCAGTTGGGCTACGGTAACGTGCTGGGATCTCGGAAACGGGAACGAATGATGGAGGGAGCAAATGGGACGTCTAGCTGTGTCCATTGGTGGGTTGCCCTCAAACTCGCGTAACATGATATATCGAACACATTATGGCAAAAGATATAAAAATAAACATTCTAAGATTCTACCCCCAAAGTATGCTGTTCCAAATTGGGACTTCCGTAAAAACACATCGAAGTATCACATTAGAAGCTGTACAGTCTATGCGTGGACAGTTACTAGAATTAACAGCTATGATTAATTCACGATTACACGGTTTTCCTATATATGGGCATCCCCCATCTTAAATAAGTTTCCGAAAACGAGGTTTCGGGCACGCCGTCTGGGTAAAGATAGCAATGTCTATGATAATGTGACGTTTCTTGTGTCACTGTACAAACACGATCTGACTCACATGTCGGTTGTATATTGTTACGGCTATAAATTAGTAAACAACAATCAATGAGAGGTGCCACTGTCGACAGGTGAAAGGTGACTGAAGACAGACAAAATGTGACAGATTTACATCAACACATGTCGAATAAGCTGCACCGTCATTAGTTGGCGCTAATATAAATACGTAGCTTTGCACTAATGTGTGGCAAACATCGTTATGTCTTATTTTCCGTAAAACGTTTGCTTACCAATGTTGTATTTATACAGGCCTAATTCACAACAAAATCGGTGCTAAAATTTATTCTATATCGCCATTGTACATGTTTCACTGATTTAGAAATGCATAGTAAGCATAAATGATAATCGAAACTGACAACTTGAAGAGCTTAAACAAAAACATTTGATCACTGATATAAATTCAAGAGGAAAAAACACCAGAATTAATAATAATATCGCTCATTCATGCAGTCACACACACACACGCACGCACGCACGCACATACACGCGCGCGCGCACACACACACACACACTCTCTCTCTCACACACACACACACACACACACACACACACACACACACACACTCACACACACACACTCACTCACTCACGCACATACACGCGCGCGCGCACACACACACACACACACACACACACACACACACACACGACGCATTGCGCGCCATGAATTCACACGCCGTATCGACCAAGGAGGCGAGATGTGAGATGTGTTGGCCCTACGGGGGTCGAGGAGCAATCAGACACCGCCCATTGCTCCCGTAATAAGCATCTAATGTAAACACTACCGGTGCTTCACGATCGTTAATAAGAGAAAATAGATTTGCCCGTGAACCGACAAACGTTTGTCATGGCACCACAACTATGCTATAGACGAGCGACGTTGCCTCAGTATAATGTTTTAACGATTTTTTTTATATCGGTTACCCACAATCACAATCGCAAGTCAGGTATGAGTAAGAAGTTCACTGAAGCCGGTATTCTCCGTTCTATGAGCGATTTTGACTAGGGGAATTAGTCGACTTCTATGAGCAATTCCAGGAAATTTGTGTCGCCCCGTCTGGCGACACACACGATTGTGCCAATAATACGTAAAGAATACATAATTAACAGTGTTAATTGTGTTTGAAATATTTAAACCTGCGCAATTTTAAATGTCGGTTTCTAAGTGTTGATCGAGGATTAATGTTGATTAACGTGCACTAATTGATTTATACGTTGATGCTATATTATTTACTTGAAACTGTGTTATAGAGTGTTGTATGATTTAACCGATTTTAATGCAGCGTGCGTTATTATACATATCCACACTCCGTGAGTTTGCACCAAGTAAATTGCGTTCTACTATGTAAACTTTGGCTTAGGGCTAGAGCTTCGGGCTCTCGACTATACGAGAACCTGTTCGAATCCTGTGCTGCGGTGTTAAAACATTGGGCACTCTACATTGCTCCAGTTCACTCAACTGTATAAATGAGTACCTGGCTATAGACAGTGGTGGATATGTTTACGAGCAGCTTTCGCGTATTAATTGTAGCATATGGCTGGATGCTTCCCAGAGAAGCCGAGATGGTGTCTGAATGAACAGGTCTGTCAGGGAAGTAAAATGTAAAGCGTTTTGAACGGTCCTGAGGACTGGATGCTGCGCTATATAAGAACTTGCCTTTTATTAACCTTTTCAGCGTCGATGACGCGGAGACTTCCTCAGTTCGTGTTTTGCAGTAACCGAGATCGACTCAAACACCATCAAACACCATCGAGTGTCAGAACACACCTCCACCGGCGACATGAGCGGTGCCGCGTGTTTTCTCTCTGCTTTTTGCTCATCGACTGAACATATTTCTCGCCTCGTGCTGTTGATCAGAAAATACTCAGTCCTGTCAGTCGAAACGCCGGAGATCTCCGAGGCAAGTGCACGGGTGAGTCACTTCCTGAGACGCCGGCGAAGGCGAAGGAGGTCGCGGCTCCTTTGATGTGTGTCATCCGTAAGATGCACGTCTGTAATTCGGCTTATTTCTCCAGGGCGAGAGCAAAGCGATAAGGCAATTTAGCTAACGGCCCCGCGAGAGGCCGCGGGTCCCTCGTCACCTCGCCTCACGTCATGTCCTACTCATTACACGACAATCAAACTAATCTCCTGTCTACTATAAACATCGTCGCGTGCTTGCGCAAACGTCTTATTTAACTTTCATAAAATGATAGGATAACTAATACGTTTGTTTTGTGATCACATCCGGTCACAATGTGGTCAGGTCCGGTCACAATGCACAAGTCACCCAGGCGGTGTTTGTGCGACATGCAACTGTTCTCATTCACGCAAGGTTATCCGCTATAACGATCAAATTAATAATTTCAATACCTAAACACAAACGTACTTTAATACACACACACACACACACACACACACACACACACACACACACACACACACACACACACACACACACACACACACACACACACACACACACACACACACACACACACACACACACACACACACACACACACACACACACACACACACACACACACACACACACACACACACACACACATATATATATATATATATATACATACATACATACATACATACATACATACATACATACATACATACATACATACATACATACATACATACATACATACATACATACATACATACATACATACATACATACATACATATAAACTGTGCATAATAATATATTACGTAAAATACTGAAAGATCCCCTCCGGCGTTCAGTATCACTGTCTTCGACACCCAAGAAGAGTAACACTGTTTCTAATTCTACGCAAAACAAAAACTAAAATAATTTCGAGAAAGAACCATTATTAACCAGATTCAATTCATTTAATAGTTCGAATGCAGCCCTGGTTACTCAGCGAACTTTGTTCAAATGTGATGCAAATTACTTAAACGTTACGCGAGTAGTACCGACGCTTCCCGCTGCGTGGCGTGACGCGCTGACGAAACGGAAGCGGAATTAGCTGGCGGTAAAACGGTCTCTCCCATAATGCGTCTGGCAATGACGTAATCTCTGCGTTATCCCGGCGTGGTGTGTGTATCGTACTAGGACAGAGACGGAAACACAGTGGTAGGTGCCCTGCTCCGTCTGGTCTGCCTACGCTGCACTGCCTGGAGCGGCAAATAGAACGGACGTTTCCGACGATAATTGCCGCCTCTCGTTGCACGGAGAGACTGCGATCGTTCGCGTGAGAGTTGCATCCGGGTCTGACACTGACGGCCGTGAGTATGTTGTCATTGTCGTCATTATGCGGGCATTCTAAATTCGGGGAACCGTTCAAAGAACAAACGAACCAGCATAATCGCCCGCACGCACCGCTAAGCCCTCGGCTAGTCGAAAAGAATCGCTGTGACATTTGGGCAGACGCGCTGAGACACGGATCACGTGGACGTATCCGTGGCTCGGGCTGAGCTTACTCCACGTAGATCCGTGAGATTAACGGGGCCGCTTTGGGGGTTCGAGTGTCTCTTGTAACAGTAGAAATGTGTCGTTTTTCTGTAGTGGCTGAGTCGTTTCTGGGTCGTTTTATTGGCTATTTGATAGTTCTTTTTTTCTGAACGACCCTTCGTGATTTGTTCTGTGATTCGTATTCCAGGATTCAAGTCTCCTGACAATTTTCAAACGTAAAGTTTGTCTTACATTAATATTCATTCATAATATCTAACCCGTTCTACCTTCAAATCGGACGTGACGTAACCTCGCGGGGGGCATGGTCTCTTGCAGCCCGTTCTCGCCAAACGACCGACGTATGACGTCACGTTGACTCGCACAGCGCCCTCTCACGACTGTTGTGAGCAACGATGGGTTCCCTAGCGACCGCAGTTGTAATCGTCGTCGTCATGGTGTACTTCTTCCTCATCTACATCTTCACCATCAACTTCGCCGACTCGGGCAACGCGAGACACGAGACGGTGAAGCCGAGTCGACTGCGCATGGACGAGCGGGCCGTGAGGTACCGACGCCGCTACAGCGACGCCAACTACGACGTGTACGACATCGCCGACAGCGCGACCGGAAGTGAGGACGAGGACTGCGTCTACTTCCTCTTCCCCGACGCTGACAACAACGAGGACTGGAAGCCCCGTCCCACCGTCACGCGCAAGCGGTCCAACAGTCGCCACGCCAAGTGAGCGCGTGGTGCCGACAACTACACT
The DNA here is from genome assembly GCA_964017155.1 of Oasisia sp. SBJ-2009. Taxonomy (NCBI): domain Eukaryota; kingdom Metazoa; phylum Annelida; class Polychaeta; order Sabellida; family Siboglinidae; genus Oasisia; species Oasisia sp. SBJ-2009. Next base: position 22,780,986 of record OZ024854.1, read on the forward strand.
GCGCCTTACACGATTGTAACACTGATTGTTACAGTGGCGGGACATTCCCTCCCCGACTTTGACCTCGCCACGTCCTCTGGTCCTCGACGGGCAGCTCACAAAACTGTTAGTTTGTGTACAGCTAGTGACGTGGACAGTTGGACAATAGTGTGAATGTGTCATTCGTTAGATATAAACACAAAGATTGCCACTCCGCCAGAGGAAACATTACCTCAAATTCACACTGTTTTTCGTTTGCCTTGATTTTTTAATCAGGGTCGGGGGTTACATAAAACATGAAAATTTGGTTCATAATGGGACGATGACCTTGCTAGAGGTCAACTGACAAACACATGTAATCCTACCGTCTGATTCTCCTCATGTGTATAAATATGTCAGTTGTTGTCGCATCATAGTTGGTGAACGACAACAAAGTTGCAGCGATTTCTCTAGACGAAAGGGAATTGACCGAAAATAGAAATATCCGTCGCGACTGTTGATGCGACTGTGTTCATTCCGCCGAGCACGTTATTCTTCATGTATTGATAAAATGTTAGGCAAAAACAAAGTATATATAGCACCAAAAAGCGAATATCTTTGTAAATGTGACTTCCAAAACCGTTGCTGCTGCCGTGCAATGTTTGCCTCCACCAATAAGGTGGCGTTGTCCATGTTACTTTGTTCGAGCGCTGATGGTAATGAAAGACATGTTGCTGGGTTAGTCGCATCTCGTGTACACATTAAATGCACACATCGATGAAACACGTCTTGTGTCTGAAAATGTGTTAGTTTTACGTATTGTCCACAGGCTCCGATTGTCGGGTGTTAGTCACCTAGTCTGTATGTCACTGCCAGCTGACCGGTGTCCAGTACATGATCTGTATCTCACCGCCAGCTGTCCGGTGTCCGGTAAATGACGGCTCAGCCGGATTCAGCAAATGCTGCTCGCACCAACCATTCATGGATTTCCTTGAGGAATAAAAACGAAATGAGCGGTAGATTTTTCTACATACTTAATATTGACAGACGACTTTTTGTCGCTTAATTCCTTAAAAACACCCCAAAAAACTTTTGATCTGTGGACATTTTTACTAGGACTGCTCATTAAAGATGCATTCGACGTTCGGATTTCTTGGCGGCTTTACGAGCCGATGACGTCATAACGGGAAATGAATCTTGCGGTCATCGGAGCTGGTTTGTTGGATTACTGGGTCTTACGCCGGCGTCGGGCCAACGTTGTCGTTCCGTGGCATGAATAATCAATGAACGAACACGCGATATTACGTCCACAGCAGTCCACAGCTGAAGAAACCGTTCAAGTGAATGGTTCAGTGGTCAGCGACAGCAGCACGATGTATGTGTTACGCGAAGGCGAGAAAGTGGTTGAATCAGACAGACGAAGAGGTCAAGCGAAACAGACAACGACGCACGAATGAAGCGCGGCTGAAAATAACTCGTTAGAAGTCTATAGATACTGACGCACCCCGAGGGCGTGGCTAGCGCACGCGATCGTGGTTTTTAATGGTAGACTAATTTTAATGTGGTAATTTGTGCTTATGAGTTAGTATGTAGTTGTTAGATTTATGTCATCCATGGATCTAGTGTCTTGGTGATTATAAATATCATTGTATTAATGACAAGTTTCATTAGATGTATGTCTGATTCTGTCTGTCTCTATGTCTGTCTGTCTCTCTACCCCTCTCCTTTTCTCTCTGCGCGCGCACGCGCTCTCTCTCTCTCTCTCCCTATCTCCCTCTATTCCCGCTCCCTCCCTCCCTCTCTTTCTCTCTCTCTCTCTGTCTCTCTCTCTCTCCCACCCCTCCCTCTTTGTCTCTCGCTCTCTCTCTCTCTTTCTCGCGCTTTTTCTCGCTCTTTATCTCTCTCTCTCTCTCTCTCTCTCTCTCTATATATATATATATATATATATATATATATATATATATATATATATATACAATATATATATATATATATATATATATATATATATATATATATATATATATATATATATATATATATATATATATATATATATATATATATATATATATATATATACTAACGACACCCAAGTCTTCACCAACATAGCAGTCCCAGCCAACGAGAAAACGTCGCCGGTGATCTGCCACATTCTCAGCTACACTAATCCTTCGTCGTTTCATTGCGGTTTTCCTTCACCGTGCCCACGCGCATGTCTCCGCGCGATCCCGTCATAGAACTCGTTCTAGAATCATGCCGCCAACGCGCTCGTCTCGTGCCTCTGATATTGCAACCACAATCTCCTAACGACGCCACTCTCCACCCGTCCTGATGGATTCCCCTCCTCCTCTTCCTACGTTTTCTTAATTCCACATTTACGTGCTCGTGTGGTGACGCGTCATTCATACAAGGGAATATTTATGAACGCACGCTGTCACCTGAAGAATAGCGGAAAGGTTGGAGGTTTGATCAAGGTGAATACAGAGCACGAAGTTTGCGCGTTGGATTTGATGGATGACGGAAGACATGCCGGCATCTGGCTGGTCCACGCATGCTTCGCAGAATGGCCCGCCCAGAGAATGGTTGTCGGCACGATAGATTTGCCATTCAGAGTTGATGCATACACGATCCGAGAGAACGAGCGCCGTAAATCACGATTTTTAGTGCGACTAAAGTAGCTCATTAAACGTCGACTTCGACAAAGGCGGTCTTTGATGCGGATTAAAACTGCGGCAAAGGGCCGCGTCTGATTGTTTGGATTACGCACGGACAGACCGGATGTATTGTCGACGGCGTTTCTGCGCATTACAGCTAGGGCTGATACACGAGCACGCGCCCTGTGGTGGGCCTCAATGCGCAGACGTGTGCCCCTGGACATCACGTGACACCTGGCGCGTGTCTTTGCCTGTAGATTATATTTTAGATCAGATTTGCCATTATCCAAGTAATCGATTAAGCACACTACGTATTAAAATCTATCCACTACGTAACTGTGAACATTCGAGCGGACGTTATTGAATAGTTGTGCAATGGGGCGATTGCAGAAACATATTAACCTTAATATGGTACAGGTCGTTATGTTGCTCGCGTTGTTATTTTGATGACGTGTGTACCTAGCGAAGAAGAAAGCATCTGATGATCCTTCTCGCTTCAGGAAAGCCCAGGGAAATAGTTTGTCACTAGACTAAGGCCATATTGATTAGGTTTCGTCCACATTTATATATATATGAATAGGTTGCATACATCTGTAACCTGTGATACACCCGCACGCACATACGCACGCATGCACCAACGCACGGTCAACATTTCATGGTTCTTGCCTCATCGCAACTTTATGAATACTTCATTAATGAATGTAGACGAAGCAAAACGTATAGAGACACACGTAAGGTAAATATAGAAACCAAACACAGCGCCAACCGAGACTGTACAACGTAAAATCGTGCAACAGCAATATATATTGCCTTGATTCTAGGCACGCGGTTATAGCTGCACTTACGCCAAATCAAACACAAACACGCGTAGCCACGCGTACCTATCCTCATCCAACAAACAACATCCCATTACGTGTCTGTAGCCGTCTGCTGTACGCGAGCTGTCTTCACAAACCGTTGGCATAAATCGGTTTTAATTATCACGCACCAGTTGCCGCGGTCATTAAAGTAGTTATTTATTAAGTTCTCCCGTGATTCGCAAAGAAAATGTGGCACATTAAAGTCATGAGCTAAACGTAGTGTGTCCGTATCTCGGTCATAGCAATCACACAGGCTGAACACTGTGAGTAACAAGAATCACACTTGTAGTAGTAAAATATTAACAAAATAACAACAAAGACAACAACAACACATCTGCAATAAGGAGAAACAACAACAACAACACAGTAAGGCGACAATAGCGCAGAAACAGCGCAATAACACTTACCCACAACAGCAGCATTAATATAACGCAATCAACACAATAACAAAACAAATAGCAACACTATTGTAACACACCGTTTAATTATACCGTGATTCCTGTCGCAAATCTAATGGCGTCCAAAATAGATTTGTGTCTTCTTAGGCAAATGATATTCAAATGACGTTTAACAAGAAAGGGATCCTACCACTACGGACACGTGCAAATAGTATCAGCCATGCATTACAACCTAACTCATTCCAGAGAATCAGTGTCGTTGTCATATAGACATGGCTATAACGCCTCTGCATCGTTATTGAGTCGATGGAGTGTTGTCGTTTTCCACGCACACGGATCCATGAAATCGGGATATCCGAATTATACCATCCTCGCACGCCAGGGGTCGCTGTGGCTGATTACGTCGGTACTAACCTACTGTACCCCTGGCAAATCCCTTTGCAAAACTCCCCTTATACCGCAGCCAATGCAATCGCTGATGAGGAGTATGGCTGATCACGGGTCTTGGGATATAATTTGGGGTGATTTCAGCCATAGGCTGCTCGTTTTATGTCATATGAAATGCTTAAGATGCAACTTGTCATTATGTTGGGATTCCCTCTAGTCGTGTATACACGTCTTCGAACTGGGCCACGCACTTGCGCTGTTCTCACGGCTGGCGCATTAGCGACTGGCGAAGTCAATTGTTATAATTGTATAGTTCGACATCGTTCACCTGCACTATTTGCGGAGACGATCAGCCAGGGGTACCGTAGCGCAGCGCAACGATCCCCTGGCTTGTGAGGATAAATTATACATATAACGAGGGAAGTGGCGCTGCTGAAGTTGCTGCGCCGTCAGTCAGACAGATGACACACACGGCGACAACATGGGGTGCATAAACACGATTGAAATAATGAAGTACCCGCCGCCGAGTTCGGCTCCATAAACCTGATTGCCTATCTGCAATGGCGGAAAGCGTAACACATCAAGCCGGACCTAACGATACAGCGCGATGGCATTCGCGGTTTATGATCCAACATGGCCGCCGATTTCATCCTAACGAGCTCCGAACGATCCATCAATGTCTCAACAGCGTCGTAACTTATATCTGGCCAGTCAACGTCGCCTCCAGCTGGTGTGACGTGTTCGGAAATTAATGGATGCTTTGAATATCCAGAATATATAGCAAAATTGTTCACGTTGACAGGACATAGATAATTGTGTAAACTTCATTTTATTATCGTAACAAGTCTTATTTGTATATTTCCCTGTACATTAGATATGTACAGTGGATTGTACTATATACAAGGGAAAGGTGGCGTTGTAATCACTGACACGTGACAACGCTGGTCGCGTGATCACGAGACATATGTGGCATCAGGTTAACAACTTTTCATAATGTATATGTGTATATGTGTATATATATATATATATATATATATATATATATATATATATATATATATATATATATATATATATAAGTTATATAGTTTATCTATTTATATTTATTAATATACATTTATTATAGTTCTTGTACAGCGCATCGATCCGCCATGCGGGAATTAGCGCCATAGAAAAACATTATTATTATTATTATTAGCTATGGTTAGAAGGATTTTTTGCTTTGCTTAAAGGGGGATATAACACATTTGTTTAACACTTTTGGCACTGTCTGTTGAATGTTATATACCAATTGCAAAACACGTATGTGGTTATTAAGAATTTAATTCAATTTTTAAGTTGACTAAACGTTATAACTGCTGTTTGAAATATGATGCATTTAGTAAGTCAATTCTGGACTATCAGTGACACCTCTGGTTATGATATATTAGAATAAGTAAACATTGTAAGTGACATCCAAGCTGAGCACGAGAGTGCACGAACGGACGAGTTATGCCGTGTCATCTGTAGTCCGATACGTGGACAGTGTTTACTTACGGTATGAGAGACAGTGGCGGAGCTATTGAATATGCCGGGAAGTAGGGCGCGGTTTATTCTGGGAACGAAAGCCGGAAGTTGGTGTTTTGATTGACGAGACATCGGCCTTAGTGACCCCGAGTGAGGGATTAAAAGATAAGGGAGAGGAGAAATGTACAGCTGTGGAATGTTCTGGAGTTACACAAAGAAAATGGAGCGGAGGGAGAGGTAGAGAGTAAACTGCATGTAAGGAGGTGAAGATAGATTTAGTGATAGACTTAGTGGAAATCAGGAAAGACGGATTTTGATAGATATACGAAGAGAAAGGATGTGAAGAGGGAGTTGGATGGTATCAGCGAAAAAGGAGGAAGTGATGATATAATGTAATTTATATTCGTCAACAACACATTTTGGGACCAAGCGCATAATATATATTGTATTTCTGAATCCGTTATAGAGCGATGAATACTAATAGTGGCGAATACTAAATGTAAGTTGAACATCAAAACATTGTTATATCCGACTCTGGACAAAGGATTATCGATGTATCCACCCAAAACACAGCATTGCGAACAGTGCAATTGAATACAGAAGTCATTGATTTCTCAAACAAACATTAACTCTTGTATCCACGCGTTTCATAAAGACAACTTTACTTCGTACTCTCCGTTCCACAAGACCAGACAACATTACGTTCTTCTCAGACGTGTTCATTTCAATAAAACTGCTGCGCAATCGTAGTTCCATAACCATAATCATAATATTTATTGACCCCAAGTAGGTATAAAAAACATGAAAGTCAATCGATTTCGTTAGTACATTTATACAAGCATACATACACACATATTATACCATGTTCACATACTTCTATGCGGTAGGCCAACAATACATACAAATGTGTGCACTTAAGTAATTCTTGTTGTACAAAAAAATCATATAACTTATACAAACTGGGGTCGGTAGCTCCTATTAAGACAACAATGTAGCGGTCATAAGACCCACCATAATTTCATGGTGTCAAGTAGTATGGTCTTTGTATACATACAAGGTGACTATCTCATATGTTTATGTTCTATGCGAGTTCCACCCAAAGTACAACATTAACATAACACAATCATGGCAAACATACTCATAGTTCATATGAAACCTTTCATACACCTTCTTTAATTTAACCGGACAACTGAATCGAAAGCCTTGCCCTCGTCGTGTAGAAGGAATAAGGCATCCTGTCGTGCAAACTGCACTGACGATGTAGACGTATCAGCCGCAGCGGTCTGATACCTGGTTCGCGTGAACTTATCCGACGATGTTACGCGCCGGCCTGTGTTACTCCCACACTGCCGCACAGACGGGGCCGCCCGGTCCACGGACAGAGGCCGCCTGACCTGACTCTCTCTCTCTCTCTCTCTCTCTCTCTCTCTCTCTCTCTCTCTCTCTCTCTCTCGCCTGGCTATCGGCTCCTTCAGCTGACTGCACTGAACCGACCGACCGTCCGTACGCCGCCGTCTCAGACGCCCGTGAATGATGGCTGCGTCAAGCCGATGTTAAGCAGCTAGGCTCGGGGATCAATCTTGCTCTGCTACAGGCGAATTAATAGCAAAAAATAAAGGAAACCAGACGTTAGAGGGGAATCGACGGACTCGACGTTTCAGCGGTGTTTGCTCGGTGTTTGATGAAGTAGCTGTTTACGGGGTGCGGAGACTTCGCACCGAAACGAGACTGTAGCAAGGATATGGTGGCTTTGGTATGTAAATATGACGTTTTAGCGACGTTACTGAGTCACGAGGTGGGCCAATGCATGATGGGAATCCGAAAAACAGAGTCTGTCGGCGGAGAGGCGCACTATCGCCGGTGACGATGCGGTCATTTGCTGCATTATTGTCGGTTCACGTGTGAGTGATGATCGGACGTTAGCGACTGGACATGTCCCTAAATCACAACCCGCATATATTCGTAGGTGTAGGCCTGTTGTCTTCATAAGCGATTCATCAGATTCGTTCTTGTCAACGTTGCGATACAAGGTTAGCATACAGGCGGGCGGGCGGGATGGCGGGCGGGCGGGCGGGCGGGCGGGCGGGCGGGCGGGCGGGCGGGTGGGTGGGTGGGTGGGTGGGTGGGTGGATGGGTGGGTGGTCAGGCAAAGCAGACATGGAAAGAACATGAAAAAGGCATGGAAAGTGCAGGCAGACAGCCATGCACGCAGGCACGCGCACGCGCACGGGCACACACACACACGCACACAACCTTATAATAAAGCTGTTCTTATATGGATTACTATTAATTAGGTAGTCCAGATCATAATGATTTAAATAGACATGGACATCACACAGCGGAATCTGGAGCAATTGTAGAAGTCAAAAACACTACAAATGGCAACCAAAATCTTATCTGACCCCGCCCACTTCTTACACGACCACTACGACCTTCTCCCCTCTGGAAGGAGGTACAGAATGACAACAATAAAAACCCAGCGAGCCCTTAAATAATTTCTTCCATCCTCCATCAAGTATCTGAATCAGCCACAAAACATAATCGTTGACCTATCACAGTCTCTACCGCTGCCAATGCAATTTTGTTTTAACATCTTTATTAATTAATTAATTTATCTTATTATGATATTGTCATATTGTTTTAGCATATTTATTTATTTCAATATATATATATATATATATATATATATATATATATATATATATATATATATATATATATATTTGTAGCTACCATTTACATATTTACATGCTTGCTTGCATGCAGTACTATGTGACTTAAATATTGTGTTTTTATGCAACCTCCAAAATGCAAAACGTATTTCCACTCTATGAATTGGACAATAAAGTTATTACTATATCCTTCGTGTACAAGACAACGTCAGCGTCGTGTACTTCGCCTCCGGGGTAGGCTTGGTCGTTTAGACTTGGTTATGTAGACTTGGTCATTTAGACTTGGTTATGTAGACTTGGTCGTTTAGACTTGGTTATGTAGACTTAGTCATTCCCGTGTCAAAGCGAAACACGCACCCTTATTGGTTCGCTCCATTCTGGCGCTGCTAGTTTTAGAGTATTTTATTTTTGTACAGTTGAGTGATATGTGCTACCACGATAGTGG
>OZ024854.1:22794868-22807368 GCA_964017155.1 Oasisia sp. SBJ-2009
TCTGAGCGCCGTCTGGTGACATACGTACGAATGACGCCATAGAAACTACCTCCGGTTGTGTGTATTAATGTAGTTGAATAATGTTGTGTCAGTAGATTATTGTTGTAAAATAGATATACTACAATTAAAACCACATAAAATCAACGTATTATTAAAATAGACTAGGGCGATAAAACATCGCATTGACATGCCACAATAACTAATACGAACATTCCACGAACATACCCAGGCAGTTATATAACAAACAATTACATTTAAAATAACATTGTACTGTCCTGAAAACAGACCGTATCCAAAATTGCCTTTCCAATAACCACCACGATATCGGTCTCGCAGCTTCCGATCTATCGCAGCAAAAAGCGGTTGCTCGATTTAATCTGCTAACTGAGTTAACACGAGATTCGTCTCCACAAGCGGACGTGGTCGTTGCCATGCGTATCAGAAAACCGAATACACGCGCTTGTTTTAACAGATTTTTCCGGAGCGCCAATCAATTATTCAGAGTCGTCGTATTAAGATTTGCTAGCAGATGTCTGCGTGTGTATGGGCGGATGTCCAATTGAAATTCGTGCACCGCAGTCACGCTGGGGCTGTGCGCTCGGGAAGGCCGTCTGGACGAAATTACCTTGCCAAACAAAGACGGCGGCTGCATTAAAAATTGACAGTTAAATCGTGACATCTGTAGTGCTCGCCAAATTTAACTTTTTATTGAACGTTAAATCTGGCAGACACACGGTTATCACTTCTGCGAAGACCACGCCCTATTTCGATTTGTAGCTCGTCACGGTTCAGTAATTTTGCGAAGCAAGAGCCGGTTTGACAACAAATACGACATGCTCGCAAATATGTTATTGACTTTTTGCTATAAATCTGTTATTGATTTTTTGCTATACATCTTTACAAATATGCTTTTCACTCAAACAGGTGTAGATTAAGGTTGTTATTTCTTATGCATATAATATGGTTGAAGTTAATTTGTAAAAGTCGTTGTCATTGTCGCAAGGGTGCTCGCGTTCACATTTCGGAACATACGCACGTACACACGCACATACACACGCACATACACACGCACACACACACGCACACGCACACGCACACGCACACGCACACGCACACGCACACGCACACGCACACACACACACACACACACACACACACACACACACATACACACACACATTTGACAGCATCACAGTTATCGGAAGTTTTTATTTATTTTGCGTCAACTCTATTAACATACGCCGCAGAACGCCCGTACTGCTGAAAAAACATTTAGTGGGCATATCAAGTAAAAAACAAATAATCATATCACTCACTGTGGCGTATCCTGCCCAACTGTTAGTGTAATTAGAAATAATTTGACTCACGCCGCTCAGAATGCGGGATGCACTATCAGCAGCGGTGACTCAGGTCGAGTCATTTGACGTTCACGGGGGGGGGGGGGGGGGTTACCGTGATGTCATCGTAACGTGAAGCGTCCTGGATCACCTCTGGTCTATAAAGATTATACGTCAGTGTATAGCAGTTGCAAATTATGTTTACATGATACCGGTAATTCATGTATCCAGTCGCGGTTTGTTTATGTCACAATCAAAAGTCAAATATTAGCCTTTGTGAACACTGTTGACAACGGTTATATATATATATATTATATTATATATATATATATATATATATATATATATATATATATATATATATATATATATATATTATATATAATATATATATATATATATATATATATATATATATATATATATATATATATATATATATATATATATATATGTATGTATATGTATATGTATATGTATATGTATATGTATATGTATATGTATATGTATATGTATATGTATATGTATATGTATATGTATATGTATATGTATATGTATATGTGTATATATATATATATATATATATATATATATATATATATATATATATATATATATATATATATATATATATATATATATTAACGCTGTGCGCGTGTGACTGTTTCTATGTGCGTGAGTGTATCTATGTATGTATGTATGTATGTATGTATGTATGTATGTATGTATGTATGTATGTATGTATGTATGTATGTATGTATGTATGTGTGTGTGTGCGTGCGCGTGCGCGTGCGCGTGCGTGCGTGCGTGCGTGCGTGCGTGCGTGCGTGCGTGCGTGCGTGCGTGCGTGCGTGCGTGCGTGCGTGCGTGTAATAGACGTACACTACTGTTGTGGCATGACAGCTCCTTGAGCAATCGTTACATTCGTACATTTGTCAACGTAACAACTTTCTCTTAGCGGTTTTGTCACAAAGAAAACGTCCTGAAAATATCAATAAAATATACAACTGAACGCACGTGTTCGGCAGCCATTTTTGTCAACGCGTGACGGAGATTATGCCACGCGACTATAGAAGCAATGGTTGGCAAAGGCCACGCATGACGGAGGTCACGCGCATAATTTCGATTGTGACGTAAACAAAACGCGACGTGCTAGATGTGGACAAGATTGATTACATATGCAATAGGAATTAATATAATTTCCTGGTTTGTCCACTCCCCGGGGATGTCGACATCGGCACTGCTACGGCCACAACAGCCACATTCTCGGCTGTTGTCTCGACCTCGTCCGGAATACGAAGTGCTGGCTGCGGCGGAAATTAAACAGTACGACGGGGGGGGGGGGGGGGGCGGTGTGAGACAGGAATGCGAATGCTCGCTGTGTCGTGGACAAGAGGATTATTGCTTGACGGGCTCAAGTAGCGATGTTGGACTCTGCTGTGAAAGTCTCAGTTTGTGATAATGACGTAATTTGAGTAACCACAGTCATCTGGAACTTGCTGGTGACGAGTAAAGCGAGTTATTTGGAAAGAACTATAGTAGGGTCAACGTAATTATAAACGCTAATACACATTGTGCGTCGTATACCGTAAAGTGCCGTCTGGCAAATATTACGGATTATTTTACAGTTGTTTCTGAATTGAATAGGCCCTATATCTTTTGAAGACAACGAACAAGACGTGATTACTGTCATTGGGATTGTTGTTGTTGGTGGTGTAGATTAGTGTCTATGTAGTTGTTATTTCAAGATGAATAATAATAATAACAGCAACAAAATTTGTATAGTGCCTTAACGCTCTGGAAAATACGAATGATAACTTTCGTATAACTGGTTCCGGTACTTACTAAGCGATTAGTATAATATATTTGTGTAAGTGCTGTAGATATTATTATTGATTACTTATTGTTTATTACCCTCCGGATATGCTCCTACGGTGTCCTAACGCTATCCGCCACAGTGTCCTAACGTTATCCTCCACGGTGTCCTAACGCTATCATCCACGGTGTCCTAACGCTATCATCCACGGTGTCCTAACGCTATCATCCACGGTGTCCTAACGCTATCATCCACGGTGTCCTAACGCTGTCATTCACGGTGTCCTAACGCTATCATCCACGGTGCCCTAACGCTATCCTCCCATAGTGTCCTACCGCTATCCTCCCGCCCCTCCCCTTCGCCTCTCCACGTGACCACCCACAATTACCTCCATAGTTTGTTTCAATTGCTTGTCCTAACCCCATGCAACACACGATTTATCGTACGCACATATAAGTCCGTGATTGCACGCACATCCGAGTATGTCGTCATCTGGTATTGCCGAAAACGCGAAATGACCAATTGATTAAAGTCGTCGACCGCAAGACTGGCCGAGTAACGAAGCTAGTTGCACCGACCCTAGCCGTTCCCCGTGGTCCGCCCGTCGGAGGAGAGGCGGATGCCGGGGCCGACCAGGCAGACCTCGCCGGCTCTCAACGTCGACGGTAATCCGCGGATCGATGACATTACGCCGCGATCATATTACAACGCACGGCCTGCTTTCTTAATTTCCGTCCTCGTTTCTCGGCATAAATATCTTCACCTGCCGCGTGCGCCGGACTGGTGGACCAGACTGAGTCATGTGCACGGCCGAGATAGAGTCCCACGTTGTCGGCTTCAATGCATACCAATGTGAGCCGACTCAGTCGCATCTGTGAATCTGTCACGTGGTCTGATTCACGTACCGTGCGGATGAAATGAGACTCGTATCTCTGTCATCTCGCCGCCTTAGTCAGGCCAGCTTCCTTTGTTCCGGGTTCTGGCCGGGAGATTCATATCATCGACATCTGAACTTTTCAGTACACATGGTTCCCTTTGTTCGATACGTCTCTGAATGTATCGTATCGCACAGCGAATTCTCTAAGTGTATGCGCTGAGGTAGTGCGTTGTGTTATTATTATCATTGTAGCGATATGATTTGTTTACCGACTATGAGATCGATTAATCCTTTTTGTTTTGATGCGCCTCTGAGCTTGGTTTCTAAGGATATAGGCGCAATAGAAGTTAACTAATTATTATTATTATTATTATTTATATCGTTTTCGTTATGTTATATTCACACGCACGCACGCACGCACGCACGCACGCGCACGCACACGCACACTCACACGCACACGCACACGCACACGCACACGCACACGCACACGCACACGCACACGCACACGCACACGCACACGCACACGCACACGCACACGCACACGCACACGCACACACACACACACACACACATACACACGCACACACACACACGCACACACACACACGCCGTAACCTCCTCCTCCTCTGTCACAGAGTACTGCGAGGGCGAGACGTTCACGGCTGAGTGTGGCCTAGACGAGATCGTCGTCATGCTGTCCGCCCAGTACGGCCGCATGCGTCTCGGCCGCTGTCTGTCCATGAGTTACGGCCAGAAGCAGTGCCGACTGGACATCATAGGGATGTTTGACCAGTGGTGCTCCGGCCGACGTCGCTGCGAGGTCCGAGTGTCGTCCATCATAGACGCCATCCCTGACGGCAGACTGCCCTGTACGAAAGACCTGCGAAACTACATGGAAGCCAGATTCAGCTGTGTCAAAGGTCAGTCAAACAACGTTTTGCTTTATTCGACATACCTTTTTGCAGTTGTCTAAGTGTAGCATTTCAGTCAACCATACGTCAGCATGTTTTCCAAACACGGCTAGACTTGTTGCGAGATAAAACGTCATATGCCAACAGCAGCGATAGTGACGCCACCTTGCGATCAACGACTAAGTCATTTATAATTGTACAGTGCACGAAATCTACAGTTGCCCACCCCGTCTAGGTGCACACTTACATTAAACTGACAAAACTCTTCCACTTACGGATGAACGGTTATGATAACAACTCTTTTTGACATTTGGATTCAATCTGGACGCACTTCGATTTCGCAATATTTCTGTATTGGTTTCTAGCTGACACTTGGCGGAATCACAGGGATATCACCGTAATTTCAGGCATACTTACGCAGTAAAATTATTTTTATTAACCATTTTTAGGACAAAATAACATAATAGTTTGTGCTGCAGCCAGGTGTTACTGCATCGCTCGCCCGAAACGAGGATATATTACAGCGTGTAGTGAGGCAAGCCTTAAGTCTCAAGTCTTAAAAGTGTGTTAAGACGCAATATGTGTATAACGTAAATATACATTTGGTGATTATTAATGACGGTATAAAGTATCATAAGTAGTGAACACAAATTATAACTGCGAATTCAAAGTAAGTCCAGATTCTGCAGTAGTACCTTCGTTTCGTATGAATATTATGTTTAAACAAGCAAGATCTTACAGATACCAATGCATTGTAAAACGTTATTCCATGGACACATACGATAGCCCGTGGGACCCAGTGAACATTCGTTTAATATAACTTACTGTCACCCAGACAAACACGCATTTCTAAGCAACATTTAAATTTCTGGATTCTCAGCATTTACACTCCCCAGTTGTTTTTACCGAACCCCCCTCGTCTCCTCCAACCAATATTGCGGATCACTGTCCACGTCTTGTGTGTCACTCTTCTTACTGATTCCTTGTCTGTCCGCCCGTCCAGTGGTGTCGCCACAAGCCGAGGACTGCATCACGTCACCCTACGCCCGGGCTCCGGCCAGCGCTGGCTACCTGGCCAGCGTGACCACTGAGTCAACGGGATGTGGGTCTCTCGAGAGTCCGTGGCTGGTCACTGCCAAACCTGGACAAACCATCAAACTGACCCTGCTCGACTTCGCACTCTCCACCAGGGATCGCAACGACTACATCCGGGGCATTCCCAACGTGTGTCACGTGTACGCGATTATCAAGGACAGGTGGGGCGCCGCGTAGTGCACTGAGCATACAAATGATTTGGTTGATATCGGTGCGGTGGCCTACAGTGTGATGGGGCCTTTACTGGTGATACTATGGCCGACTTCGATTGGCCTATTCGAGTTACTCGCGTAACCCTAACGCGGTATCTGGTTTACGCTGCGCACGCAGTACCACGAGAGTAAACGAACCAAACAGCGATGATCGTGATCACGGACATAAACCTCTTATGTAAATAAATAAAATAAAGTAATCAGTTATTTAGTGTGTTTTAATGTTCATCTTCTTGGTTTAAAATCATAATTCATAGAATGTGGTGATTTTAATCCATGTCCGTTCCCAATTGTCTGTCACTGGTAATGACGTCAGTTACTCGAGTGAATCCTCTCCAAACCGCGTTTGCCTCGGGTAGCGGCCTTGAACATTCACCTTGTTTATCTATCTCAAGAAGGGTCACGTGAGCAAGTGATCTTGGATGTTCGATTGGTACACGGGTTACTCGAAGCTCAATCGAAGTCGGCCTATGAGTTATCTAAATACGATCGCCAAAATACGCGACCATTTAGGATGGAATTTAGTACATCGTGTGTGGTGTGTTGAATGATAAAATGCCAACTTTTGAAGAAATATTCTCAACTTACAGACGATTAAATCTTTAAAATGCTTTAAAAACGTGTATTTATCAGTTATGCTATTACACATGAGAACCGCAGATAGTGAATATTGCAAATTATACCATTTGTGCGGACTCCTTATTTTTCACCGGCCCCTGGTTACACCACGTGACCACAAACTTTCTCTTGTTTCAGACAGTCGCGTCGGACGGAGACAGTTTGTGGCGGCATCAGACGGGAAACAATGATCTACACGTCGTCGGGCAACTCGGTCGAAATACGGATCGTTCGAAATAAAAGCAACGATAAGACCGGCTATTTCGCTTTGCGTTATGAGCGTACGTAGCATTTGTTCTTTGTCCGCGGTACAGAATCATGCCTAATAAAAACAAAGGCTATGTCATCAGATCGTCGCCGAAATAATGAAACCTGTTAATGAAATTATTTTATCACTACAGACTGCGCACATTAAGACAATTATAATCACAGCATGTACTCTGAAAGATGATAATTTATTCTATGCAAGTATGTACATAATTATCATGTTATAATTATTCGTATAATTAACTATTACACGACAAGATACCTATCATATATGTAGAATATAATTACGAATACATGACTTTGCTCAGTCAGATTTGCACACAATAACGATAGTATATACTTTGTAGAGCCAAAGGTCAAACCGGTGCGTTGTTGTATCTTGCAGCGGTGGGATGTCCACATCTGCCAGCGCCCTCTGGCGGGTGGATGCAGCGTCTGGAGAACGTGGCGGTGTTTGGGTGTAACGGGACGTCTCAGACGTGGCGCCTCAAGTGTGACGGGTCTGAGTGGCGCGGGGAGAAATACAACTGTAGCAAAGGTACACGATGTAACACACACACACACACACACACACACACACACACACACACACACACACACACACACACACACACACACACACACACACACACACACACACACACACACACACACACACACACACACACACACACACACACACACACACACACACACACACACACACACACACACACACACACACACACACACACCATAACAACTACCAGTTAGAACAACAACAACGACGACGAAGACGACGATGAGAACCACACAACAACATCAACAACCATAACAACAACAACAACAACAAAAATAATCAAACCCATGCCAGAAACACTACAACGTCTAATAAATATGTCGTATCACTTATTTAATACCAATAATGTTTTGTCGGGGTTTGTATAAGATCTGCCAGAGTTACATGAAGAAACTCTATTGGATCGCATTAAACGATAAAGCGTTACATATGTCGCATTATATACAATAACAGTCACGTGCCTTTCAGCGTTGGCTGCCGGGAAGTCTCAAGGACGAGGAATGGGAGCGATGTCTTCGTCGCAATGTAAGTAGACACCCCGTAGAGACGTTATATACACCCATCATGGGGCGACCAGCGAAGCGGTTAATCAATGCAGTAGTCATGTTTTATTGGGATGATTTCATCTGTATGTGGTAGTCTTGTCCATATTTTGGTTGACACATTGACAACACTAAACATATGCTATGTTAGTTTCATCTTCATGAACACGTTTTCATCGTTGTCATGTAAGCTACTCGTTTGTACTATCAACCCTCACCTGGCGAACTGTCCTGACATTTCCAGATATTACGAACATACATCAACATAATCAAAGCTATTGCAAACACACCAACTCATTACAGCAATCACTCACCTACAGACCATGTGCGGAGTGGTGAAGGTCACATTTTGACGTCACGTGTTTTTGTTGCAGGGGCGTCCATCTTAATTATAATTTCCATCGCACTCACACTTGGCATGGTCATATTTCTGGTTGGACTCATGTATTTGAGAAGGTAAGTCACGGGTCGACAGCGATGGTTGCTTGTGCCATTCGTGTAGTCTGTACTCCGTCCAGGGGCCGGTTTCATAAAGCCGCGTAACTTTACGTGCAATTAGGCGGTCTACCGGTCGCAATTAACAGCCACTAGTCGATGAGCTTTGCGGCCGGTTCCTTGAGATCATTTTTGCATTCGTGTAATTAATTCAATGTAGACTTGACCTAATTAAATTGCGGAGGGGAATCCCAGGATTTGTGGTATTTCTGGAAACCCTTTTTCTCTTTAGCTCCCGCATTTGCCGTTCGTATAGCAACAGACAAGTTATGATGAAAACAAAGGATATCCAAAGTAAACACTAAAAATAATAAATTGAGAGTGGGCGTGTCGGGAGCATCAACGAACTTGGGAAGCATGCCGCATATATTTCAACTAGCGTAAAGTTACGCCTACTAAATATATGGCGCAGCCTAAGTGCAACTATGGAGTAGACTCGTAAAACGGAACTAGCGTAACGGCGTTTTAAGCTTGCGACGCGTTATCGCCCGCTACGACGTCGTAAGTAGGCTCTATGAAACCGGCCCCTGAAGTTTACGTGATAGCAGATCTGCTCCGTGCGACAGTGAATGTGGTTCTTCACGCGTCCAATGGTTCCTGGAGAAAGGATTAATTATTATTCTTTGTACATTTCATTCTCCCTCGTTGTAATGCTAAGTAGTGACTGCTATTGCAAATAGATGCGTTGCTGTTATCACTGATCACGAGCTATCATGAGCGAAGTTAGTGTTCGCATGTTCAATAGACAACTTCAGTAGTTGACTATCTGTCAACGGTGTGGCGCCACTCTGCTAGAGATTATTGCAATTTCATGGCGATAAAATTGTCCGCCATGAGGCGCCACTATACAATTAGAGGACGTTATCAGCAGTGAAAAATTCTCTGAAATAGTGTATTCACCCGTCCAATATATGACAATATGTTATAATTTCTTACTTATTACGATACATATAGCTATAATAAGTTGACACGACACAAAGCTGGATTTAATTAGTTTTGTATTTCTAATAACGTCCTACCAGATCCAGTTCGTACAGTGATTGTTGTTCATCCACGCAGGAATTGTTTTTAGTTTTCTAGTATAACTTGTTTGTACATTAATTTATATTAGTATTAACCGTAATAAAGTATTATAAATAAATAATAAACTAAATTAGTATAAGTAAAAAATAACTTGCTTTACATGAACACATTTCTGCCAGGAGGCGAGCCAATCAGGATCACAGACGGTCGTCACTGCGGTACTCCGTGCCGGACTATTACACGGCCCAGCACCCGGAGCAGGTGGACTACACACACAAGCCGCCGTCCAACCTCGACAGCTACACGAGCTCCGAGAACGACTACTACCGCACGTGGCAACTACAGGTAAAGTGCTCAATTATCGCCCGCTCAGGTCCGCCATCTTGGATATGCTCATTGTAATAATGTAACATGTTGTTTAAAAATTAAGGTGCCTCGTAATAGGGTATATGTATAGTAATGTAGCTGCGCTCTTTTGTGTTATACTTTGTAAGTCGTAAATGACATAAACGAACAAAATAATATTATATTTCGCAGAAAGTCTGCTCATAATTACTAAAGCAAATGTTTTTATGATTGCTTAATAGTTTTAAATCACTGTTTTATATCAAGTTAAACACATTTACGTGCAGACTCAAGCACGTACGCACGCACGCATACGTGTAAGTGCACGCAGGTGCAGCAGGCGCAGGCGCACGCGCAGGCGCACGCGCAGGCGCACGCGCACGCGCACGCGCACGCGCACGCGCACGCGCACGCGCACGCGCACGCGCACGCGCACGCGCACGCGCACGCACACGCACACGCACACGCACACGCACACGCACACGCACACGCACACGCACACGCACACGCACACGCACACGCACACGCACACGCACACGCACACGTGTAACACTTGTCCTGGTGTTTGTAGCGCCACGGTCCGGGCGGGGCGCGAGTGGTGGCCGTTCCCCCGCCCCATGTGCCGTACGACAGCGTCGACCGGACGACGTGTATGTCCGAACACATCTACGAGAGTCCAAAGTTTGACCGTCGCGAGCCGACCATGTCGCGGTCAGGGGTCGGCAGTCGCAGTGACCCCCTCGCTCTCCAGTACTACGAACTCGACCCGCAGAGCATACAGTCCGATCCTGTCGCTCAGTGAGACTGTGCGGGACTTACGGGAGCGCTCAGGGCCGCCGCTCAGGGCCGCCGCTCAGGGCCGCCGCCCAGGGCCGCCGCTCAGTCCAGTGGATTAGTAGCGTGCGTCAGCGTCATTACGACTACTCAACCACGCCGTGTGGTTACGGGGAAACGTGAATCACATCGCTGACGTCACGCCCGCTTTGTTATACGACCACGACGTATGCGAGTGACGTCACAATGGGAAAGCGTTTCGTGAAAACGCGTGCGTTGTCTCGCGAGATTTCTGACGCATATCAGCGTCTACGGAGACGACCCCACCTCCCCCCCCCGCCCCCCCCCCCGTCTGACAGCTGCGCCACTGCGGGCTCGGAGGCGCATGTCAACGTGGATGTGACGTAACCATGGCGATACATCATATAGCGTGTCGCCAGACTTGTCAGACATGGCACTCGGCGACGAACACAACGCCACGTCGGTCTGTCAGCCGCCCACAGCGACTGGAGCCTCTGTGTATAACAGACTTGACTAACGTCGCATAGACGCATCGTCGCCTGTATTGTAGGTGACCACAGTTTGGATACATTCGCACTCGGAATTTCATTAAAAGAACGTAACGTCAGAAAAAAGTGACGTGTTATGATCGTATGGATGACCGAAGCGTACATACCGCTGTCCCAACTGTGGTCTCGTTTATGCGCCGACATCCAAATTGCATATAACTCTTTTACTGGAAAATTGTGAATTCTCACGTAAATTGCTTTGGATAAATAAATCTCAGGGTAACGTAAAATACCCTTTGATCGCCAAGTAACGCCATGTAAACGTCAACAACACTTTTCGCAAAGAGAGGTGACGTCACAACAGTTTGTTGGTGGGCATTTAACCTGCCTTTTCGTGTGGATTACTTGGATTATTTCACGGCCGGGTGGCAAATGAACGCCGGTATTCCGAAGGCTGAAGGCCATAACAACGATACAATTCGTTCCATGGAAAGATAAACTTACGACTTTGATATGTTATCGGAAATAAAACCACACTGTGCATATATACAAACCGAGAAAGTAACAATGTGTTAACAACATTCTTGTGAGTGCAATAGTCTCGGCTTGTGACAACTATCTATGGACCATTCAGTCTCTCTGGAAGTACATGTCATTACAGTACGTTTAGCCAGGCGGGACACGCATCTCCCTATAACAACTAGGAGCACCACCCGCCTGCCAAGTCGCTCGTGGATTTACCGTGGAAAGTGATAAAATCGCATGACGTCAGGGATAAGTGGGAGTTTTGACAACACAACATGTGTATAATTAAAATCCGTGCGACATGACGACACATTCACTTTGTCAACTCTGGTTTGGCGCACGTCAGCATCTCCAGTGTTGTTCTACGTGTGGCTAGGACTGTCCGTTATGTCAAAGCCAATGTCCAGACTCCCAATACTGGACGACCCAGCTGTGTTGCGGACGGACGTGACACTGACCTATTTGTACGTGACACACGGAGTATTTGTGTCAGGTGCAACGAGCAATGTGACATCTCGCGATGTACGCAACTATGCATTATTGTATTATGCTTAATACCCCGTTGAGTGCATGTGTTTGTTTGTATGTTTTGGGT
>OZ024854.1:22812368-22829868 GCA_964017155.1 Oasisia sp. SBJ-2009
GGTACTGTGCTGCTAATGTAATAGCTGTGTTAGTGACAGTTTTGGTGTTTTTGAAAATATCTAAATAATTGAATGTTTATAGCTAAGGAATTAACAAAGAGTATTTTGAATGACGCATACGTGTTGTGTGTGTTTTGTATGAAAGTTACATTGTTTATTGTATGTATGCTGGATTGTACGTAGGCCTACACATTGTGCATACTTGAGTGTATGTGTGTTTATCTGTACTTTGGTACAGATAAACACACATACATTCACTCAGAGACATATGCGTTATCCTGATTGCACCACATCAGCACGTGTCAAATAGTACGTGGACAGCCGGAAATAGCTAGGTCATGTGACATGACCAGCTAATGCTAGGGCGATAATATTGGCGACCCGTCGGCCGACGGCGGCCGGAAGTGTTGGACAGACGACTTCCGGTAACGGACGGTAACGAAACAGGCCGACTTCCGCAGTCTCTGGCGGTCGAAGAAGCGCCGAGGAAATGTCGATGCGTGAACTTTATCGGCCAAGAAATGCGTAGTAGCCTCGTGTTAGCAGCCAACTGCCCCACGCAGGCCGTTTACCTTTGTTGCGATTCGTGTTGTGTTTCTCCTCTCCTGTTGTCCATGACGTCATGGACGCTGTAAGGAGGGAGAGGGAGATTGGCGGCGTGTGAGTCGCCTGTGAGGCGGGGTGTCCCGGCGCCTGTCAGGGATCGATTAATACTCTGCCTTATCGCCCTCTCAGGACGGTCCGCGCGTGCGCAGTTTCCGCTTCCGGCGCTTGTCGAATTCGACGGCATTGATTCGGCGGACTTGCGTTTCGCTGGACGAGTAAACGAAAACGAGCGAAGATGGCCTAACGTGAGTGCATTGTTGTGTCTCGCTGGCTGAAACATCGACACCGGATTACTGATTATTCCCCGAGACTGGTAAGTGTGCGTTTACTACAGTCGGTGAGTTGCGTTGTCGCAAGGAACGCGTGATTTCTACGTCGTTGAGTGAAAATGAAAACTGTAGGTGTCAGTGTTTGCCTGATGGGTTGTCCACAAACAGCATTACTGTAGATGCTTAAAGACTACTAAATGTCTCGTGGGTCTGGGTAGAAGACTTGTGAACGTGGACAGTACAAAGAGCATGCCTAATGGTGTAGTCGGCGTGCATAGCTAGTGCGGTTGAAAGGAGTCGTATTAGCACAGTTGCTTAGCACTGGCTTAAATGCCACAAAATGTTTCTTGTTTGCCATTTGCAGAAGTGCCAATGAAAAACACACAAGAGGATGGCTTGACTATTCAGAAACGTGACACACAAGTAATATACACACCGGAGTCACACACTTCGTCTAGTTGACTGTATTCGGAACTAGATTGTTCTCAGGAGCATTTGGTCATATTTGTAAAATATCGGCGTAGTGCACGACTTCCTCATTTTACATATTCCACATATGACTGCAAAAAGGGGTCTTAATATCAGCGCCGTAAGCTTTGTTGACAAACGGTTGTGTTATAGCTCTCTCAAGAAATCACTTTATAATGTTTTGCCACACTCGAGCATCCAGGCACGCACGCATACACACGCATACACACATATACATATACATATACATAATACACCCACCCACACACATACACACACACACACACACACACACACACACACACACACACACACACTCACACACACACTCACACACACTCACACACACACACAAACGTGACGCGACGTGAGTGATGTTCTACCTATAATTAACAGAGAGGATGTAAGGATATATGACTTAAGAGGAGGTCAGGTTATGAGTCAAAAGGAGGTCAAGATATGAGTTAAGCGGAGGTCAGGTTATGAGTCAAGAGGAGGTCAACATATGAATCAAGAGGAGGTCAGGATATGAGTGAAAATACAAAAGCAAATATATATCAACCTCCGTCAATGTGGAACCAAAAAAAACATAGACGAGTTGAACTGAAGGAGGCTGACGACCGCTCATGTTACTTCGGTCTTCTTCCATCGTCCGTTGGCGACAGTCGTTACCATCACACGACACACCTACGTCCACGCGACATTTACGACGACCGCCCTTTGTCAGCGCCGGAGTCGGTCTCATTTGTTCGACGACGTCGCCGCGAGCACCAAGGGTTAACGGAAGGGTTAACGTCGACTCATGAGAGTGTGGCACGGATGCTCCTAGACAGACGCCACTAGATAAGACAATATTTATGTCGCGCGCCGTCGTCGTCACTGCCACCGCCGCCTTATCTGCGCACGCAGTCGTATTGACAAAGCGATGCCGCTCGAAATAGTAATTACGATTATGCAAACGGAGCGTGAAAGCGCTCGAAAAATCAATGATTAATACCGCCAAGATAGCGCATATCATACTTGACTGATGCTTTATATGCTCAATGAAGCGTGAACGTTTGATTCATCGGGCGTAGAAATTGCTGAATACCGGCCAATGGTGTACGTAAAGGGAAAACAATAACCACGGCTGGTGCCGTCGTTGAATCGATGTTTACTACAGACTAATCACACGCATGCATGACGTCATAGAATATGGTGACTAAAATGACGTCAGTTCATATAATGGCTAACTTCTCACCGCAAGCAAACTTGGTGACAACGAAACCACAACATGGAATGTTGCTCTTTACCATGATGTAGCGAAAACCGTTGCTATGGCAATTACAAGTTTTGGCCTATCAGGTTATTTACTACATTATCTTGCTGGTTCAGGTGTGCCGATATAATTGGTTCTGTGTTTTCGTGGTAAGGGATGATGCATAGCTTAAAGTAGCTGACGTGTTCATTCACTCGCACAAAAGGGAATATTCATAACCAAATTATTTTCACTCTACAAGGAACCTTTCAGTACATTCCTCATGGTTGCACGCAACATTTGGCAGTAAATAATTCAATTTTGACAGCCTCTGTTCGGGTCCAATTTTAGCTCGTTGAGAGAGAGAGAGACAGAGAGCAGATGAGGCTGACGTATGATGACATTATTCTATCTACTTGAACATCGCCCGTCCCTAGACAGGATGACTTGGCAATCTATACGTGACAGGCATTGTAGCAATATTGGCCAAATATCATGAAACACACACATCACGTAAAGCGTTGCAATTGTTACAGCCCACATGAAACATATATAACCAATAAACCTATGTCACGCTTTATGCTGCGATATTCGTTACGTAGTTGGCGAGTAAGTAAAGTTCGTGTCCATGTATAGACCCTGATATTCGCAGCGCTTGCATGTGAGGATTGTTAAAAGTTACTGTTTGTATTGAGAATATTTCGCTTCGCCTTCGGGTGAATTTCGGAAAACATAAAACTTAAACATAACTTTTCTTCAGAGATCCGTGATAGTGTGTTGTCGGAAGTGGCAGCCGCTTACGAGGAAAACGTCAACATAATTATATGCGTATGTACACTTTGTCGTAACTTAGTCTTTGTAGTGGATCTCGGCAACGTATGCCTGTTTATTGATGTCAACTTTTACTTCTACCTGCTGCGCGTCGACCATTCTCGGTGTTACTATCGCCCAGGTGTCCCGCTAGCTCCCAAAGACAGGTTTCTTCTCTGTTACGTTACGGATCTGCTCAATCCTCGAAATTACCTACACAAATTGACTGGCCATTTTCGCCTTTGGCGAGTTCCGACTAATCATTCTTGCATATTGGTGTTTTAACGTTGTTCTTCTCTCTGACAGTTTGACCAAATCATTTCACTTTCCTTCCTTATATTTATTAGACAGCCATTCTTCTTTCCAAAGTCTAAACAAACTTTCGGTTTCGCGCCTTGCTCTAATAAATAGTTCCCTTAAATACTTCGCAAACATATCAAGGTATCGTTGTCACACTTGTCGAATGGGATGTTCAAGTCATAATTATGGTTTCGTATCTGTTTAAAAAGTAAGTGCATACATGGTATTTACCAGTATTATAGTACGCCAGTCTAAAGTGTTTCACCTATCCGAATCACCGATTGTTAGACTACGAATTGTCACCAACAAAGCGATGCTTGTGATCCAGTTGCCGTGTTGTGTTCTGTAGTACGACCTGCGTCAGGGCGGGCTTTGTGTCCGCTAGTGGGCACCGACAATGCTGTCATTAGCCGCATAACACACGACTGTTCCTCGCTTCCGGGCGACTACACACGCGGTACGGTCGCCCAGTCGAGTGGCAGCTAGTTAATTGATTCCTGCTCGCAACGCGAGACTCCACAACGAGCGGCGATGCTCGACCTTTGTCGCTAATGGCCGCCGTCTTCAGCCAGCGGTCAATACGGCTAAACGCAGAAGACGCGTCCAGCGGCACGCCAATGGTGCAGCTCAACGGCCAACGGGGAACGACGCGACTTACCGTAAGCGTGAACGTGCACAGACGGGACACATGCGGTTAGGCGGGGACGACGTTGACCGCAACAACCATGTCTTATTGACAGCAACGTCGGAGACAGAGACGGTGACGATATCATGTCACATCAGAGGTTTTTTGAACGGAACAGTTACCGTTGTGGGTAATAAGACCGGTGTGTGATGTGGGAACTCTCCGCCGCTGTACAAGTTTTACCTGAGGAGCCCATATGGACATTTGATAATTTTCCAGGAATAAACTGTGTGGGCAGCTCAACGTGGCAAACCACAACACAGATCGCAAGTAACGTAGGCGCGACAAAATCACCTGCTCGAGTTGTCAGTGGACCCAAGAGGAGGAAACTGTCACTGTCGCCGCGGGCATGGACAGAAAAAGCACGACTTGACGGTGTGTCACAAGCAGCCGGTCACGACGTCAACGTCAGCGGTATTAGCATGGCCACGAACGTCACAACGAAGTCACTATAAACCATTTCTTTGTAGTGAAAGTTGATTAAGGATAACACAAATAGGAAACGTCGCAGCATGATCAAAGTAGATGGCGATACGAATTCCAGACCTGTCACATGGAACGTCTCGTGTTTACAGAGACGCCGACACTGTTAGAGCATAGCCCCGTGTGCAAAGTTAATTCAGAAAGTCCCGTAAAGCGCAATGGCTCAGGGGTAGTGCTTCGTACTCTCGACTACGAGAACGTGGGTTGGAATCCTGTGCTCCGGTATTAAAACCTTGGGCAAGTATTATCACTGTACATTACTCTAATTCACTCAGCTGTATAAATGAGTAACTGGCTATAGACAATGGTGGATATGTGCAGCAGCCTTCGCGCATTGATTATAGCATATGGCTGGATGCTTCACAGAGAAGCCGAGATAGTGTCTGAGTGAACAGGTCTGTCAGGGAAGTAAAGTGTAAAGCGCTTTGAACGGTCCCAAGGACTGGATACTGCGCTATATAAGAACTTGCTTTTACTCTTTTTGTTTGGGCGAGCATGATTGCTGATATTTGGGGCGTTGCTTGTCTCTCTGCTGTTGTCCAAGTCAAGACATTCAGACCCCGCGTACTCGCGGTGTTGACCTCCCGTAATAACCGTGTATACCCAGGAGGTCCGCTGATTGTGCACGCGTGGTCCCGCTCTGTAGGGACCTACTGCACGCACGTGTTGACACAGTGGTCCAGCTGGGCCCGTTACTCGCAGATAACGACCACATCAAAGTCAATCGATCATAAATCTGAAGCCATGAATGATTAAGTTTCACGGCCATTTTCGAAATGGTTTTCTCTGCTTGTAAAACTGAATCTATTCTCTCACATGATCATCACGATACCGTACACATGTGGTAACGACGGCTGAACAGCATCGAGGCAGACATAATAGTCATTGTTTTCAACAACGTCTGACATATATTAGTGGCAGTGTCTATCATTCGTGTGATAAGGCGTGGTACGCTGTGGCGCAATGGCTAGAGCGTCACATCATCGCGTCATAAATAGAAAACACTTATGTTCGATTTATGTGTTGTCGTGACGAGCGTTGGGATAATTCGTTCACTGTACGTTTCTCCAGTTAACTCATCTGGAACATGGCTACATATATTGGTGGTTGTTTGTGTACGAATTATCTTAGCGTATTAATTGCGGCGAGGCTGAAAAGTAGTCGCGATAATGTTACGTTGAGTAATTCTACCAGGGAGTAAAATGTAGAGCGCTCTTAGTTGTAATAAGGACAGTGTTTTATAAAGAATTTGCCTTCTTGTTGGTTCACTACTACGACAACTACTATGTATCACTTTCAAAGCAATATTTATGTTGTATCATTAATCAAGCCCGTTTTCATCCAATGATTTAAGAAAAAAAGTATCGATTTCAAGAGCGAAATGGAACATAAGAGATCAAAGGAGCGGCACAAGAACGGCCTCCAGGTGGGGCCGGTTATGCCCGCCAGGTGTTCATCATAAGTCCATCACTTGACTGTCGGAACTGCAACAGTCGCAGATGTGAGAGGAGCATGCGTGGGTCCAACGGGTGTAGGGCGGGTGCCACAGCGTTTGGCTTTAACGAGCGGTAACAGCCGGAGGGTTTAGGGTAATGCATGTTGCGATCGAAACTTTTTTGTAGAGATGAAAGCCTTGTGTTTTGTCCACAAGGATTTGCAGTAGTGCGGTTTTGTAATCGTCGAATGCGTGATGATTCATACGCCCCCATTAGGTATAAATGTATTATACATCCGCCGCTGGAAAGATGGTTTGTTTGGCATCTCTACAAGATAATAGTTTTGTTGGATTTAAGGAATATACCAAAAATTGGTGTAATTTTATTTATAAAATAGCTCATTTTTTAGAAAAATCCGCCAAAGGTGACCGCTGAAAGATGCATTTCTTTCCTTAAATAAGATACTTTCTACAGTGCTTTCACAACTCTACAATGAACGCGGCTGGACAATACAGATGCAATGTAGTGAAACGGCATTCAGTTAAAACCTTAAAATTATTTATTTTAATTCCGAACTGAACAACGACCGACTATGTGCGTAATAAGTTACCCGTATGCGACGGAAGAAAACGTTTAGCTCCGGATCAAATGCATATTATCTAGATCTATTATCTACAGCCGCGTGAACGTGTTGCTTCCTTCCCAAGCAATCAATGCAGAACTTCGCAGCGCGTCAACAATGACATTGTTTCTTTTTTATCTTAGCGACAGTTGTAAATTGTTCCGGATTCGTAGAAAATGTAATTTACGAAGACTTGAGTGAATTAAACACACATTGACTCATCCGATTTTCTTGCGATTCTAATATCGATTTTTCAAGGAACCTCCCTTGATTTTCTCTCAACGTTTGACGCATCAAAGGAAGTTTCTGTTTCAATAAACAGACGCTGCTAACCCGGGTCGATTTACAAATGAAGGCGTCCATGAAATCTATTCTAAGGACGCTGAGTGCTGGAACTATACAGATTCCCTTTTGTGTGTTGAATGGTGAAACGTGTCGAATATGGCGTCTTCACAGAAATGCGTCATACGCCACAGATCAGAATAAGCACAACTCGACAGATATAAATACAACAGGTCGGACGGGTTTAGATTGTGGTTGGATTAGCTATGAAACTGAAGTCGTTTCACGCCACACGTTGTCCCAGTACACGGACACGCGGAAGACAAGTCACGCAGGTAGAAATAAATCCGTTTGCACTTCCGGTGCCCCGCGCAATCGCAGGCGCTTTTGCCGCGCCTGGCAAACACAAATCACATCCGAGAAACAGCCGCTCGCGGGGGGCGCTTCCCGGCCCGGGATGGCGCCACCTATACCTCTCCCCACTCCTCCCCCTCTCCTCGTCTCCCCGCCGTACGCATCACTCATCGATTTATGTTTCCTAATGCACGCGCCTTTAGTTTTTATCTAGTTTCGGATGGCTAATTAGCCGCCAGCGAGCTGATTCCGGGAGTCAGGAGTGCGCAGCTGCGTGACCCATTAAGCGATCGGTTTACGGACGTATGTCTGGGATATTGCCCGGCGAACTGGGGCGAAGACGACACATTTATTGGAGATTGCGTTAGGTTTGGTGTAGTGTTTTTGCGCGCGATAAACGTGAGTCACAGCGCGTGCAAACGCTAATGTATTGTGTGTAAACAACATATAAACACATGCCCTTCTCGGATAACAGGTACGCACCGGATCAGCCGGTGTGGTTGATTACTTACCCAGGCCCGTGAGCTACTTCGAGTAATTAAATTGAAAGATAAATTATGTAGTTTCAAAGGGCATGACACCTGCCTGAAACGCCTACCCAATCGGAGATATTTAATTTCACCATTGCGTCTTGTTTGACGATATAGTTAATTAACTACATGCGAAATATTTTTTTATTATTCGAAGTAACTACAAGGAAAAGAGAATACGTTTACGGGGTATTGTACGTGCTGGTATCACCGTGCAGCACGTGGACAAAGGGTGGATTTGACACGGGCCTTGTTGCACTCTGATATAAAAGCGTGTGTTTTTATTCGCCGAAGAGCAGAGGATTCTGTTCGCGTCACTCGCAAACAGACCCGCGCCCCGCGAGTGGCGCCGATATAAATAACTCGCCGTCGGCTCAATCTCGACACCGGAGAAACGTACAAAGATCAGATGTTAATTCGGTGTGATTCTGCACCGACAACACGTCCACACGTACGACGGACCCTGGGTGAGATTCGGCCAACGACACGTCATCGTCGTGTTAACATCCTTGCTCGCTTTTGCTCCATCGTACTCCCTCCTCCCCTGTCCTCCTTCCTCCGTCCCTTCCTCCCTTGCTCATGCTAACACTTCATTGTATGACACAGTGCTTGAATATTTAAACTCGAATATATATATATATATATATATATATATATATATATATATATATATATATATATATATATATATATATATATATACTATAGTTGAGTGTTTGTATTCGTCCACATTTGCATGAATATACACACTCAAACACATGCGCTCCCATTTACGCGCACATTTACGCGCACACGCCCACCCACACGCACATGTACAAGCACACATAAACACACACATGCGCTCGTGCGCACACTCGCGCACACGCACGCACACACACACACACACGCACACGCACACGCACACGCACACGCACACGCACACGCACACGCACACGCACACGCACACGCACACGCACACGCACACGCACACGCACACACACACACACACACACACACACACACACTCTCTCTCTCTCTCGTCCTCGTTGTCAAATCTCTGACCTGGCTGGTTTGTCTGCGACGACACCCGTCCAGACTCCCGCCTGTCTTGTCACGTCGCGTGTGTCAGTGTGTTGCGTGTCGCCGGCATTTGTTTCACCGGGGTCCGACGGCGGTGTAATTATGGTAATAACTCAAATCCGTCGTCTTCGTTACCTTAGTATGGCTCGTGGCGTTGTCTTTAGCTGGTACCGCGGCCGCCCCGTGGCCCTCGGGGTGAGCGGACATAGGGGACGCTTCAACGGGCACCTGAGGACAGCGGACAGTCCGGTCTGCGTGGGAGGTCGCGGTATGTTCTGTAGCTCCGACATGGCGTAGGACTCACACGAACAACACCCGGAAGAACAGCTAAATATGTATTAGACCACAACGTTATATTACTGATGGTCTCTGGGAACACTTTGCAGTATTTGTATTGATGAAAACATAGGTGTATATCTTGAGCAAATCGAAGTCATTTGTACTAATGTAGGGCGATATTTAGGTGGACAGTTACTGAGTTAAATTAAACACGTTTGTCAGTTTACTATATAACTCGCAGCAATGTTATAATGCTCACCAATTAACTCCACATAAGACAATTATAAGTTTTCACACTCACTCACTCACTCACACTCATTCACTCACTCCCTCACTCACTCACTCACTCACTCACTCACTCACTCACTCACTCACTCACTCACTCACTCACTCACTCACTCACTCACTCACTCACTCACTCACTCACCCACTCACTCATTTCAGTATGTATGTCTGTCTGTCTGTCTGTCTGTCTGTCTGTCTGTCTGTCTGTCTCTCCCTTTAACACACATACTCACACGCATACGCTCGTGGATGTATTAGCATGTATATGGTACTTGGTGTGTGTAGTCGGTACGTGCATGCGTGCATGTGTGGATACATCCATGCATGTGTGAGTCAGGTCCTCGTTCCGTGCTCCCCGTCCCATTTGTCTTCCTTCACGTCCCTCCACCGATCCACGGGGAGCGCCGGGAGTCGATTTGCGGGCAGGAGTAACTACTCGCTTTTTGTCGCTCCGCTTTATATCTCTTCCATTTTGCGACACGGGTCCCCCGGCGACGACTTAATAGACATCTCCATGCGCACTCGTCTAATGCACTCTGCACACACAACGCTGACATCGTGCACGGAATAGATGCTCACGTACACTCACGCAGATACTATCTCCGTCCACAGAGTCTCCCACAATCACTCACTTCGTTACGTGGTCGTAGCGTCGTCCAGGAAACTAGAATCACATTCAACTATTTATCTAACCAAATTGTGTCTACCTTTCAATCCGGCTAACTGTGATTTTGCCAGGTGAACAGCGCGATTTTACTCCTTTTTTGTGGTTTATGGAATATCTCACTGGTGTCTCATTCGCGTTTACACAAATCATTTAATGTGTGTATAAAGCGAAATATATTTACATGAACTTTACCTATCGATATGTATCGTTTTAAATATGTCATATTATTATATTTTTAACCAGATTTATCAATACAATATTGTTGCGCAAAAAGGGGACACCTTTGCATGGCTTATCGAGAATCCAAGTTGATTCCTTGTTCATTAGATATCTTTGTATATATTAAATATTATATGTTATGCAAGCCATCTTCACTTTTCGTACGAAAATATTGTTTTTTATCCTTATGTGAAAATATCGTCATAAATATTCAATCTGTTGTTAAACCACATTTGTTAAGATATTTTGACAGTTTTAGTCAAGGTTGTTCTACGAATCGCATTATAATTATATTAATATATTCTATATTTACAAGAGTCGATCGTGCGGCCAAGCATAGGAAGTCAGAACGTCATTAACCTATATTAACGTTACCATTACGTTGTAGGATCGTAATTGGTCAACAGATATGGCGACGGCCAAACGTTAGAGTACACGAGGTTCCTAGTGTGTCACGTCATTGCAATGTGACAGTGTTCTTCTCGTGTCGCTGGACGTGTCATGTAAACTCGATCTGCCAACTTTTGTCGCGGTTTCTCCGCGGATATTACAAAACCTGGTGCAAATTACACGTATCGCTTGCGTCTACAGAAAACATCACGTGATATGCTCATGTCCACGTAGGCACAACTTTTTTGTTTTACGTTGTACCTGCTCCGTTGACTCAGTGGTCTAACACCACACCAAACTCGCTCACAATGTAGACGAATACGTGTCTCTTATGGTAACCAAACGAGTTCAGTCACAACACGTTGTTGTCGTCACAGTCATCAACATCAACACCAACATCACCACTACCACCTCCATCACCACTACCACTACCACCTCCATCATCATCATCATCATCATCATCATCATCATCATCTTCATCATCATCATCATCATCATCATCATCATCACCATCACCATCACCACCACCACCACCACCACCACCACCACCACCACCACCACCACCACCACCACCACCACCACCACCACCACCACCACCACCACCACCACCACCACCACCACCACCACCACCACCACCACCACCACCACCACCACCACCACCACCACCACCACCACCACCACCACCACCACCACCACCACCACCACCACCACCACCACCACCACCACCACCACCACCACCACCACCACCACCACCACCACCACCACCACCACCACCACACTAGGAACAACACTTGTATTGACACTGGTTCATGTGTTACATCTCAGTAACGTCGTCTTTCAAAGACGATGACAGCGATTAACGTACACACTAACTACGTATTAGGTACGTATAAGTAACTCGTCATTGTAAACGTATGTATGGTTTAATGTAAATAGTTGTATGCATTGTATGATAACAGTATTTACAATAATAAAAGTAATTAATTTAGTAATAGTAGTGTAGGTTTATCATAAAACCCTTGACAAGGGAATACAAATGATGAATCGTGCCTTCAGCGTAACATATTTGAATAGCTTGCGAGGTAAATTCAGTAGATATGTAGACAATAGCATACGTACACAAAGAAGCGTAGCTCAATAGACTTTTGATTTCCATGTGGACGTCAGATATTATCATTGGCAAATCGCGATTAATTTGACAGCAAATACAATTTGACGATGACGGAAGATAATGGCCGACGTGAACGACAGAGGGTACAATTCCACGCGGACGTCACAGTCTAACAAATATGCGTGACGGCGGTTTTAACGGCACGGAGAATTCCGCGTGGACATGGACGGAATGAGAGAGCGAGACGGCGACAATCAACATGCCATTGGCTGCCAGCTCCCCCGACGCGCGCGTTACATCGGCGAACCTCGCTCGCTGTCCGGGCCAAGATACGCTCACGCGGCACGACGCGAGCCATTGGACGCGCGAGCACCGATGGCGTAAGATCAGTGATTACGGCGATGTTTGGCGCTGTGTGAATGTCATTATTAACGCACTAATCATCGTACGCCGATCATATCACCGTCGTTTTAATGAGCACAACGAACTGACACGCGCACCATTGATTTCTCGCAATAGAAGTCGCTCGTTGATGGTCGCAATGGAAGAGAATGCAGATTGCTGCCATCGTGCCGGGAGTGCGCGTAGAGAGCTATCCGACACCCTGTGAGTTGTGTTGAAATGTCTCGAACTGTGGTCGTGGTACCATCTCAATGGGCCTTGTGAAGTGTCATCTACACGACTGTTGTGTGAACGTGAACAGCCGCCCTTCGAGTGAGTCTGTCGGCCGGGGACAGCTGCGAGCCATCAAGGGTTTTTAGCCGGGGCGTTTGCCTTCGAACTCGGCTCAACTCCCCACACCTGGAGCGGACATCAATGTCTGACTCAGGCCGGTTGAATCGTTAACGAACTGCGACGTTCAGTCTTCACACTTGCACCGTCCGGGAGGTAGATCGACGCAGCGAACTATCAGTCTTGCTTCAAACCAGGAGCGTTCTCGCCGGAGACTGAGAGTCTGGGTTTACTCAAGATTAATCGCTATCACGCCTACGGCATCGGGCTCAGAAATCGCACGTAAAGAGACAACGACGACTGAATCCACGGAAGGTAAGCCCGCTGTAAGCCGGGTATGTCTTTCTGTAGTGATGCGGTGTTAGACGTGATCTCTTATGGCGCCTCGTATTCGGACGTCGTAATCGCAGGCTCAGTCTTCATTAGCGATGTACGCCAGTTGATAAACTCGGGCCATCAGTCTCGTTTCTTTCGGTAAGATGGTATTAAAAGTAACGAGAAAACTGCGCTACGATTATTTTGATCGGTTTACAACACGCAATAGAACTGTGACATTATCTGCTATTTTGTTGCAGTTTTATTAAAAATATCAACACAATTTTAGCTAGCTTCATCAGGTAACACGAGATAATCTAGAATCCCCGACGGACTTGTTTTTAATAGGTACTGACGGTTGTCATGCTGTGTAGGTCCAGATATAGTCTACGTCGTCGAGACTGCGTGACATCCTGTAAGCCTCGGCGGAAACTACCTGACTATATCCAACGTTTATCATGAGATGGAATAGTACATGTAGCGATGTAGTGGGTGGCCGAAGATGGCAGTAGATAGTACATGTGGCGATGGAGTGGGTGCCCGATGGTGGCACTAGATAGTACATGTAGCAATGGATTGGATGCCCGATGGTGGCACTAGATAGTACATGAAGCGATGGAGTGGGTGGCCGATGATGGCAGTAGATAGTACATGTAGCGATGGAGTGGATGCGCGATGGTTGCACTAGATAGTACATGCAGCTATGGAGTGGATGGCCGATGGTGGCATTATATAGTACATGTAGCTATGGAGTGGATGGCCGATGGTGGCATTAGATAGTACATGTAGCGATGGAGTGGGTGCCCGATGGTGGCACTAGATAGTACATGCAGCTATGGAGTGGATGGCCGATGGTGGCATTAGATAGTACATGTAGCTATGGAGTGGGTGGCCGATGGTGGCATTAGATAGTACATGTAGCGATGGATAGGGTGCCCGATGGCGGCAGAAGAAAGAGAAAAGGCCGAGTAAAGCCGGGAACTCACTGACCGGCCGACCGACGCACGAAAAATGAAATCGGCCGGGCGTCGTGGGAACATCGGGCCGTCGGCCGGTTTGGTCATTTTGGAACTCACAGAAACGGTCGACCGGCCGGCCGTTGCCCGCCCGATGCTACGATTTTTCGAACACACACAGCCGGCCGATTTCATAATTTAAGCGCTATTAATTTAAATTCAAATTAGTTTGATTTATTTTTCCATTGAGGTATTCAATATGCTCGCCCAGGTGACCTACGTCCAAAAGTTCATCATGGCGGACTCAGAGGATGAAATCATGCCAATTGTTGTTGCTGCATGCAAGTGCCGCTTTTGTGGCAATGTCTCAGAGGAACTCCCGGCCGGGCGTCTGGTAGGCGTCGGCCGGCCGGCAATATCAAACATATTTGATACCGCCGGCCGACGTCGTGCGGGCATCGGCTCGACGCACGACTCCCGGCCGATGCCACGACTTTTGGAACTCACAGTTCGGTAGGCACGCGCGCGTGCGTTGAGTGCATCATAATGCACAGCGCATCTCTTTTTCTCTTGGAACTTTTGTGCGTACCGATGCCCCACTATGACCGGCCGATGCAAAATCGGCCGGTCGGCCGGCTTAGTGAGTTCCCGGCTTAAGACTTGGCGCAAGACATTTTAAAAGGATCTTGCAGAAATGGAAATCACCTGGAATTAAGCCAAAGAAATAGAGAAAGACCAGACGAGGCGGAGAAACTCGGCCCAGATGTCCCGAAAGAAAAAGGATGAAAAGATTGACATGTAATGGTAACTTTAGCTGATTTATAAATTACCGTATACATCTCATTCTTAAGCATGATACATTATGTTCTGTGTGGCACCCACACGCGAGGAGACGCTAGATCAAAGACAGACAGTTGATTAGTCCCCCGGGTCGACGGATTAATAAACCAGCCTCTAGCCGCAGACGACGCCGCAGCTATAAACCCACTGTTGTGAATGAGTCTCGCTGATCTTTTCTCAGAAGAAATGTGTCGTTGAATGTCTCGGCAATCTGGCATCGAACAACACAAAACAGAATACGAAATATTAGGGGCCTAAATTCTCGAGACGGTTCTGTCCGGCTTGGGTCGTGTCTCAGCCTAAGACGGGCGAGGTAGAGACTTCTACAGCATTGATTGCAAGTCTTGCGACACTCGGCGCAAGACAGTCTATGCGAACTCATACGAATGAATATTCATGTACTGCTGTAGTAATTACACAAACGTGGAAAACTTAAGGATACCATGTGAACGAAAGTAAATACAATATCATACGTGCATGATGCGATATCCATTATTTGCTTGTACCAAAGGGTCGTATGACAATCCATCAGTAACGCTGCTAAGTGTAAAGAAAGTTTAAAAAAGCGTTTCCTTAGTGTATGCGTTAGTGTCTCGTGCTGTTAGAAGCGAAATGCCCGTCATGATAACCTATAATCATTACAGTATATATATATATATATATATATATGTATGTATGTATGTATGTATGTATGTATGTATGTATGTGTGTATGTATGTATGTATGTATGTATGTATGTATGTATGTATGTATGTATGTATGTATGTATGTATGTATGTATGTATGTATGTATGTATGTATGTATGTATGTATGTATGTATGTATATGTATGTATGTATGTATGTATGTATGTATGTGTGTGTGGGTGTGTGTGTGTGTATGTATGTATGTATGTATGTATGTATGTATGTATGTATGTATGTATGTATGTATGTATGTATGTATGTATGTATGTATGTATGTGTCTCTGTTTGTGTACGTTTTTATGTGGGTGTATGTATGTGTCTATATCTGTGTACGTGTTTGTGCGGGTGTGTGTATGTGTAAGAGACAATGCGTATATTTGGGTGTTTATGTATGTATTTGTTTATGTATGTGAGTGTGTGTGGGTGTATTCATATGAGTATGTTCTGTAAATGTGTGTATGTGATAATATATTTACACGAATGCATGATTTCTACGGTAACTTGTTTAATCTGTCATGTCATCGCAGCTGCATGCATAAACAATAACAAAACATACGGTATTAAAAAGTATTTACGTTGATATATTTATTACATATGGTACAAGTTGATGCTGATTATACCTGCTATACAAATAACGTGTTCAGTATCTATATAACAGGCTTACAAGAGGCAGTTAGCACGCACACTCTATCTGTATTCATTGTGATGTACGTAAACACTGCACACATGTCTGAAACACGGACCCTGAGACATATTACACGCATGCGCGTTGACGTGTTCCCAGCTACACCGTCTGCTTCAGTCTCTACAAGTCTCTTTGACGTTGATGACGCCCCCGGACATGACAACTGCCAGCTGCGAGCGAGACTTGATCAGCAGTCTCGTGGCTCGAGACGCCGTTCAAATGCATGACACTATCAAGCAACATATGATACCGGAGCAGTTGGCTAATGCTCGGTTCAATGTGGCTACGTATGCAATCATGTCCAGCTCACTTCCGCCCGTCGAGTTGTGATGACTGCCTGATACGGGCTGAATGTCACTGAACGAAAGATTACAGTCGGCAGCTGCAGGCGTCGGGACATTTACCGACCGGAAGTGAGTCGTAATCCGTAGCTGGTGGAGCTTCTTAGTGCGATTTAATATTCATTGTCCTGATAAACATTGTTTGTTGTTGTTGTTGGGAACAATACGGTTTTTTATTTAGCAGTTAATGTCTAGTGATGCATGACTACAATGAATATATAAGATTGACCCCACCATTATAAAATATGATAATTTACCTGGGAAAACAACGATAGAATCTATTAGGATAGACGATACCACCCAGGCAACGCACACAGAAATAAGAATATCAGGCGAGAACAATCGAAGAATGACCACTGGTTAAGTACTACCGGAAGGCACAAGGAAGTGTTGCAAGATGTGACATAAGTAATTCATGTATAGACCACGGAAATATTATCGCAATAAGACATCAACATGCAATAAAACAGATCAACATGGCGGAAACATGCAACACGAATGTCGTATGCACACCTTCATCATGGGATACAAGGTGTAGTTTACTGTGACGTAACTGTTTTACTACGGGGAAATTGGCACTGGCTATCGTCTTCTTTAAAGGTGGCAAGCTTGAACGTTTACGAAATTGAAGGAAAAAGTAACATTTTTGTCTCTGAAACGTATCGTTTAAAAAATGTATGGTTCCATATGACGCAGTTATCAATATAATTGGCTACGTGTATGTTACTACTTAGCAAAGGAACATGAACATGATTGATTCGGTTGCCCACTTTGATCGTGGAAACCATAATATGACGTTTACATGTACATATATCTTTATAAATTAACCTATGTCACAATATTTTGGCATTAA
>OZ024854.1:22844868-22849868 GCA_964017155.1 Oasisia sp. SBJ-2009
GGACCGTCATCCTCATGACAGGACTCGTGTACTTAAAGCGGTCAGTTTCACGTCACTAAAGGATCAGTTGGCAAACATTGACATAGACGTCGATGTAATCATGTTATGTACTCAATATTATGTTTTTGCCATTTGCTAATTTACGTTTACCAATTTATTTATCAAAAACAATACGTACAACTGTGTTGTTTATTGTTTATAAAATGTTAGTATTGCCATAGTTAATTATATTATAATTATACTTATTGCTGCTATTGCTACATGTATTATGGGAAACGTATACGGGCAATTTCCGCTGAACTTCAACAGCAACAGAAAATACACCACATTATATATTTGATATCGGCGTTATTAACTTAATTTGTTTTTTTAGATCTATTTATTTTAATGTTTTAAACTTTTTTTATTTAGTCAAATAATCACAGAAAATATGTTTTAATGTCTTAAATTATTTTAATTAGTTTTAGAAATGCATATTGTGTATTCTCTACATTATAATTTATATTACGCTAATGTCTTAAGTTATATATTCTTTCAATCTATTTTTAACAAACATACTTTGCATGTTTTACGTACCAATTTAAATCTCTATGATTGCACAGGAAGAATGAAATTAAACTAAACTATTACAGAAAGAATGAGAGTAAACCAACTCTTGACTGTTCGTTTGCAGCACTCGCAGCAGAAGGGAGGCGATGATGGCGCACCCTTGCGGGGCCGAGGCGACCTACCAGACGGCGGCGCCGATGTTGCACGAGTCGACGACGAAACCGCCGCCGGAGCCGGCCGACCAGTACCAGTCGGCGACGTCGAGCGAGAACGACTACTACCGCACCTGGCAACTCCAGCGCCACGCGCTCCCGCGGACAGGGGCGCCACCGCGCGGAATTCCGCCGAGCTACTCGGATCAGCTCGGCGCGTCCGGCAGGGGGCGCTACGTGGAACATATCTACGAGAGTCCGAAGTTTGACCGGCGGGATACGCGGTACGGCGACGACTGCTCGCCCGGGGCCGCGGACAGGACGGTGCCGTCCGAGTACTTCGAACTGGACGTGCACGCCATTAACGCGGCACGAGACGTGAACTTCAGTACAAATGTGGATCTTATACAAACTTAGACACTTTTGTTGGACTGGCACGTTTTGTGCAAGCGGTTTTACCAAACTGAATGAGGCTGTCCGTGTGATGACCTTTGCCTCGCTTAGTGAACAGTGGTCAACGGTACTGACAGCAAGAAAACTTCTTACGCACGAATGCCCGGTACTGGCTAAACTGGTCGTGTCACAGATTGTGAAGCTTGTCAGCGGGGCAGGTCGACGTGTATAGTGTCTGGTTGGAAACGCGTTCGCCGATTGTCAATGCAAGCTGACATTCAGTGACGCGCTGCTGTCATGGCTGACGAGTATGCGTGCGTAATATGCATTTGTAAACGGTAAACAAATGAACGCATTGAAAAACGACACAGGAGCACAGAGAATAGTTGTGGATACGTGGAGTAAGATAATGGCACTTACATAAGACCTACAAAAGCGTCTTATGTCAAGCAACAGAGATATGGATATCGACGAAAACACACGTACCAGTTCAAGTTTGGCACACGTGATAAAACAGTTATTTAAGTATTAAGTCAAACACAGACATTTCGCCATAGTGCAAGTTAAATGGTCATAGTCTTTGAAAAGAGGTGTATACGCGCCAACTAACTCTGCGTGCATTCGTGTGTGGGCAGAACAGACGAGTGTGTGAAAAGTGTTTTGCAAAACATGTAAGTGACATTCATTAGTGACGCATTAGTGCACTCCACAGACAGCGCATGGAACCCGGATTCTACCAGACAAGACAAGGAAGTTGTACGGATACTTGCAATAACACAATAGCAGGGGCACAACTCGGGTCAAGAGTAACCCGTTCCTAAGTCACAATATTGAGTCATCGTGGCACGTGACTATGGTGCGATATTCTCGAAATTACACCTCCGGGTGTTCATCTTTAATTACACCATTCGTTGTCGCTGTCAGCATTTGCGTGATTGCGTGTCACGCACAGTTCGCGTAATTTTGACTGCCTGTGTCCATGTTAGTGTACGGGGATGTAACACCGCGTCGACTTTGCGACATGCAGTGCCATCTATCGACCACCGGATAGTGAGTTTATTCGTCGGATTACCACACATCACACGATTAGTGGATATGAACAAAATGCCACATGTCAATACGTGTGAGTGTCAGTATAAACAACTACGACGGTGTGCATAGACATGGTCTGTGCATATCTTCTGTGGATAATTGCTATGGCTAACCTACCGACAATGAATGCTATAGTTGTACTGGAACGGTATGTATTATGTATTTATAAAATGACGTATTTTGACACACATTTTTACGACATAAATGTTATGTGTTGCATAGTACCTGACCGATTATTCAACCCACTTGATGGGACATTTCGAAACTGTAGACGCCAGAACATATACATCTA
Organism: Oasisia sp. SBJ-2009; assembly: GCA_964017155.1. Taxonomy (NCBI): domain Eukaryota; kingdom Metazoa; phylum Annelida; class Polychaeta; order Sabellida; family Siboglinidae; genus Oasisia; species Oasisia sp. SBJ-2009. Next base: position 22,847,347 of record OZ024854.1, read on the forward strand.
ATGTGTACATCAGCATGACATATATGCAATATATTTTGAACACTTGTTATGTATCAAACAAATAAATGTGAGTTTCTTTAAATGTCGCCGGAGACAAAGTAGACACGGGCATGTTCGTACTTTGGATTTTGTCCATATTATTTTAAATAATAATAATAATGCTTCTATTGTCCCCAGGCGCATCAAGACAACAGTGTTAGTCAATCTCAATATCTATAATCAGTATATCAGTTGTCAATAAAAGGGATGGGTTGCACGGTTGAGCTTACGAATGACGGCGGGTTTGTGTAATAATGTCTACTGATCTAATACTATGAGGGAACATTCCAAACAAATGTCATAATTACACAACTAGCAATATTCCACTTACTTCTACGTTTCGACCACCATCGGCGACCTACTTCAGGAACTGAATGATCAGTGGTCACTGCTCGCTAGATGGCGTGGCAAGCAGACTGTTCCATGCGTGACTTAGTCTGTAGCCCCCCTCGTCTGTGTTCATAGTTGGTTCCGTCTTCCTAATTCAGATGGCTTCTTTTATCCAGCGCGCACACCTGTTCGTCTCTTTATCCACATGTGGGACAGTCTGCTTGCCACGCCATCTAGCGAAATTATGAAATTTGTTTGAAATAATATACTGCCAACTTGATGAAAATTTTCACGAACTACGAGGGAACATATCCCCAAAGAGTGCAACTACAGGGAATACCCTAGTTCCTAGGTGAGTGTTGACAGTAGCAACTAAACGCAGTCAGCGCTGGACGATCGAAGCTGGACAGTATATGTATTTTATTACAGTCAGAAGCCATGAATGTAAATGTGTTGATTACTTACTTGCTGGGATCTAATATTACATAACACCAACCTAAGATATACGATATTGGACAGTTCCGTGTACATTGTAATATTCTAATATTGTGAAAAGGGGAATTGCTTTAATTCTGTTGCGCAGTTGCAATAGGTTTTGTAAAAGAAAACGTAAGTACCACCGACTAGGTTGTAAAACGTGTACAGACGAGAGAAGCTTGAGTAGCAATTCCCAAGTGTAATCCGCCAACGGCACCATGCTTGCAGCGATGCAATACATGCAATATCATCCACTTTTTTCATCAAAACGTAAAATAGATAGGCCAGGCGTGTTGGGAATATCAAGATCAAGTTTGGTTAACTAATCTTCTAGATTCAAATTTATAGATGAATACTCGCTGTGTGGTGGCCGATTTTGGATTTCATGCTCCAGTGACCTTATGCCACTGATTAAAAAAATACACACATTCTGAAGAGTTGAAAGACATGAGTTGTGTAATACAAAGGAAAATGTTACAGTTTGATGTGGGGTTGTCGTTGGACGTGTTTTGTGCGTTCCACGTTTTGCGTGCCGCACATTGTAATTTGTAATGTTATACTACATGTAATACTATTTTACTTCGCTCACCGTCGAGTGTATTGTATTCCCTTTTATATCCCGTGGCACCCTCTACCGGACTAACGACTAACGACATGTCCCATATGGCACACCATGCGGCGCCACTGTTGAGTTAGAACAGCAATTGTCTGAAACATGATAATATTAATCTCATACTACTCAAGCCGTACGATTCATGCACATATATATATATATATATATATATATATATATATATATATATATATATATATATATAAACATATATATATATATATACATATATGCATATATGCATATATACATATATACATATATACACATATATACATATATACATATATACGTATATATATATATATATATATATATATATATATATATATATATATATATATATATATATATATATATATATATAATACATTATATTAACGACAAACAGATAAACAACATGTTCAACAAAGTTTCTACAAATGATAGATTAAGGTATGCAAAAGATATGCAAACTATATTTTTTCTACAACGCGTAAAATTGTATAATTTTTTATGATACATAGAAATGACATCTCCATTGCTTATTGTCCAAGGAATCGTCACAGTTTTCTTTGTATATACTGAATTAGGCAATATAGGTAACTTGCTCTAATTAACAACGTAATACACAGCGTAAGACTGGTGATTCACCTTCGCTAATTACAATAACGTAATACGAACAAATCTATTATTTGTGTTGCAGAAATTACAATGTATCTCAACAAGTATGCCAACATGACGTTTTCAGTTGTCATTATTTATTTACAGATAAAAGGCGGAAACATCTGAATGAATGTATTTGCAGTGATACTCCCAAGATAATTCGACTTATAGTTGGCTTGAAATATCAGCCAGGCTTAGAGTGTAAAGAGATTTAAACCAGGACTACATATCGTACGATATAAACTATTGCTTCTACGTTTAATTCGATGTTTTTCATGCTTATTTATTTATTTATCTTAATAGCTATTTTATACGTAATTTATTATTATACTTTACCTATTTTAGTGATGACTATATTTACTATCATTGTATTGTGTATTGACAATTGTAGGCCCTATATGATTCGTCAGTGTTTTTA
>OZ024854.1:22864868-22879868 GCA_964017155.1 Oasisia sp. SBJ-2009
CGTTTTTTGGCAAAACGCTGTAAAGCAGTTCCACGGACAGTTGGAAACGATTAAAGTAGAGCACGCCATTGGTGATGTAATGACTTCCAGTGACACATACACATACACATACACATACACACACACACACACACACACACACACACACACACACACACACACACACACACACACACACACACACACACATACACACATACACACATACACACATATACATACATATACATAAACATAAACATATATATATATATATTATATCATGTATATATATAATATGTATATATATATATATATATATATATATATATATATATATATATATATATATGTATATATATATATGTATATGTATATATATATATGTATATATATATATATATACATATACATATATATATATATATTTATATATATTTAGTCGGGGCATACATGTAACAGTAACATACGCACATATACATACACACATATATTTATAGACACGTGTATGTAGGTGTATGTGTGTTTCTGTGTGTGTGTGTGTGTGTGTGTGTGTGTGTGTGTGTGTGTGTGTGTGTGTGTATGTGTGTGTTTCTGTGTGTGTGTATGTGTGTGTGTGTGTATGTGGGGTGTGTGTGTGTGTGTGTGTGTGTGTGTGTGTGTGAGTGTGTGTGTGTGTGTGTGCGTGTTTCTATATGCGTATGTGTGGATGCAGGTGTGCCTACGTTACGTGTATTCTGACATAGTCCTGTGTCAGTAGATAGGCCCCTAAATGTTCCAATCGAAAACAATGTAAAAGGGGCTACCGTTTCATAATCAGGGATACTTATCCTGCTGCTAACATTAAAGAAATGTGCAACCCTAAATAAAAATAAATGCTGAAACCATTAAGCAATGTCTACTGTATAACAAGCCGTAATTATTTTTTAGCTATTTCTTAGATCGCTTAGTAAGTGTTTGTGGAGATTTAATGAGCCTCTATGGATGCTGACATCAAAACAAAACAAACTCCATCCAAAGAAGCGCGAAATACGCACAGGCCGAAGCTGACGGCGAGATTTTATTTTTACTTTCTGACCTAACCAACAAAACAACCACCTACAGCCGTCAGACTTCTCATTACACGTCTTATTTACATGTGCATATACTAAGTTACGAAGAAAAATCACTTACATTACTGAAACGAATACAATTCACGAAACGAATTCACGACTGTCACACCACACCTTCGCGACTATACGCGAGCTTTGTGATAACCATGTACATACGACATGTGCGGGGAAGTCTGGGAGCTGTAACATGTCGTTTTCATGGTTAGGTGAACAAGTAAAGGATCGCTCAATATCCGTTCCCTGGGCTGTGGTTTCTTTCGGTGGGAAAATTCAGTGAGGACAACACCTTCTTTCAATTGTCGTCGTAGTTCGGTGATAACTCAAAATAACTTGTGGTCCAAATCAGTCTTGATGCACGCAGTCCACGGTACCATTGTCATTGTTTGGTTGAAGTTAAATTTCGCCATCGTGTGGTCTGTGCCAATGTTGCGCAGCAATTTCATCGCCAACTCGCGCTTCATAGGAATTTCTTTCGCATTTGGAATCTGGATGAATCTATTTCGTTTCTCAGCACCTAGCTTTTCCTGCTTTGTTTTACATCCGTTTCCTTGACACTCAGGTATTTTGCTAATGGTAGATTTATATATGCAACTAAAACCCCGTCGATTCTCTAATTTACTCATTACACCTCGCCTGCATCGCTGAGAGTAGTGGACAGTCTACGTCATAATCATGGTTTCTATGCGATACTTCTCGAGAAGTGGGCAACAATGTCGCCATAGTAAAACATTATTGAAGATTTTAGGTGCATAACATTCACACATACTTAAAAAAAATATGTGTGTGATAATATACTATATGGAATGGTATGTGTGATTTTGGTGGATTTTGAGGGCTCAATGAACGTTACGGTTGTATGTTCCTTTAAGTACAATAACATTAACACCGTCGTCTAGCCGGTGTCTTCCCGTTATAGCTACTTCCCGTTATAGCTACTTCCCGTTATAGCTACTTTTTATTCCCGTTATAGCTACTCGCTAAGTTTGACAGGCAAACTAGTCCCGTTATAGCTGCTTTTCGATTTCTCCATTTTACAATGTAACAAGATAAGGGAGCATTAACTATTTCATCTCCATCCAGCTGATGTCCATGAGGGGTGGACTGCTTTTATGTAAGTGTGTCCCACTGAGAAATTTCCACAAAGTCCATTGATAATTTTTAACAACTACTTTGTGGAGACATGGCTTGGTGATGATTCAAAAATCACCATGGACACGTGGGATGTTTACACAGAATCTGACAAATGAACAAACAACCATATTGAGGGATGGAATTCCAAGTAAAAGTGGGGGGAAACACCATCCCAACATCTTCCAGTTGATGGCTGATAAACACGATGCCACCACATAACAAGAATAATTGATGACATTCATTACTTTTTGATAAATGCAGTTCTGTACTCAGTACAATGTAGTTGTCTTTTGAAAACAACATTTTGCACAAGTGTTTTATGGTATATTTTCCATTTCAAATAACTGACAGTTACATCTATATACCATTCTTATGACTTTTAAAATGTGTCCTTCAGTAATACATTTCATGTAGAAATCTTACAGTAATCTGAAACAGTTAATGCTCCCTCTTGCTGTCCCCTCCTGAATTGTGTAATTAAATAAGTAGCTATAACGGGACTAGTTTGCCTGTCAAACTTAACGAGTAGCTATAACGGGAAAAATCTGTAGCTATAACGGGAAGTAGCTATAACGGGAAGTAGCTATAGCGGACCTAGACCGTCTAGCCCCGTCCACACCGGGAGCGGATCTCCGTCGTACCCTGGCATTCACCGTACAATCGCGGCCGTCATGTCATAACTACAGTCCTTCGTTTGTGTCGTTCAGCGGTCAACTGCTAGCCGACTATCAGCGAGCGAGCGTTTACTACCGGGCTCAATTAGGTGTGAACATTTACCGCTCCGACGGATTGCTGACGATAAAACATCGATCGGTGGTTTATGACCGAGGACGGATCCGTTATCCCCGACGTCTTGCGAGCCGGATAATGGCATTTACCGATAACTGTTTCAGAATCCAGAACGGTTCCGTTTACCGCGCGTGCCATCGACACGTTGTCGGTTAATTTGATCTGGCTTCACTGCTGATTGGCACAGACGCAGACGAGAAACCGTTTTTGTGTGCGTGACTGATTCGAACAGATTTGTCTGGTCTGGCTCTGTGAAAGTGCGAGGACGGGAAAATGAGTATTTCTGGCAGTACCAAAACAATCATGCGCAAGCACAGAAGAAGAAGAATTTGTTTTTATTCGATCCGTATATAATACAATATATATATATATATATATATATATATGTCAAAAATAACAAGAAACAAATTAATTATACCTAGACACACACACACACACACATACACACACACACACACACACACACACACACACACACACACACACACACACACACATATATATATTATAACTATAAGTCAGGTTATATAGGAAACCATAGCTTTAGATTGAACTAATTTTGAAGACATTATGATCTGGGATTTTGAGGTCATATGTATATGCAACACATAGAAACACATACAAAAATGGTAGAAGAAGCGATACTCCTCTATGACCTGGACTGAGTAATAATAATGATGACAATAATAATAATAATAATAATAATAATAATAATAATAATAATAATAATAATAATAATAATAATAATAATAATAATAATAATAATAATAATAATAATAATAATAATAATAATAATAATAATAATAATAATAATAATAATAATAATAATAATAATAATAATAATAATAATAATAATAATAATAATAATAATAATAATAATAATAATAATAATAATAATAATAATAATAATAATAATAATAATAATAATAATAATAATAATAATAATAATAATAATAATAATAATAATAATAATAATAATAATAATAATAATAATAATAATAATAATAATAATAATAATAATAATAATAATAATAATAATAATAATAATAATAATAATAATAATAATAATAATAATAATAATAATAATAATTAATGTATATGAAAGTATTAGAGAACGTGACACTACTATTGCTACTTAATTATCCTATACATATACGAAACGCTAAGTGCAATTTAGCCGTATAGTTCCGATCTTATCACATAAGTCGAATCTACCTTGTCACATTCTGACGCCGTCATTGCGTTCAAAACCTCTCGTGGGCGTGTCCCATTGCGTGTGTTACTACGCCACTCTCTCGTGAGGTGACAACTGCAATAAGCAAAGATACAACTTGATACACGCAGTGTGCTAAGTCATACCTACAATCGCGATAAAGCTTCGTATTATACAAATGTAACTTAATCACCCGAATTTTCCATTTAGCATACAGTACGTGCTTAGAAAACGTTTGCATGGTGTCTGCATGCGGCATTCCACGCACATTTAGATACACAGAGATACTGTCTTATGCATCGTACGTAGACCGAGGTATATATGTGTGTGTAAAACTGTCTATACATTAACACGTGGACATAGTGCAAGGTGTGATGAATACTATACAGTAAGTATTTGTAGCACCAATAAAACATCGTTGTCCGATATAAGTTAATTATTAGCACTTTCTATTTGAACTAGCACGCAATAAACATAATACGCCCGCGTACACACACATACACATACACACACACGTACACACACACATATACACACATGCACAGACACACACACACACACACACACACACACACACACACACACACACACACACACACACACACACACACACACACACACACACACACACACACACACACACACACACAACAACAACAACACATACCATCACACAAACACCTACACATACACACAATGAGAGATTCTTATAATTTTAATTTCTTTTCTTGTCACTTGTCTTAAATCCCTCCTTAATCCATCCCACATCGAAGCGTTAATCCATATGCACCTATCGTCTTGTCCCGATCGCGTCTGGCAATCAGAGAGATTTACTTGTCCGAAGACATCTCAGCCGATATGTCCCACTAAAACACTCGCTGCTGATAATCTTCGCGGCGCTCGGCCGATAGCGACGTGATTAATAAACCCTCCACGCGTTTAATAACGCGTCATTTGTTTGAGGGGAAATGCCTGCGATACGGAACGACAGACTGCGTGTTCACGAGGAATCTGCCATCGATTCGTCGGCCGCTTTTAATTCGAAATTTGCCAACGGCAAGACAATGGTACATAGCGCGACGATCAGACAGATTGCATTCGGTTGTCAGCAAAGAGAAGCCATGCAGGCGGGAGCCGGGACAAATTGCATTTCGACTGGTAAATATGTCGCCGAGCAGAAGGAACTGCATCGCGCGACATTTGAAGTGGAAGTCAGCGGCAGAGTAATGGCTGAAGAGTCTGGGATTAGATAAATTGCACGTCGTTCAGTTTTTGTTTATTATATTATATAGGTTTTACATCTACGTAGTGCTTTTCTGCTGTATAATCATAACACCGGACAATTATCGGTAACCTTTAAATGCCACTTGATCACTGTATATCAGCCGTGGTGGGTATTTTGTTTGATATAGTACACCGTTAGAACAATCACGCAACAAGATCGTAAACAGCATGGCGCTGGCAATACTCTATAGATATAATTATAAGCCTTCGGAATGACCAAAGGAATTCTAAACAACAATAGTTTATTTGTCTTTGAGATGGATATTTTGTAAGGCGAGCTACTGACATCATAATTCACTTTCTCTAGACTTCCTATATGAGTTCAATTCGTACTTCATGGCACAATTCTACCAGGATTGACGTGGGGCGTTTTGATCCATGTTAAGAAATGTACATTTCACAATGTACGTGGTTACACACTGAGTGGTGGGAATGAGCCAACACGTTACAGTGCGTTTGGTGAAACGTGCCACAATACAGATATGGAAAGCAATTAAATCGAAACACAGTGGTAGGCGATACGTGTGTACTCAAAGTTAATCACTCCAAATGTGTGCAATATGCGAGGACTGACGGGACACTGTGAACAAAAGAGAGATGTTAATAGTAGTGTGTTAGCCAGAACTACTGCAAGCTATGTAGGATCAGAGTAAAAGACCACGGCAATGCTTCAATACTCATTAGCAAAGAACACCCGAGAACAACACGAATTACGAATCTTATCAATAGCGCCTCAGAAGAAAATTTATTTACATTAAACGTTGAATAAATGGTAGGAAATTGATAGACTGCTATAAGGCACTACGGGTAAACTACAGTCTTGAAGACACACCATCAATACGACTACTATTTCCTATCCAATAGTCTCAGTCTATTCCTCGCGCTCTGTTTCAATTGGATTTAACTTGCGGCAACGCATTTCCTGTGATAAATCCGGTGAGCATTTGACAGACACTAAACATGGCTGATATGAATAGTGATGCTGAATGATCAAAGGAACATTAAAATGTTGATTGGTGCTGCTAACGAGACTGCATGGTAATGGACGCGATTAAAACGATTAGTTGTCCGCGAGTATTAATAATGCAGTCGACTATTAATAACCACGTGGTAGTAAGCCATAAATATAATCGCTGTGGTGGCCTAGACGCAGGTAGAATCTAAGACTTGTACAAACATAAATATTATTCTAGTATTCGAACGTTCAGGTGTTCATCACTTATAGTTCACCTATCATTTATCAAACTAAACTAAGTCGTTGATGACATTATTAATTAAATCCGTATCTCACTTAAGCTGTGCTTATTTATCAGACAATAAAATTGTTTGCAATACGATGAAGTAGTTTTTCAGTTTCACGAACAATTTTATTGTCATCCCATTCATCATGTGGCGACATCTATATGCCGGTAAGGACGTCTGTCTCGGACGTATACACCTGCGTATGTCGTCACTATTGGGTCGTGGTTTACTTTAGCCTATCTCAGAGTCAAACATTCCAAAGAGTAGCTCCCGCTAAAGACAAGGTCGCCAATATTTAGCACAAAAGATTAACGTGATCATTAAAGACGTAGATCCTAATGTTCCATGTTCAGTTCTTGTTCTGCATTTTATTAACGAGTTCCTTTTAACTCAGTTGTTATTATATATGAAGAGTTTGTGCATTCATTTTGAGAACAAGTCAGGCATCCAGGGAAATATGGGTCGACTCCGTGATACCTTCGTGCAGTGGACGGTCACGTTAATATTGTGCCACTATCAGAATGTTTTCAACCAAACATTCTTAAGTCTTCTCAGCCACTGGCGGCATCTTATTGTCAAACGGCGTGATGATCGTGACGATTTGGCTGACATGTTTATGAGCGCAACCAATACAATACCTCAGACCAGCCACTTAAAGTCAATGAACCCACGCTGCTACTACTAGGCAGAACACGTGATCTCCCACGAGCTCCTGTGGACTACATAAAACGTCATCTCCCACGAGCTCCTGTGGACTACATAAAACGTCATCTCCCACAAGCTACTGTGGACTACATAAAACGTCATCTCCCACGAGCTTCTGTGGACTACATAAAACGTCATCTCCCACGAGCTTCTGTGGACTACATAAAACGTCATCTCCCACGAGCTTCTGTGGACTACATAAAACGTCATCTCCCACAAGCTCCTGTGGACTACATAAAACGTGATCTCCCACAAGCGCCTATGTACTACATAAAACGTGATCTCCCACAAGCGCCTATGTACTACATAAAACGTGATCTCCCACAAGCGCCTATGTACTACATAAAACGTGATCCCCCACAAGCGCCTATGTACTACATAAAACGTGATCTCCCACAAGCGCCTATGTACTACATAAAACGTGATCTCCCACAAGCGCCTATGTACTACATAAAACGTGATCTCCCACAAGCGCCTATGTACTACATAAAACGTGATCTCCCACAAGCGCCTATGGACCACATAACACGTTAACCAAACGACGATGCACGACCAGAAGACGTTTATGGAAAATGCGATATCGCAAAAAGAGATGACAGTCAGCCATCAATAATGGTTCCACCGGCCGTTGTAATCAGTCACCGGTAATCAGGCATCTTATTAATGATCTCGTGCTCTGGGAACATTAATCAAACCGTCGACCGGCGTCTAGTGTCAGTCACTTAAGAGCGATTGCAATATTTTGTTACACTTAACCTTTGAACACATTACTGCTGACCGTATATGTTTCTTATTTCATCAGAAATCGTACATGTCTACATAGCGGTCAGTCCGCCCTTGTGTCCACCCAGTCGTCCATCCATCTCTCGTCTTCTTTCGTCATCATTCTTCCTCACGGAGTCCTCCTGGCGTGTAGGGGTTGTCGCCATTTGTCAACCAAATTAATTCATTCCATGTCCTTCTTCACACTGTCTCCAGTTCTGTTAGCTTGTCGTCTCCTGTCCCTGTTCCAGAGAGTGGCAAGTCTCGCGTAGTTCTCGGTCTTTCTTCTCTGGACGTGGTTGCATCAGCATAGCCGGAAATCATTCAATGCACTTAACTCCCGACAGATGTCGCACCTCCTCTTTTGTGTTTACTTGTTGCCTTTGTCTGTCTGTATGTCTGTATGTCTGGCTGTCTGTCTGCCTGTCCGTCTGTCTCATCTCATAAATTCTTATACATGTTTAGACACTATATATATCATAGTTCACTTTCACAATCATCTGTGATATGTTGAGCTATATAATTGTCATAATACACCTCGGTGCCATAACGCATCTATCCGAGCCGTGATGCCAGTTATTACGGTCCGGAAACCTTTAACGACCCGGCACAGGCGTTAATTTTATCATGCCATTAATCCCCGGTTGACGCTTTATTGCACGGTACGGGCGACGCCATAATTGTCAAATTGCCAGTGTGGATGCGCATGTGGGACTAGTGCATGCTAATGACACAGCTGCCGGAGTGACCCGGTGGCCGACCGAGGTGTTGACGACGAAGGACTTGCCCCGTCAGTGGCGTGACGACACACCGTCCTGACGGCACTTATTGATCGTATGGCCCCAGTCACCGCGATGGACCATCAAGAAAATGTCCGAGGACGAGTCACTTATTTAGAAATGAAAACCGACAACGTTAGCAGAAAGCCGGTCGGTCGGCAGATCTCGTAGGCAAACGAGTTGACAAAGTCTGGGTAGGGCCCATCCATCATCTTCGGCCACGACAAGATGAATAAAAATCGATGGTTCTATGAAGTGTTTCTGCGATGTCGCGTCGACTGACGGGCAGCGATCTGGAATAGGATGTAACGTACGAACTTCCAAGGGAGGCAAGAATAGGATGTAACGTACGAACTTCCAAGGGAGGCAAGAATAGGATGTAACGTAATAACTTCAAAGGGAGGCAAGAATAGGATGTAACGTAAGAACTTCCAAGGGAGGAAAGAATAGGATGTAACGTAAGCATTTCCAAGGGAGGCAAGAATAGGATGTAACGTAATTACTTCAAAGAGAGGCAAGAATAGGATGTAACGTAAGAACTTCCAAGGGAGGCGATAATAGGATGTAACCTACGAACTTCCAAGGGAGGCAAGAATAGGATGTAACGTAAGAACTTCCAAGGGAGGAAAGAATAGGATGTAACGTAAGAACTTCCAAGGGAGGCGAGAATAGGATATAACATACGAACTTCCAAGGGAGGCAAGAATAGGATGTAACGTACGAACTTCAAAGGGAGGCAAGAGTAGGATGTAACGTACGAATTTCCAAGGGAGGCAAGAAAAAGATGTAACGTAAGAACTTCCAAGGGAGGCAAAAATAGGATGTAACGTAAGAACATTCACGGGAGGCAAGAATAGGATGTAACGTAAGAACTTCTAAGGGAGGCAAGAATAGGATGTAACGTAAGATCTTCCAAGGGAGGCAATACTAGGATGTAACGTAAGAACTTCCAGAGGAAACAAGAATAGGATATTACGTAAGAACGTCCTCGGGAGGCAAGAATATGACGTAACATAAGAACCTCCAAGAGTTGCAAGAATAGGATGGAACATAACAACCTCCAAGAGGTGCAACAATATGATGGAACATAAGAACCTCCAAGGGATGAAATAATAGGATGTAACATAAGAACCTCCAAGGGATGAAATAATAGGATGTAACATAAGAACCTCCAAGGGATGAAAGAATAGGATGTAACATAAGAACCTGCAAGGGATGCAAGAATAGGATGTAACATAAGAACCTCCAAGGGATGAAATAATAGGATGTAACATAAGAACCTCCAAGGGATGAAAGAATAGGATGTAACATAAGAACCTCCAAGGGATGCAAGAATAGGATGGAACATAAGAACCTCCAAGGGATGAAATAATAGGATGTCACATAAGAACCTCCAAGGGATGCAAGAATAGGATGGAACATAAGAAACTCCAAGGGATGCAAGAATAGGATGTAACATAAGAACCTCCAAGGGATGCAAGAATAGGATGTAACGTAAGAACCTACAAGGGATGCAAGAATAGGATGTCACGTGAGACATTTTGGGGAAGCAAGAACAGGATTTGACGTAAGAACTTGCGCAGGATACAGGCTTAACAGGTCGCGTAAGAGCTTGCAAGGGAGGCCAAAATAGGATGTTAAGTAGGAACTTCCAACGGAGGCAAGAAAAGGACGCAACATAAGAACTCCAACGGAAGGCAAGAATATGATGTCAAGTAAGAACTTCCACGGGAGGGCGCGTGGCAGATAGTTCTTGGTTATGGCCGCGTCGTTACATCATCTCTTGAGATGTTTCGTCTGACATGTCGTAATCGTGACTGATTATATTGAATAACTCCTTATTGGTGACATCAGTGCCTTCTGGTGCGACTCACGTCGTGTGTTGGTGAATGTATCATTTTTTTGGCCAGTGTGAATTATTTAGTATTGGTGATTTGCAGAGCATATCATCACCGTCAGTGTCGGTTTGTTTGAAGGCGACCAGGTGTTTGTAAGTGCTAGGAATACGTTCCTTTTGGTTATGGTAGATGACTGACTAATTAATGGTGGTCGTGGGATTTCGACGAAATAGTGGATGGGCACATTTGCGAATTATCTAAAGGTAAGGAAGAGCAGAAAAAGTGCCAGGGTGAAAATAGTTGTAAACTGAAGTGTTGTGGAATGCATGCATATATATATATATATATATATATATATATATATATATATATATATATATATATATATATATATATACCACACACACACACACACACACACACACACACACACACACACACACACACACACACATACACCACACACACACACACACACACACACACACACACACACACGCACACGCACACGCACACGCACACGCACACGCACACGCACACGCACACGCACACGCACACGCACACGCACACGCACACGCACACGCACACGCACACGCACACGCACACGCACACGCACACGCACACGCACACGCACACGCACACACACACACACACACACACGCACACACCTCTTGCAGTAAGAAACGACCTGAGTATTGCCTTTACGACGAGTGACCCCGATGGGATCACTGATTGTGCGTAGCCAGATATCCGACGAGCCGGAATTAATGACGACATCAAATACGGATAAGACCGACGCGCGTGTGCGAAGGAAGGAATTGACTACCGCGTCGGCCGCCGTATTAGGCGTAAGTCCGGCGCAATTGCGGGGACCACGCGGCTAACAAGATCCGAGTTTCACGCGCATTATATAAGTGCCGCGTGCTGACCGGCGGAGTGGATCCCCCGAGAAATCATCGTGTGTTCGTCGTGTGTCCGTCGTGTCGCCGGCCGGGCCTACAAGGAAGTGAGTGGCTGGTGAAGCCGTGCGCTGTCAGCGTCACTCGGGGCCCGGACAGGGTAACAGGTGTATGTCGTTTACTGTTAGACATGAAACGCTTTGATTGAAGCGTGTCGTATCGCCGAGGTTGCTGTCACTTTCGTAAAGAAAGCTGAATTAATGGAAGCAGACAGGTACACAAGCACACAGACGGGCATGCGCGCAAGCGGGCAGACACAGGAGTTACATATTTGACAAGTTAAATAGTTTTTTGAAGAAAAAAAAGCATTTTTCATTACTTATATATGCACGTACTAGCACTGTTTACAACTACACACCATAGACAATCGAACCAAATGCTCTCAAGGTCTCCCATGTGTTACGATAATCGATATATAGAATATCACATAATAATAATAATAATAATATACTTCTTTTGCGCCAATTTCCTCGAAGATCAAGCTCAGTGGCGCGAGAAAACCAAGGGATTAAGCAAACTCGTGATCGCAAGACAGTGCGTGAGTCGTCAATGTATGGATGAAGGTGCTAGGAAACTAAGGACGATAGGTAGCATTAAAGAGATAGGGTTTCAGACGTCGACGGAATGAAACTATATATTACCTTCTGATTTAACACAGGCAGGAAGCGAATTCCACACAGTTGGTGCGGCAACCGAGAAAGTTCGGGTCCCAGCTTTCGTTTTCACCCGAAGAATGTAAAGAGGGTTACTGCTGGTTGACAATCTCATCACTGACAGTGTCCCATTATGACAATGCTGTGTGTCCGAATCTCGGCTACACTAAAGGCGAACACTAATTATTTATTACAAGTACATCCTTCACTTTGTCGTCCCGGCTTATTCAGCGGACTGGCCGCGCTATTGGCTGCTCTGTGATGATGCAATGGAACTATAAGTATGTATAACCTTACTCTCGGTCACAATGCCACAATCAGCGTCAGAAGTCGTGCGAGGAGTGCATTACGGACTGCTCTATAGACAAATCAGTCATAATTCCGACAGCGAAGTTCCCCCGAGAAATCAACACCACGTCTCCTGCTTGATCTGATTTCGTTCGCCATTACTGTCTATCTACTAGTTGGCACGTTGGTCCCCAGGGGGCGCGACGTAGCCGCCAGTGCGCATCATTGCGGTCTGCTAGGCAGCATGCTTTCTTTGGAAGGTTTCTCTTTAGGCTACGCGAATGCTGATACATACCTGTCGTGTCTTTTTGTATCTGTGCTGTGACCTCCGTTGCCCCAGCTCAGCTGAACATCGGATGAATTGTTTATTTCAAACGTAAATTGTCAGTTTTATTTTCCGTGAACAAGCCAAACAATGGGCCCGTGTGTGCAGCAAGCCCATGCCAATACTCGTACCCTCTTACTGGTGCTACGTCAGTCTTTGTGGTAACAATGCTTTCCAGCTGTCCATTAATTTGATTCGTGGTAATTTCACCACACAACTTTCGTTTCGTGGATCGACTAATCTAACATCAACGTCTGTCAAAACGCAAAAGGAAATAGCCCAGTTGTTTCTTGGGTGTGAAAGAGTTGCACCAACTATGTAATATCGACTGCCAAACACGATTTATCTACAACAAGAACATGGATCGGACGAATTTATATAAGACGTGTTGATGCTAATTGAACCAGAGACATTACTAAATCTCGCGCAAACACGCACTGTATATAATGTAAAAAGAAAGGCACATTTGAGAAGTGTGACATTTAAACTGCGGTTGCTTATTTCGCACCACATTCGCACGATACCACCTCCAGCGGCTACACACGATCGCCTGTGTATTCACACTGAAGTCGGTGACAGCGACACATAAGTAACGGACACACATATAGTATTGATTTTCTAAAAAATGAAATTGTTGAATTTCACACAATCTCTGCCGCCGCCCTGGGAATAGACAAGCAATAATAGGAGAGGAAAATTGCAAATGTTATTTCGTGCACACGGAAAGGCAATATGGCGCTAAAGGGGTTTACTTCTGGCCATGCTAAGTTGAATGGCGTCTCATGAGAGTTGAATTCACGCTGACTGTGGTGTTGATGACAGTTGTTATACCCAAAGGTCGCTTGAAAAGAAATTGTCGCGTTATTATGAAACACTTTCCTCTCGGTAGTGCAGGGGCGGGGGCGCCAACATATCTGCTGACGGACTTAACATGATGACGGGAGGATGGTAGTTGTGAAGATTTTCGAGTACTGCGAGGATGAGGTGTTCCAGGCTCTGTCTGATATCACGTGTTTGTTTACAGTACTCAAGGAGTACTGCGAGGAGATGTTCTAGACTATCTCTGATATCACGTGTTTGTTTACAGTAATCAAGGAGTACTGCGAGAAGATGTTCCAGACTCTGTCTGATATCACTTGTTTGTTTACAGTACTCAAGGAGTACTGCGAGAAGATGTTCCAGACTCTGTCTGATATCACGTGTTTGTTTACAGTACTCAAGGAGTACTGCGAGGAGATGTTCCAGGCTCTGTCTGATATCACGTCTTTGTTTACAGTACTCAAGGAGTACTGCGAGGAGATGTTCCAGACTCTGTCTGATATCACGTGTTTGTTTACAGTACTCAAGGAGTACTGCGAGGAGATGTTCCAGACTCTGTCTGATATCACGTGTTTGTTTACAGTACTCAAGGAGTACTGCGAGAAGATGTTCCAGACTCTGTCTGATATCACGTCTTTGTTTACAGTACTCAAGGAGTACTGCGAGAAGATGTTCCAGACTCTGTCTGATATCACGTGTTTGTTTACAGTACTCAAGGAGTACTGCGAGGAGATGTTCCAGACTCTGTCTGATATCACGTGTTTGTTTACAGTACTCAAGGAGTACTGCGAGGAGATGTTCCAGACTCTGTCTGATATCACGTGTTTGTTTACAGTACTCAAGGAGTACTGCGAGGAGATGTTCCAGACTCTGTCTGATATCACGTCTTTGTTTACAGTACTCAAGGAGTACTGCGAGGTTGAGATGTTCCAGACTCTGTCTGGTATCACGTCTTTGTTTACAGTACTCAAGGAGTACTGCGAGGTTGAGATGTTCCAGACTCTGTCTGATATCACGTC
Source organism: Oasisia sp. SBJ-2009 (assembly GCA_964017155.1). Lineage (NCBI taxonomy): Eukaryota > Metazoa > Annelida > Polychaeta > Sabellida > Siboglinidae > Oasisia > Oasisia sp. SBJ-2009. The sequence continues at coordinate 22,879,766 of OZ024854.1, forward strand.
TTTGTTTACAGTACTCAAGGAGTACTGCGAGGTTGAGATGTTCCAGACTCTGTCTGATGTCACGTCTTTGTTTACAGTACTCAAGGAGTACTGCGAGGTTGAG
>OZ024854.1:22884868-22892368 GCA_964017155.1 Oasisia sp. SBJ-2009
TGATACACATGAAAATAAGGCGTGATACACATGGAAATAAGGCGGCATACACGTGAAAATCAGGCGGAATACATGTGGAAATACGGCGGGATACACATAGAAATTAGGCGTGATACACGTGGAAATACGGCGACATGATCATGGAAATAAGGCGAAAACACAGTGACGGATTATCGATAAGCCAAATGTTTCTTTGTCCAATTGTGTACTACAGTTACAAAGTAGTTAATTTCTTAAACTTGTTATTTTTTGTTAAATTTGATAAAACAAAATTACATATTTCATTACACGTAATAATCAATATATCGTGATATCAGAAAAAGCCTGGAACGCGCATATTTAAATATAAATATAAAATTGGTACATGGCATGTATTATTTTGTATTGCAACCTATGTTAATTGTGTTCTAGAGAACACGTCTGATCCGGCCGGTTTCATTACCAACACCATGGATGGAATGTCGCCAGGTAGTGTACCCAGTGACAGCGGGGGTAGAAACTTTCACTCAGAATTACATGATGCATTCCTAATGTATCGTTTTTATTTACCGTATTTATAATTACAAAGACTACCCCATGGGTTGTATAATAGTATAAATACCTTAATATTATATATATATATATATATATATATATATATATATATATATACTCAAATACACACATTAATTCAGTTTTGTTAAGTTGTTTTGTTAAAGTAGCGACAGTCGTCAGGTAAATGCTTAGTTTACTCAGTATCGTGATTTCACCTACATTCTGATCTAATAAACGTTTTGTCGACAAATCTGTGTTTACTTTCACAGGGACTGTATGTAACTGCGGTTGGTTATTGTTGAACATAATATGTCTAAAATCAAACTGTTTAATCGCGTCATCGGATCCAAATTAATTATTTCCCTACATGACTGTTATCATACAACAGTGAACACAGATAGCTAGCTACCCGCTGTTCATTTGTTGCCATGGTAACTGGCCAACGAGTAAACTAATTGTGTCGTTTTTGTTCAGGTCTTTCTATAATCATTATCGTGGTGATAGCCACGGCGATAGGAATACTCATTCTCCTGTTCGGGATCGCGTGTCTGAGAAGGTGAGCTCCTCATACATTTGAAACCATTGCCTCGCGTAGCACCCAACTGTCCGCAAGATGGCAGCACTACACTGCTGCTATCGTCACATGTTCTGTTTAACTCGTTGTAATCAACATTTTGTCGAGCATATTATGGCTGTATTATGACATGAAGAATACATTTCAACCACTCACCCTGGAACACATTATGCTAATGTTTCGAGCACAGCTATATATTTTGTCATGTGTTGCTGACCTCGTTTCAAAACACTTTGTTTGTCAGATTCAAACTGAATGTTTCTCATCAAATTAATCACCCAAACATGTTTTAATTACCCGCAAGTTAAAAACACAACAGAAGAATGCTGTGAATACGGTTTGAAAACAGCAGTGTGTTTCTAATCAATCTGAATGTTGGTATCTTATCATAAGACACACTCACGTCCGCCTCTCAACGACACATGCACACAAACACGCACACACATACATATACGCATGCACATATACACACGCACGCACGCACACACGCACGCACGCACGCATACACACGCACGCACGCACACACACACACACACACACACACATATATATATATAGATATGTATACGTGGACACATGTATACGCGCATACATACACGCATAAATACGCACACACGCTCACATACACACACATGCACACACGCACCTACCAACACGTTCAAACACATATGCACACACACGTCGTGATGGTAGATACGTCAAAATGTAGTATATACAACCCATAACACCATCATACGTTGCTATGGTTTCCAGGAAGCGCCGATCGGATACGCTAGGTGGCCGCCCTGTCATTGCGCACCAGACCCGACGCGCAGCGAAAAATACGGACGCTCACGCATGCGCAGCACAAGAACGCCCTCTGCCGGAACTGAGAACATCCGCCCCTAGCGGTGCCGATCGGTCCGACTTCGAGGGCGCGTTTCTTGCCCCTACCGGCGAGAACAACTACTTCCGGACGTGGGAACTGCCGCGCCATCTATTGACAAGCGGAGACTACTGCAGAGCTTCGTCGGACTCAATGCCTTATACGTCACCGGAAGAGTGGGACCGTGATCAGCGCTATGCCGAGCACGTGTATGACAGTCCGAAGTCGGTGCGGCGTCAGCCAGACTTCCGCAGCAACGCACCGGAAAGTGTGCAGTATTTCGAACTGGACCCGTCCGTCGAACTCACGGTCTTGTCACAGCGGTGACGTAAGTCGCAGCGCCCTCTACGGCGCGTGTTTCTACATGCAACGTTCAGGACATGAAACTGTCGATGCGCACAGTTCAAAGAACATACTCGGATGGTGCGGGCGGTGTACTGGGGCCGCCCAAAGGATATCAGTTTTATAGACATGTACGTGACAAACGGCCTACGTCACCTAGGTCACATGCAGCGACGATGAGCGAATGTGCTTAGTGCGAAATAACCACATTTTAATGTACACATGTTTGTGTTGGCAATACTTCTGCTATGACCACAACCAACGTCTTTGGAGACACACAATTCGATTGGTTGACTTCACTGGATTACCTCGTGTGACGGAGGAATAACCCAGGGTGTGTTGAAGATGTCGTATGCAATCGGAATAACGACTTCGCGTAGTTTTACTTGCTCCAAGACTCACCTTTACAGGTGAAACAGCTGCGTGGATCTGATGACGGATTACGTTGAAGTTACTACCCCATTGTGACTATGTCCGCTGCCCGACACATTGTGAATGTGTCCCCTGCCCGACACATTGTGAATGTGTCCCCTGCCCAACACATTGTGAATGTGTCCCCTACCCGACACATTGTGACTGTGTCAGCAGACCGACACGTTGTGACTGAGTCCCCTGCCCTATACGTTGTAACTAAGTCCCCTGCCCGACATGGAGTGACTGTGTCCCCTGTATCACACATTGTGACTGTGTCCCCTGTATCACACATTGTAACTGTGTCCCCTGTATCACACATTGCAACTGTGCCCCTGTATCACACATTGTAACTGTGTCCCCTGTATCACACATTGCAACTGTGTCCCCTGTATCACACATTGTGACTGTGTCCCCTGTATCACACATTGTGACTGTGTCCCCTGTATCACACATTGCAACTGTGTCCCCTGTATCACACATTGCAACTGTGTCCCCTGTATCACACATTGTGACTGTGTCCCCTGTATCACACATTGCAACTGTGCCCCTGTATCACACATTGTGACTGTGTCCCCTGTATCACACATTGCGACTGTGTCCCCTGTATCACACATTGCAACTGCGTCCCCTGTATCACACATTGCAACTGTGTCCCCTGTATCACACATTGCAACTGTGTCCCCTGTATCACACATTGCAACTGTGTCCCCTGTATCACACATTGTGACTGTGTCCCCTGTATCACACATTGTAACTGTGTCCCCTGTATCACACATTGTAACTGTGTCCCCTGTATCACACATTGTGACTGTGTCCCCTGTATTACACATTGTGACTGTGTCCCCTGTATCACACATTGTAACTGTGTCCCCTGTATCACACATTGTGACTGTGTCCCCTGTATCACACATTGTGACTGTGTCCCCTGTATCACACATTGCAACTGTGTCCCCTGTATCACACATTGTAACTGTGTCCCCTGTATCACACATTGTAACTGTGTCCCCTGTATCACACATTGTAACTGTGTCCCCTGTATCACACATTGTGACTGTGTCCCCTGTATCACACATTGTAACTGTTTCCCCTGTATCACACATTGCGACTGTGTCCCCGGTATCACACATTGTGACTATGTCCCCTGTATCACACATTGTGACTATGTCCCCTGTATCACACATTGCGACTGTGTCCCCGGTATCACACATTGTGACTATGTCCCCTGTATCACACATTGCAACTGTGTCCCCTGTATCACACATTGTGACTGTGTCCCCTGTATCACACATTGTGACTGTGTTCCCTGTATCACACATTGTGACTGTGTCAAGCGCTGTATTGACATGTGACGTCATCGAGGCGTCTCGCCGCCCCCAGCACTAGGCCACGTCAACTCGGTGAAAATGATCCATTATTTTATTTGATTTTGCGGATGCGATCAACGTCACTACTCCCTGCTGTCTTGTCTCCTGCAGGCAGTTGTCGTGAGGACACACAGTTACCACGACCTACCTGTCTAGTGACTGTTGTGTCCTTCACCCACGTTGCAAGGCGTTCGAGGGTGCCGGGAATACATACATTATGTAAATATTGTGTTTACTCAATTGACCATTTGATAAGCGGCAGCCGCACCACGTATTTATGTAATGAAATGTATACACGTTGTAGATTGTATACACTGATACATTGTGGTCGCAACAATGTATAATTACTATTGCGCAAGTAAAGTTGAACCAGAATGATTAATTCATCATCGTTGCTGATTAATCATTGCACACGTGCATATTTCAGTATTACAGATGAGCCCCTGTTGAACGTATCAATAAGTAATCAAACGTCAGGGTCCGCCAGACTTCACGCCCTCGTCTGGTCGCCGTCAGACGGAACACATGTAGCACCACGCGGCGTGCCTTCTCGGCCGGGAGACGCTGCCCTGCGTGTCGTCGTCAGCCAGCCAGGGCGGCTATGCCAGTCACGTGCCGACTGATGCCACTCACAGTCTGCCTCGGCTGGCTCTATGCTCGGCTCTATGCTCGGCTGGCTCAACACTTCACTCGCAAATTCGTTTATAAAGAAACCGTCAGTGAGTAATCGAGTTCAAACAACCAGCGGTGTCGTAATGCCGCCTCGTGCGACCACGTTGTCATGCGCTCGCGTCAACCCCGTGCGCACGCATACGAGGCTCTTGAGCACTTCCCCTCCAACGACCACCTGCCAACAACGGTCAGATTTCCGTTGCGATAACTGTGCTATTATTGAAACGGCCCCGCGGCCTGCTTGTCAAGCTATTTTCGTAGCGGCCAATTGACGACCAGACAACGCTGTCTAGTATTTCCCATGATGCTTGCCGTGCATCCGGTCCATGCTGTCTGACTAGATGAAGCTATATTTAATGTTGGTTAAGAAAACTGTGTAAGTTCAACATGGTGTATTGGTCCATACATTCATACGCATGTACATTGATATCTTTAGTTCGTTTGAATATGATACTGGGTGGAATTCAGCAGACTGCCTAGGCATCCCTTGTATTGGGGCCACCTGTCGTATACGGCCACCGAAGAACTTTTACCAAAAAATTTGGCCGCTGAGCAAACGCATTAGTATATTGGTAAGCTCACTCAGATGAAATGGAATCGTGCCCAATAAAATCGACAGATATATATATATATATATAAGTTCTCACGCAGCGGTAGTTGGGGCCTGTCACGTCAATATTGTGCCAAGCTACATATTGATTGAGCTGTTTTTGTAGACGTATAATCTTCGCTGCTGTTGATTACATCAAAGGAGTAATTCAAGACACAGAAGTCATCCGAAAAAGAAAAAAAAACAAGTCTCCTAAGATCATATTTCTGGTGATCGAGTGTCTGCATAATGTAGTATCATTCAGTGTAGCTCTACATACGTACGGAAGACTAGAAAGCATCCATTTCATATAAACATGGGAAAGCATCGAGCAATTACTTGTCCGATGTTGGGGGACAGATATTTGCCAGGCAAACCTTATTTTACTTAAATCGCTCGTTTAACGGGGGTCTTAAAGGGAGGGTGTCAGCTCCTCTGTCCAGAATTGACTGGTCAGTATTTTGTAACGGGTCGTCTACTACATAGAACGTGGGAACATTAAAACTCAAATGGATTTTGCGGTTAACGGCATTATTCCAAATCAATTTTGTTTTGAATCTGGATGTTTTGTTTACCAGTTGAACGGGTGGCGGGTGGAATTGTTCAAATTGCGAACATTGTTCCGAGGTTTGTATAGAAACAAAACACAAATTAGCAGAAGCAAACATGCACGTTCTTCTCATAAGAACGTAACATTAAATATAACAAAAGTAAAACCTAGGACCTGTCCCCCTCTCTTAACAGTTCCTAACTAACTCCATGCCGTCCTGACATCGCTGTCCGAAAAACGCGTCATCGGTCAACGCCAGGTGACGGCGACTACGCGAGGACGACCGCGGCCCAGCGCTAACCTAATCAACGTCTGTGTTTTCAAGGCAAGTGGATTAACCGGAGACAAACGAGCGCGTCTCAAGTGTGCAGTCGTGGCCGTTGCGTGTCGGCGGCACGAGGCAGCGCGCGGCAGCACGAGCCTCTCCGAGCACGGAATTTGACAACCGCATCCGGAATTTGAGAATGGCGACGCTCTAATTGGAAATAATGGCGGCGTAATACGTCGTAATTGCGTTCGTCGCGGGGTAGATGCCATTTCTGCGGCCCTGTAATCACATCATCGACGTCGGGCCGATCCAGTTGCGCCTCGGCCTGCCCAGCGTCGCTGTCTCGCGAGCTGATGACGTCGGCAAATCCTGTCCGTACTAGTGGACGGCGACAACATGAACACCGGCCATTTGTCACCGGACACACGCGTACGGATCACGTGACAGCGGGGCAGTTAGTGACAGAACTTCTGGTCGTGTCACAAGGCCGTGCTAACGTTGGATTCGGTTACAATTGTGCGGACTGATTTCCGTTACGTGTGATTCGCATCTGTTTACAAATGACATGCTAATTGCTAATAATCACAGATACTTACATTTCGTCTCGCAGTTAATACATGCGCGAAACAAAGAGGACGAGTGCTATATGATGTAACACCACAATGACGTGTTCGTCCGCCATTACCAAAGAGTACCCTATAAAAGGTTGTCTGAATTTCCGTGAGCACATATGTAGTGTGGAGTGAGTAGAAATTATGTTTTTTGTGTGCAGCGAAGCGTCAGAGCTGTCAAATTATGACAGCTGTCAGGCGGTGCATTTCTGCGTATTAATACAGTTGTCATTTTGCTTGGGTGGTTCAGGCAGAAATGGAGGGGTGTAAGGTTGGAAAGAAGTTTGTGGGAGCCTGAGGTATGAGAATTTCACGATTTTTCACAGAACATCTGTCTATATGCTGCGAAATTGTCAATAACAGATCTCATCAAGATTAGTAGGAAATGAAGGAAACGTTATAATGGTCGCCTATGGAAAATGCAAATGTGGTCTGACTCCATATACTGCGCTGTATGTTATTGCTGCGCGTTAAAGTGTTGTGGAACCCACGTTGCCGAAATGATTCTATCGCTATTTACAGCATGTTTATCTCAGATTCTCAGACAGGAATTACACATACCTCGACACATCAAATTGATAGCGCTACACGTGCTGCCGTCTCGCATCATAGCTTAAAAACAGCCCTCGTAATATATAAGGTAATGGATACTTCAGCTCAACACGCCACAGATGCGAATACATATTTATCTTTCTTCATGCACTGAACCGTTCGCCA
>OZ024854.1:22897368-22899868 GCA_964017155.1 Oasisia sp. SBJ-2009
CCTGCCTGCCTGCCTGCCTGCCTGCCTGCCTGCCTGCCTGCCTGCCTGCCTGCCTGCCTGCCTGCCTGCCTGCCTGCCTGCCTGCCTGCCACGCACACACGCACACACGCACACACGCACACACGCACACACGCACACACGCACACACGCACACACGCACACACGCACACACGCACACACGCACACACGCACACACGCACACACGCACACACGCGCACACGCGCACACGCGCACACGCGCACACGCGCACACGCGCACACGCGCACACGCGCACACGCGCACACGCGCACACGCGCACACGCGCACACGCGCACACGCGCACACACGCACACACGCACACACGCACACACGCACACACGCACACACGCACACACGCACACACGCACACACGCACACACGCACACACGCACACACGCACACACGCACACACGCACACACGTACACACGCACACACGCACACACGCACACACGCACACACGCACACACGCACACACGCACACACGCACACACGCACACACGCACACACGCACACACGCACACACGCACACACGCACACACGCACACACGCACACACGCACACACGCACACACGCACACACGCACACACGCACACACGCACACACGCACACACGCACACACGCACACACGCACACACGCACACACGCACACACGCACACACGCACACACGCACACACGCACACACGCACACACGCACACACGCACACACGCACACACGCACACACGCACACACGCACACACGCACACACGCACACACGCACACACGCACACACGCACACACGCACACACGCACACACGCACACACGCACACACGCACACACGCACACACGCACACACGCACACACGCACACACGCACACACGCACACACGCACACACGCACACACGCACACACGCACACACGCACACACGCACACACGCACACACGCACACACGCACACACGCACACACGCACACACGCACACACGCACACACGCACACACGCACACACGCACACACGCACACACGCACACACGCACACACGCACACACGCACACACGCACACACGCACACACGCACACACGCACACACGCACACACGCACACACGCACACACGCACACACGCACACACGCACACACGCACACACGCACACACGCACACACGCACACACGCACACACGCACACACGCACACACGCACACACGCACACACGCACACACGCACACACGCACACACGCACACACGCACACACGCACACACGCACACACGCACACACGCACACACGCACACACGCACACACGCACACACGCACAAACACATACGTACATACACATACATACACAAATACAGCATACATAGCACACACAACACACACACAAACACACACACACACACACACACACACACACACACACACACACACACACACACACACACACACACATAATAGTTATGCCCATACAACCAACTATCTCTGAATGTGGACACTCTGCCTCTGCAACCGTCCGCACGTCGCATTCACCGACCAGTAAAACCAGAAAAAATAAAAGCACTCTGATTAGAGATGTCAAATAAATCCGCCTGGCCAAACAGGACCTCGTTTTATTCCTTGCCTAACGTTAGCAGCAACCCGGGCGACTTCTCCGGCCGTCGCTGTCCGCGCCTGCCTCTCTCTCTCTCTCTCTCTCTCTCTCTCTCTCTCTCTCCGCCTCCGTGCCGCAGCGCGCGCTGTCAAAGCACGCCATGTGCGCGTTAAATCGCCGAGCCGACAAGCGGCCAGTAATTGCCCGCGCAGTCCGACGCTGCCTGCTCTAGTCTCGCCTCGCCTCGATAGAGAGTTAGAGGCGTGTGTCGGATGCTGCCTGCGCTAGTCTCGCGTCTCCTCGATAGAGAGTTAGAGACGTATGTCGGATGGTGACTGCTCAAGTCTCGCCTCGCCTCGATAGAGACGTGTGTTGGATGCTGCATGCTCTAGTCTCGCATCGCCTCGATAGAGGTTGGGGGAAGTAGCGACTTCACGCTCTGACGACGGTCTGTTGCCATCACTCGGTCGGTGTCGCCGCTTGACTGGTGGTCACTCCCCTGCGAGTGCAGTCAGCACCGTCTGATGTTGTTGACTCTGGGAGATAGGGCACAGGCACTGCGAGATTAAGGTACCTGTCATCGCTGTTACAGGTTGTACTTCGCGAACGTCTAAGGCGGTGCTAGGTATAAGAAAAGATGATCGGTAAAGACACTGCTACTGGAAAGTCATGGTGTGGAATTGATTATGCTGTAGGAGCTATAGGCTGTAGTCGTGGAACGTACAAGAGCTGAAAGTAAGTACACTTGTACATTGTCGCATGCATACATGTTCAACATTTAAAAGTGGTTTGACGCAGTTCCATCGGTGTTGATGTCATGCCACAGAAGCTTCCATTACGCAGCAGACACAACCGAAGTCACGACGTCTTTAAGTACCGAGAAGCTCGCAGAGACATCGTTGCCAACGAGAGCTAACAGCACC
>OZ024854.1:22909868-22914868 GCA_964017155.1 Oasisia sp. SBJ-2009
GCATGTCGACAGATAGGTGTCGCCTGGGACTCAATATGACACGAGATTCCCCTCTACAATGATCAACTAAACGTTCTGGGTAAAACAGGTCTCCTTTGATCTCGATGTTTACAAATATGATTAAGCTAATGAGCTTTGATACTAATTACGTTAAAAAGAGCCTTGTCGTACATTGACATCTTACACTGTGGCTCGCTGTGTTAAATCGAATTACGAGCTCTAATCACTGGCAAATGTGCGGCTCGAACAAACGAATGATGAGAAGAACCTGCCGCGTGTCTCGTCCCGAGAAAACCTGACACACCCAGGACCTGGTCGTTATGACGTCCTCATTTGCCGGCGTTGAGATCCAAGTAATCCACGCTAAGCCCTGCGTTATTTGTTGGCTTAATTTCCATGTTAATATAGCTGTAGGAACCGCTGCGCGCTGCGGCCAGATTCCGGGCGTTGTTCATCAAGGCTTCCAATAGACACGTAACGTAGTGACGGATGTGACAGTTTGATGCGAAAGGCGTTGCATCTGTCACGCTTCCGTTATTAATTTGGTGAATGCAATATTTCGCAGATTGCTTCGTAAATGATATCACTGCTTTTACGGCTGGCATGCTAGCGTGTCATTTTCCTTGGCGTAGAATGTTGTATCTGTTGTGGTCTCTAAGAAACATTCCCATATGTTAGGTCTCGTTAATTCTCTGGAGAATATGTATTACTTTCTAAGTCTGAAAACGTGGCAATAAACATGAGCGATAAGTAAATACGATTAATCTTTTCAAATGTGAGACTATTTTTTATAAGGGGAAATATAATAAAAGGACATATCTTGGAGAGATATATTGATAGCTAGCTAGATAGATAGACAGACAGACATACAGAGGCAGCCAGAGTAGTGAGAGAAAGAGAGAGAGAGAGAGAGAGAGAGAAAGAGAAAGAGAAAGAGAAAGAGAAAGAGAAAGAGAAAGAGAGAGAGAGTGAAAGAGAGATACAGACAGACAGACAGACAGACAGACAGCCAGACAGACAGACAGACATACAGACAGACAGACAGACAGACAGACAGACAGACTGATAGACAGACTGACTGATAGAGTTAGACAGTGGGGTGAGAGGAGAGGAAAGAACTGTTATACAGAGCATGCCTAAATATAGCACGTGGTCGGACTATTGGGTGAATTTTTGTAAACAGTAATGCAATGACAAGGCGAAAGCAGGGATCTAAACGTGTCAACTACCGGAGGCCACCCTGACGACACTTCAGCAGTGTCGTGTGTCGTTCCACGAGACACGATCAATGATTGGCGTATTTTACGGTATTTTTGATGACCCGAGCAAACACATTAAGCGACAAAATTGACCCGTGTCATTATCACACGACTCATTTAATGACACATGATTAAGTTGAAATTGTCATTAGTCACGCTTTTTATGTAAGGCTCTGGTGGATTGGAAGGTACTGAAATGTTCGGCGACGCTCGTGCTATATTTAACGTGCCTGGGAATGTTTCTTCATCAACACACACCTCTGTGAACACGCATTCACTGCGCCACTGGTGAACATGCCAGATGTTCAGGACAGTTGTGACATTGTTTATGTGTCGAGTGTACACAGGGGCACTGTAGTTAAGTTATTAGAATAGCTATATAGGAATTGACCTTGGTTATGACGTAGGCCAAATACTTAATTTGGAAGGAGCCATACATCAAATGAAATCATTAATGAGTCTCCAGAGCAGTACTGGGGTATCATTTTTAGTATGTGCTTAAAAGTAAGACCACAAATATAGAATTGAGGAAAGATTGAAGCCGATTTGTTGTTTGTACAATTTGGCACCGTCTCACACACAATACACAATATTGTAATAACATAGTTAGAACTAGGGCCAACAATTGACTACGCTTATGCAGGTATGCCGTCCGAAACATCGACCCTTAACACCCGCAGCGAAAGAGCTTACTTTGTATTCGAGGTGGCGGACATTACGAGATGGTCGACCGTATCACTGACGGAACCGTTTGGTTATTGCGGCTACGCTGTCAGTTACGTACTTTTTCGGGCATCAAAACGAATATCGATTGAAAATGTTTAGTCAGTTTGTGGGTGCTCGAGGTAATTTTAGACGTAGTTCGCCAAGTACAGGTCAAAGGTGGAGACGTTTTGTATAATACATAATCATTACTGGCAGAGCAATAATAATATAACTCGGTAATAAATTGACAGCAAAAACTCACTTGTTAAACCAGGATTCCTTATTTCACAACTGCTAACGTTCCACTCAAACCGATATATCGCCCCTATTGGCGGCATTCATCAGGAAATGGATTAGTCGTGAAATAAGGAATCTTGCTTTAATATAGTGTTCCTCTAACCTGATTAAACATTTCACGAGAAGTTGTTAAAATGTCAATTATGGCATGGAATACCGATACACCTACTTATCACAGCGTTGTATGTTGGTATTACATTCTTTTAACAAGACTTCAACTCTAGATGGCAGGTGGACAAGGAAGCCCTTTGGCTTGTCGAGAGTCCAACCTATCTATCGAAATGTACCCCGCCCTTCTTAGGTATTCGTCGATTTTATTTGTTAAACATATTAACACTACTAGCACCTACACAATCGGTTGATAATCTATTCCATTCATTCACTGTCCTTTATGAGAATTGTCTAATATATAGTCTATGCTGCTTCTTTGCAAATGTAACTCCATCTCCTCCAGTCTTCACTTCACAGAGAAACAATATTTCTGTCGATATTTTCATACCCATACACTATTTTAACCACTTCTATCTGATCTCCTCTCAATCTCCTGGTCTCAAGTCTTATTAAACCACATTATTCTAGACGCATTTTATAACTAATATCCGTGAGTTTTTGTATCATTTTGGATGCTATTCTATGTACTCTTTCTTGTATATAAATATCCTTCTTGCGATGTGGCCTCCATGCTTGTATAAAATACTATAAATTTGGCCTAACTATTGTTTTGTACAGCGGTATTATTAGTTCGTTTTCCTTGTACACTATATTTCGCCTAATTAATCCAACAGTTTGGTTTCCCTTCGGTGCTGCAATTCCACACTGGTCTCATACCTTCATATCAGCACTAATAGTTAACCCTAAGTCCTTTTCCTTTAAGGTAGTATTTAGTGCCACCCATTGTATATTGTAAATCTTTATTCCCATGTCATGTGTGGAGGTATTTACACTTCCCAAAATTAAACAACATTTGCAACTTATCAGACCACCATCCGCAAACTTCAACACATTGCTTGGTCCAAATCATTGATATATTATTATAATTATTAAGAATACAATAGATCCCAATATTGATCCCTGTGGTATTCCACTCAAAATCGGTTTCCAGTTTGAAACCACCTCGTCAACTATTACTCTTTGTATTCTGTCAATAAACCATTTTTCTATCGAGTTAATCAAACCATTTCCTATGCCATAGCCCTTTAGTTTAAGTAGTAATCTTTGATGTCGCACTTTGTCGAAAGCTTTTTTTAAAATCTAAGTAGATTATATCTACTGGTGATCCCTCATTTACCAATTTTGTGACATCTTCCAAAAACATAACATGTTTGTTAAGCTTTTAGAAACCCATGTTGAGATTGGTTTATCAAGTTGTGTTTAACACGAAAATCAACCGGTCTTTCTAATAGCAAATCACTGATTTTAAACTCACTGGTCTATAATTCTCTGACTTGTTTCTCGAAACTTGTTTTTACTAAAGGTATAATGTTTGCTGCTTTCCATTCTGACGGAACTACTCAGTCCTCTAATGAAAAATTGAGCACTGTTGCAAGTGGTATGCTGATTTTGTTCTACAATTTCCAGTAGTAATTTGGGAGGAATCCCATCCACTCCAGGTGATCTATTATCATTCATATTGCTTATTATCTTAGCTACCATTTTTGGTTGTCCTTAATAGTCTGACTCTCTCCCTTCAAATTTAGTCTCTGGTACTGGTAATGCGCTGGTAAACACCGAAATAAAATAGTCATTTAGGTTTTCTGCCATTAAGAATCCCTCTGTTATTATGTTTCCATCACTACCTTCCAGAGGACCGACCTTATCCTGAACTTTCTGTTTACTTCGAACATACGCATACAAACTGTTGCTGTCATGTTTTATATTAAAAGCAATTTGTTTTCATTGCTCCTCTTTGAATTTCTAATTTCAGCTGTAGCTTGATGAGGTGCTTCTTTATAAATGGAATAGTCTTCTTCATTTCCAGTATGTCTATATGACTTCCACATCATTTGCTTGTACTTGATTTGTCTAATGGCTTCTTTCGATAAGTGTTTCTTTTTAGACCGTTTCCCATGTTTTCAAGGAAAAAAATTGATCGACAATACAGTCAGTTTCACTCTTTAAGATATTCCTGCATTATGTTGCTGTCTTATTCTTCAGTGTGTTATACCAGTCTAACTTTGCTAAATATTTCTTCAGGTCCTGACATTTTCCTTTGTGAATATGTTTCCTGTACCGTATTTGACGATTCTGTTCTCCTTTTACTTTGATGGTAAAATGTATCTGGTTGTGATCACTACACCCCAGTGGTTCACATATCTTGACATTATCAACAAATTCCTTCTGTGAGCTCAAAACTATATCTCCCACATTCTCATCCTTGGTTGGTTCTAGCATATGTTGAGAATGGAAAACTATCTTGTACTAAATTAAGAAAAACGTTTGATCCTCACTCCCAGTATTCTGTAGAGATTTCCACTATATATGGACACCCCCATAATAACACAGTCCTGCTTACTCAGTCAATTCGTTTATGGATCAACAAATATACTTGGAAATATTACGCAAACGTTACTCATGCGTGGGATTCTTACAATAATTGAAGAAAATACGAGATTGTTATGAAACCTTGTATGTAGTGACGTCACTACAGATTTACTTCCGGGGAGCGATTAGTCAGTCGTTACAACCGAATAGGACGCCATTACGAAGCCGTCTACATAATATATACCGTCTCTCCGGGCC
>OZ024854.1:22917368-22932368 GCA_964017155.1 Oasisia sp. SBJ-2009
CTCCTCTCTGTTAGAGACTCTCCTCTCTGTTAGAGACTCTCATCTCTGTTAGAGACTATCCTATCTGTTAGAGACTCTCCTCTCTGTTAGAGACTCTCCTCTCTGTTGGAGACTCTCCTCTCTGTTAGAGACTCTCCTCTCTGTTGGAGATTCTCCTCTCTGTTAGAGACTCTCCTCTCTGTTAGAGACTCTCCTATCTGTTAGAGACTCTCCTCTCTGTTAGAGACTCTCCTATCTGTTAGAGACTCTCCTCTCTGTTAGAGACTCTCCTCTCTGTTGGAGACTCTCCTCTCTGTTGGAGACTCTCCTCTCTGTCAGAGACTCTCCTCTCTGTTGGAGACTCTCCTCTCTGTTGGAGACTCTCCTCTCTGTCAGAGACTCTCCTCTCTGTTAGAGACTCTCCTCTCTGTTGGAGACTCTCCTCTCTGTCAGAGACTCTCCTCTCTGTTAGAGACTCTCCTCTCTGTTAGAGACTCTCCTCTCTGTTGGAGACTCTCCTCTCTGTCAGAGACTCTCCTCTCTGTCAGAGACTCTCCTCTCTGTTAGAGACTCTCCTCTCTGTTAGAGACTCTCCTCTCTGTTGGAGACTCTCCTCTCTGTTAGAGACTCTCCTCTCTGTTAGAGACTCTCCTCTCTGTTGGAGACTCTCCTCTCTGTCAGAGACTCTCCTCTCTGTTAGAGACTCTCCTCTCTGTTAGAGACTCTCCTCTCTGTTGGAGACTCTCCTCTCTGTCAGAGACTCTCCTCTCTGTTAGAGACTCTCCTCTCTGTTAGAGACTCTCCTCTCTGTTGGAGACTCTCCTCTCTGTTGGAGACTCTCCTCTCTGTCAGAGACTCTCCTCTCTGTTGGAGACTCTCCTCTCTGTTGGAGACTCTCCTCTCTGTTGGAGACTCTCCTCTCTGTCAGAGACTCTCCTCTCTGTTGGAGACTCTCCTCTCTGTTGGAGACTATCCTCTCTGTTGGAGACTCTCCTCTCTGTTGGAGACTCTCCTCTCTGTCAGAGACTCTCCTCTCTGTTGGAGACTCTCCTCTCTGTCAGAGACTCTCCTCTCTGTCAGAGACTCTCCTCTCTGTTGGAGACTCTCCTCTCTGTTGGAGACTCTCCTCTCTGTTGGAGACTCTCCTCTCTGTTGGAGACTCTCCTCTCTGTTGGAGACTCTCCTCTCTGTTGGAGACTATCCTCTCTGTTGGAGACTCTCCTCTCTGTTGGAGACTCTCCTCTCTGTTGGAGACTATCCTCTCTGTTGGAGACTATCCTCTCTGTTGGAGACTCTCCTCTCTGTTGGAGACTATCCTCTCTGTTGGAGACTCTCCTCTCTGTTAGAGACTCTCCTCTCTGTTAGAGACTCTCCTCTCTGTTAGAGACTCTCCTATCTGTTAGAGACTCTCCTCTCTGTTAGAGACTCTCCTATCTGTTAGAGACTCTCCTCTCTGTTAGAGACTCTCCTCTCTGTTGGAGACTCTCCTCTCTGTTGGAGACTCTCCTCTCTGTCAGAGACTCTCCTCTCTGTTGGAGACTCTCCTCTCTGTTGGAGACTCTCCTCTCTGTCAGAGACTCTCCTCTCTGTTAGAGACTCTCCTCTCTGTTGGAGACTCTCCTCTCTGTCAGAGACTCTCCTCTCTGTTAGAGACTCTCCTCTCTGTTAGAGACTCTCCTCTCTGTTGGAGACTCTCCTCTCTGTCAGAGACTCTCCTCTCTGTCAGAGACTCTCCTCTCTGTTAGAGACTCTCCTCTCTGTTAGAGACTCTCCTCTCTGTTGGAGACTCTCCTCTCTGTTAGAGACTCTCCTCTCTGTTAGAGACTCTCCTCTCTGTTGGAGACTCTCCTCTCTGTCAGAGACTCTCCTCTCTGTTAGAGACTCTCCTCTCTGTTAGAGACTCTCCTCTCTGTTGGAGACTCTCCTCTCTGTCAGAGACTCTCCTCTCTGTTAGAGACTCTCCTCTCTGTTAGAGACTCTCCTCTCTGTTGGAGACTCTCCTCTCTGTTGGAGACTCTCCTCTCTGTCAGAGACTCTCCTCTCTGTTGGAGACTCTCCTCTCTGTTGGAGACTCTCCTCTCTGTTGGAGACTCTCCTCTCTGTCAGAGACTCTCCTCTCTGTTGGAGACTCTCCTCTCTGTTGGAGACTATCCTCTCTGTTGGAGACTCTCCTCTCTGTTGGAGACTCTCCTCTCTGTCAGAGACTCTCCTCTCTGTTGGAGACTCTCCTCTCTGTCAGAGACTCTCCTCTCTGTCAGAGACTCTCCTCTCTGTTGGAGACTCTCCTCTCTGTTGGAGACTCTCCTCTCTGTTGGAGACTCTCCTCTCTGTTGGAGACTCTCCTCTCTGTTGGAGACTCTCCTCTCTGTTGGAGACTATCCTCTCTGTTGGAGACTCTCCTCTCTGTTGGAGACTCTCCTCTCTGTTGGAGACTATCCTCTCTGTTGGAGACTATCCTCTCTGTTGGAGACTCTCCTCTCTGTTGGAGACTATCCTCTCTGTTGGAGACTCTCCTCTCTGTTAGAGACTCTCCTCTCTGTTAGAGACTCTCCTCTCTGTTGGAGACTCTCCTCTCTGTTGGAGACTCTCCTCTCTGTTGGAGACTATCCTCTCTGTTGGAGACTCTCCTCTCTGTTAGAGACTCTCCTCTCTGTTGGAGACTCTCCTCTCTGTTGGAGACTCTCCTCTCTGTTGGAGACTCTCCTCTCTGTTGGAGACTCTCCTCTCTGTTGGAGACTCTCCTCTCTGTTGGAGACTCTCCTCTCTGTCAGAGACTCTCCTCTCGGTCAGAGACTCTCCGCTCTGCTGGACACTCAGCTGTTCACCCGGTCCACGCCCTTTACTTGCCCTGCTCGTGTTTGCAGTCGTCCAGTCCGCGTCCAGTCCGTGTGCCCGGCACGAGCCGGTGCTGGTGGCCGGCCGCAGTGGCTTCCTGTCCAGTCTCGTGTCTCTACAGACGGGCTGTGGCTCCATCGACAGTCCGTGGCTCGTCAGGGCCAGGCCGGGACAGAAGATCAACATCACCTTGTGGGACTTCTCGATCATGACACACAGGTTTGTGTTTGTTGTACCACTTGGTGTGGGAATTATATAAAATTAATGATGTATGTACATAGTTCACATATAGACATATACGGTGAAAGTGAACGAGACATCAACACAATACAAAGTAACACTTGCAAATGGCAAAGAAAGAATGGAGTAACCGAATGTGTGTGTGTGTGTGTGTGTGTGTGTGTGTGTGTGTGTGTGCGTGTGCGTGTGCGTGTGCGTGTGCGTGTGCGCGTGCGTGTGCGTGTGCGTGTGCGTGTGTGTGTGTGTGCGTGTGCGTGCGATTATTATGACAACAATCTTTTTATTATTATCATTTTATGAATAGTTTTGTTATTATTCATATTATTATTAACAATGTTATATAACGAGGTCAGCTCCACAGAATCTGTGATAGCGGAAGTAACCGCTTAATGTAATTATAATTACATTACTCGTGCACGACGTGATTCCATTAAGGGAAGTCCGCCGAGTTGCACGTAATCGCCAGGGACCCGAACTCAAAGGTTCTCCACACCAACTCCGATGAACACGAAGAACGTTCAAAAGTAATCATCAGAGTAAGGGACTAGCCATGATTTAGGATGCACTGGTATATATGCTTAGGGGAGGATGAGGCCTTACGCCTATACGGGAAAGCAGCACGTGTGAACATCTTTCAGATATCAGCAGATGCCTTAAGCAGTCAGTATTTTAGGTGAATATATATATGTTAAAATGTTTGCGTTCATTATAACAGGAAATATTACAGCCATTACACACAAAACGGCGCACTCACATTAATATAGGCACATACACACTGACACACACATGCACACACGTACACAGTACACACACATACATACATATTCGTGCCCACGCACACACACATACAGACACGCACGCATATACACATACATACACATTCATGCTCACGCACACACACATACACACACACACACACACACGTACACATACACACACACATGCATACACATTTATGGCCACGCACACACACGCATACACACACGCACATACACGCACACACACACACAAACACACACACACACACACACACACACACACACACACACACACACACACCTGACACCGTCCTCTTGCAGGAGTCCGGCCGCGTCCTCGCCCGTGTGTCTCGTGTACGCCATCATCAAGGAGTCGACCAACTCTGTGCCGACTCAGACGATCTGCGGGGGCAAGAGCCGCCGGAGTCACGCCTACCGCAGTCTCGGCAACTCCGTCGAAGTGAGACTCGTCGTCAACCGCAAGAAGCAGGACTCGGCCCTTCACTTCCTCATGTACTACGAAGGTGAGGACCCTCGCTTCACTTCTTCTGCCCGTCGCAAGGGCGGTGTTAAAGGTGCCTCGTCCTCTGTTGGTGCACGCTGCCTAACACGGGCGCTTTTAGGAATGTTATTCACACGTTGTCGCGCTTACATTTTCCCGATCGTTATAAACCTTCCGATTGACGTTTCTGCGCATGCGTGATAAATGTAAAATCATCAATGTGCAGCGAAACGACAAAGCATTTTTGGTATAAATGCCACGGACTGTTCGTTAACTCTCCTGTGATGATTACTGTGAAGAGTTGCTTAAAATGTCGTTCAATACAATAACATCTTACGTTTGTTTAAATCACTGTCACGGATTGTGATGCACTACAGTCACGTGATTTACGCTAGCTATCAAAACATGCCTCAACACTTGTTTTCCTCGTATTAATTTACGACAAATAACTTAGCAGAGAGGTTGTATACATCCTAACGAATAACCCGTAGTATTTATACCATAAATGCATTGTCATTTCGCTGCACATTTTGATTTTACATTTATCACGCATGCGCGGAAACGTCAATCGGAACGGTTATAACGCCGGAAAAATGTAAGCTCTACGGCGTGGCTAAACTGGAGGAGCGAAAGACGGTTTGATATGAACAACGGGTGACACTTTATTTCCAGCGGCGTTAACGTACAACAGTTGTCATTCAATGAAGTTACTTACTATAAATAATTTGTTCAGTTTAACAAATTACGCGTCGTGTACATGATATGTTTACATGTTTACACGACGCGTAATGTGTTAAACTGAATGATATGATTACAATACGGGTAAACGGTTAGCTACAATATAATGTAAATGGCGACAGTATGTGTAAGTGGCAAACTAGGTAGCCATATTGATAAGATTTACATATAAGCTATGCAGAGAAAACAAAAACGTTATGTTTCAAAAATGGAACGTAGAACGCAGATTTAAACTCTCACCAATCAGAGAGGCTTTGGAGGACGGTCATTCAGTTTCAGTGTACATTTGGATAAGGTAGATAACACATTATTATGTAAAATATCCAAATACAACATATGCTATCATTTTCGTGTTATTGGAACCATGCACCTTTTCTTTGGCGTAACACTCTCTGTATTCAACAGAACTAGTAAAATAGCCGACAGTGTTTTTGTTCACAAACCGTCCGAACTATCAATTATCTCTTTCTATCGATTGTTGTCATTGGCGGCTTTCGTCATTCAGTGATTAATTATCTTCGCGTTAGACGTAGTAATCCTGTCTAACATGCGCTAATTACGCAAGACAATGAGGCTGGCTCAACGGAACCACGTGTCCCGTAAAAGCCGCTGTCTATTTGTGGACGACGTGCGGCATTATTGTGTTAACGTCATAGATATTGGAAGAAAACACGTAGAAGTGTGCGACCGCAAATGCACAGGAAATGATGGTGTAAAATCATAGATATTGGAAGAAAGCGCGTAGAAGTGTGCGACCGCAAACGGACAGGAAACGATGGTGTAAAATCATAGATATTGGAAGAAAACACGTACAAGTGTGCGACCGCAAATGCACAGGAAATGGTGGTGTATCAACAAGCATACACAAAATCATGCGGGTACGTGTGCATATACGTACACGAATATGTGCACACATGAAAATACACTAGGTACACGCACAGTCGCACACGAGTAAATTATTTTATTATTACGTTCTATTAGTTTATAACAACAATGGTCAGGAGATTGTATGAAGACGGAAATGTGGAGATTTATATTTAGAAGCTAACTCGGTTATCTACATGTATTTAGCTGCGAAATTAAGATGTAAATCATGTTTAAATATGGCAATGTTGTGAAACATATTTATACGTGAAACGTCCTTAGATACTACCTTCGTGATAAGTCTTTGATATGCCCTTGTCGTGAAGTTAACCTTTTGAAAAATCTGTTATACGGCCAGCACTATGACGAAATCCACAGTGAAAATAATAAATATTCGCTGTGTTTAATATATTTATACTGAAACATGCAACATCTTCTACCTCGCTGACGAACAGTTCGATGGTCATACTCTTCTGACGTCACCGTCCTATGTGTTGACAGTGATTGGCTGTCCGGACCCGGCCTTATCGAGTGGCCACTGGTTCGAGCGAGATGACCACAAGGCGGTCGCCGGCTGTGAGAACTCGGACGAGACTTGGCATCTGACGTGCAACGGAAACACGTGGATCGGAAAGATCGGAAACTGTAGCATCGGTAACGTGGCGACCACATGTATAATATATAACTGCTGTTCGGGGACCTTTTAACTTAGTCACATATAAGTGAAAAATATTCATCGAGGTGAAAGGATAATTTGAATACGATTATTCTCTGTAACATTATAATAGTAATTAAAATTTCGAAACTTCCATCAACATTTCTACCTCCGTCGATGGTCTTCATCGGAACTGTTGGTATAATTTGTTTTATTTATCACATGTTGCAGTAATCTTTATTTGATAATGTTCACATCAGAGAGTTTCAATCGCCTTTCAGTAAGACATTTTCTTAATGAACCTCTCCTCTCCACTAATAGTTAACATGTATTACTTAGCTACTGTGTATTGTGGCCAGAATAACATTGTCGTGTTTTTCTTAATAATCAGCTCTGGCGATACTGCTCTCAGAGCGACTGTGGGAGAAACAAAATCAGGTAAACGAAATGAAAAAGCGCTTAAAGTGGCGATCGAATCTACAATAAAAAAATCCCCAATAATTGTGATTAGCTTCAGTCAATTGTTAGTGTCTATTCTGTGTCGTCTCCTGTCTTTAACCCAGTATATCTTCTGTTTTGTAGCTGCTGCCGGTGGATCAACTGTGCTGGGCTTATTCAAGTTTTCCAACATATCGCAAGGTATTTTCTTATATCTGTACTTATTCGATATATCCAAAAATACAACATGATCTATAGGTAGGACAGAAACATTTGGAAATCTCCAAATGATATGATTTAATATTACAGTGTTATATTAATTTTTTACAATCGCAATATGTGACTATTCAAAATAATATGTTTTCAAGATAACAACATTTTAAAAACACATCAACCTATTGACAACGTTGTTGTCACTACCATTGTGTAAACGAAATGCATTTATATATATATATATATATATATATATATATATATATATATATATATATATATATATATATATATATATATATATATATATATATATATATATATATTATTCAATTTAAAAATAATACGTCAATTAATGTGTGAATTGTGTCCACGGGCCATTATCGAAGGAGCCTACATTTGTAATTATGTAACTGCGAATTGTGAATAATGTTTACGCAGTTCCCGTGTACCACACGGTCACACCAAAACCGTCAGTTGTTTTCATTAGTGGCAATGCCGGAAAATCCCAACACGAAACATATGTACACAAACTGGCAATCCTTGATGCATTTTATAACACTTTGAACAAAACGGTGGTTCTTGAGTGATTTTCATGGGTTTTTATTAATAGCCTACACTTTCCCGGAGAGTAATTGTCATGTCGGAGATAATTAAGAGTGTTGTCAATACTTCCCATGTCGCCACGGGACACGAATTGTGGGCTGCTCAGTAGTGGGCGTAAGTTATTTCGTGTTATTTGCAGGCATGTCTGCAATCATCAACCCCATGTTGGACCTAAGTTATTTCTGGTTATTTGCAGGCATGTCTGTAATCATCAACCCCATGGTGGACGTAAGTTATTTCTGGTTATTTGCAGGCATGTCTATAATCATCATCGCCTGTGTGGCGGTGTTTGTCGGTCTGGCTGTGCTTCTCGTCGGAATCATTTATCTGAAGAGGTAAACAGCGTCATGCCTCTGTGCATAAATCCGTCAATATTGATGTATATTTTCGCGCCGTCCTATGGTATTTGTAAATGCCAGTTTTGTACACCAATGCTATGTGATTCATGTGGCGCCCTCTAGTAGATAGGTTTGCAAACGTATTGTACCGTAACGGCTGAACGTACCGGCTTAACTTTGTTTTAAAAGCGTGATAAACAGCTGGAGAAATTATGTTCGTCAAATAAACGGGTGTTGTCTGTCATTAATGGTGTAAACAGTTGAACATCACCTAACTTGATTAGTTGACTGTGCTAAACAAGATGTGGAGAACATATTTTAGCGTTTTAAATGACGCTATTTCTGGCAATGCTTTTGCTTTTCTAGTCGATTTTGATTGTAGACGAAACGCATGAAACGCAGATAATAAGATACGCCACTTCGTACAGTAACTTAGTACAAATCTTCATAAGTAAATTCTTATCAGTCCGCCTGGAAAGTCAGTCAACGCATTCTGCTACCAAGAGTAGAAGAACTACTGCATAATTCAATGCTCACATGTTATGAATGTTCTTATCATTACTGATTTCGTCGCAGACATTTCGAGCGACATCCGCCACACTCACCACGTGACCAAGATTACGCAATCGATTCGCTAGAGGGCGCCTCTTACCAGCCCGTCGGTAAACCACGTGACGCAGGTGTAGACGGCGGTAGCAACAACTACTACCGCACGTGGCAGCTGCAGCAGCAACAACAGCAGCAACAGCTGCTGCCCCACGGCAGCCAACCATCGACACTAGCTGTCCACGACGGCAACAGCAGCGCCACAAGCGGCAACTATAAGCAGCCGTCGATAACGTGCTCGGAACACGTGTACGAGAGTCCGACGTTTGAGCGACATGCCGACGGGCCGATTTGCGGCCTCCGAGACGACGAGTCGAGCATGCGCACCAAGTACTTCGTGCTAGACCCGGATACTGTGATCTCTCGGACAGGCGACGACAGGACATTGGGCACACGGTTCGTACCGGCTGTCTGACGGCACAAGTCTGTCTGACGGCACAAGTGCACATTGGTGACATGTCGCCCGCTAACTGTCTGACGCCAAAAGTCACATTGGTGACATGTCGCCCGCCGACTGTCTGACGGCACAAGTGCACATTGGTGACATGTCGCCCGCCGGCTGTCTGACGACACAAGTCACATTGGTGACATGTCGCTCGCCGACTGTCTGACGACACAAGTCACATTGGTGACATGTCGCCCGCCGACTGTCTGACGACACAAGTCACATTGGTGACATGTCGCTCGCCGACTGTCTGACGACACAAGTCACATTGGTGACACGTCGCCCGCCGACTGTTTGATGGCACAAGTGCACATTGATGACATGTCGCCCGCCGCCTGTGAATGTGGGGGCGAATAACGTTACTGGAGATCATAATTGTGTTCTCAAGAGGACGATGGAAATGACATTACGTCGACGATTAAAAAGAAACGTGGCGTGATCGCAGACGAAAAACAGATAGATGAAGGACGATTGTTTCGTTTTATGGGCCCGATCGATATGTCCAGTATCATATGTCGCTGTTTGCTGACTTCAACATCGTAATAATTATGTGAGCACCTCCGTCAAGCTTTTCCTTTGTTAATAATAATATTATTAGAAACAGTTTTATATATGTGAATTGCATTGTTACTGCAACATGCTATATCCTAGATCAAATGTTACTTGAACTTGTCATTTTAACAACAACCCATTATGTTTGCCATAACGAACCCCTCTTACTGAAACAAATATAAATGTATATCGATATGCACAAACACACCACGTGTTTGGCATCCATTTGATGGAGATTTTCGTAAGCAACTGGTCACCTGATGGATATGTCAATTGAGTTACTAACTAATGCATTACATAGCGCCGTCTGGCGTACATAGGTTCTTTGTGTTACGTTTTTACATCAAAGGAAAACAGCTGTGCATGCCTGAATGTTGACGAGTGTTTACGTTATACACTGTTTTAATTAGAACACAGTAAAAGTTGTATGCATCCCTAGTGTTGCAATGTGGTAGACTTTCTGGTAATGCAGAAATATACCGATTTGTGTTCTTTAATCGTAGCAAACGTAACATGTTCGGAATAATAATATTATTTGCTGATCCATGTTATGACATAATGCTTGTATCTCAACAGAGCTATTTTAAGTGTACAAATAAATGTGTACTGTTTTCAAGACACCGTTTCAGATTCACATAAATACCACGCAAACGCTCCACACTTGCACATTGGTTGTTTATTTTACCATGTATTCTCATATGTTCACACTGCTAGACGTGAACCTACCGTACTGACTGATTTAAATAAGGTATAAATACGCTGTAATGACTCACAATACTTGTTTTAATAGCACATGGTCATTGTTTGATTATGAACTCCGGCGGTATTACAGGACATCAGCGAAGAACTGTTGACAATTTGCAATATATGTGTGAAATAATCAGGTTCAGGGGTCCGCAACATATAAAATAATGAATGTCATAATTTCATAAGACATCACGCCGAGTCGTTCAGTTCATAGAGCTAAAACACATTCTTTACAACATGATTTTTGCAAACACGTATTACATTTTTGCTTTGTTATTTCAATATATATTATTTCATTCCTTGCTATATCGTCATTGTACATGTTATACACTTATAAGTGATATCATACATATAACATGTAACAACAATTAACAACAATTAACAGATAATAGCAGATTTCCTCTCTCCAACCTTACAGACCCATGTGAATAAAAAGAACCTCAACAGATTTTATCAACACAATACAGGAACTAATTTCACGCATTTATTGGCGCTACCTCGACCA
Source organism: Oasisia sp. SBJ-2009 (assembly GCA_964017155.1). Taxonomy (NCBI): domain Eukaryota; kingdom Metazoa; phylum Annelida; class Polychaeta; order Sabellida; family Siboglinidae; genus Oasisia; species Oasisia sp. SBJ-2009. The sequence goes on from OZ024854.1 coordinate 22,928,390, forward strand.
GCGCCGTGAAACTGTATCAGCGACTATTCCCTGTGCTCCTTCTGTCCCATTTCATTCTCCCTTGTTGCATCCGCTCATCCAGTTAAATTGACCAGTAACATTTTCTTTCTAGATCAGTTAAACATAGTCCTATAGGTGGCGCCACTGTCCGAAGTAACAGTGATCACCAGTGAAACGTCGTATTCATCGACAAATGTTTGCTTCAAAGTAAGTTAAATCATTAAACCACTGGGCACATTTTGAAAGTTCCTCATTCCTACATATGGAAACTGCCCCACTCACACAGCTACAGCGCACCGACAATAGTGTCTTATAATATGCCTAAACCATGTATTTACAACACTGATTTAGACAAACGTACTCATATGTTTTACTTGTACTTTTATTTTATTTATTTCTTAGGATGTTTTAATGTTGTCAACACTACCGAACAGAGTTTGTACTTTGGATTTTAGTGTCTAAATAAAGTGTATTATTATTATTATTATTAAATGTTGTGTTCACCATATGCGTGTTACATTCAGTGTCCAACGCGCAATGCTGACTGGACATATTCCTTGTAAATACTCCGTGCACGTAGCTTAAACACTCCCTTGTCACAATAAAGAAATAGTCAACCTTTCAATTGTTAAAAATGCCGATAACCTTCATATAGTCGTGCTAATGAAAATATTACTACTATGAAAATTAGTATCTGAACAATCAAAATCAGAAGTTTAACAAACAAGTATTTCCCTAATGTTGTACACGGACTGTTTGTTGATTGTTTTTAGTAGTTGTGTTGAGGTATTTCCACACAATGTCGACAGGCTATCGATTATTTGTAGTCGCTGAAGTCCTCTTGCTCTATTCCCTTCAATATTTCCAGTTGTTGTTTATGTTATGTCTTTTTCCTTTTCATGATGTGCCCTGTTAATCGTACTTCTCATTTTTATAATCCTTCTTTTCTGAAAGGACGCCTTGATCACCACAAGACAAACCGGAAACACTGAAAAGGGACATGTCATGTTGTTAAATGGGTGCCTTCAAATCAATTGTAAACATAGCTAAAGAAATAACAAAGTACGTGAACACGACGTGCTCCAGTAGATGGTGCCGTCAGGTGGCGCCACTAGTCGTCTGTGATGACGCCGGGCATGGCGTATGCAGGTTGCATGGGTTTCGCTGCTCCCCCGGCCAGGAACATGTCGCCGTCGCTTGGGTTGATGCCGCCTGCGTAGAGTGGAGCCTGGGTCTGGGTCGCCATGTTGGTGGACGCTCCACGACCGTAGGGAGAGCCTGGGGGACGGAGGCAGACGTGTAGCACCAGTTCACCTTACACATAAACACTCTGTTGCAGCAGACACGTGTATTGTATGAGTACGGTTGTGTATCCAGACGCTCGTTAGTGGATTATGGTAATTTGCGTTATGAGATGTATTGGCCTGTAAACATACCCTACGTCCATAAATTGTTATTACACTTATATATGACGCACTAAATACTTTCAGTATGAGCCTGCTGTATATACACGTGTAAAGAGTCTGTACCAGAGCTGACTAGCACAATGAAGACCACATGCAATCATAATATAATTTCCAAGTATATTTGATAAAAATACGATACTGACTTAGCATCTCGGTATTTCTTTCTACACCAATGCTGTCACGTAGTGGCATCAAAACGCTCGGTGTAATCCACTTGAAGATATTTGGAAAACAGGAATTGTGCCATAGGCAGGTCGTATCAGGATTAAAGGTATATATATATATATATATATATATATATATATATATATATATATATATATATATATATATATATAGGTTTGTCGTGCCAAGATTAAGGTCACAAGTATAGTCTACCTTGTACGTTCGTGACGTTGATGATATTCGGTGGATTCAAAACCTGCACTTGGGACAGCCTCTGCGCCCGCTTGCGCATGTTGAACCCGCAGAACAGGCACATGAAGAAAAACGGCACAATCACCGTCAACCTTCAAGTAAATAGCAATTAACAGTATAATAGCAGTATGGCCCATACCCAACTGTAGGTCATCGCGATATGTCTTACAACGATGTCGATGCCGGAATATTGCATCTTCAGTGTTACCTTTATTTTAGGTAATAGTCTTGGAAAATTATTTTAGTTCGCGATCGATATCAGTGGTAAGTGAACATGGCAGCACGGGTGTCTACTTTTACATAAGAAGGACTTTTGCAACCGTGTCGCCGACCGTCCATCAACAATCGTTGACAGTAGAGTCACCGTTCACGGATTTTTCCGTTTTGAAAATGACGTTTCTCCAAAGACACATGCTAGCGTCATGTATAACCTATGGTTTGCCTCCTGGTTGTTCGATACTATCGCGATATTATCCCAATAGTCACGATAATGCCACAATACAATTGCGTTAGTATCACACCCATCGAATATATCTTGTCGCATATGTAGAGTTTGCTTACTGAAGTTCACGGCTTATAATGCTATACTTGTGGGATAATGTCATTGGTAAAAACATGGGTTCTACTGTTCATTTTAGCCAATCGGCAATGGATGCTCCTTAGACTATTATGGTGGCAAAGAACGGCGCCGCTGTAAGATTGGGAATTTCTCAGCGCGACGATGTGCGATGCGATAGACGACGCTGTGGTCCAAAGTGGTGATCTCGCACATTCGACCATCGTGTGATACATCGCAATACCGCATATCGCGTTGCAAAATTCAGAAGTGATTCTAGCATTACACAGAACGACGTCTCACCAGAAGAACCAGAGACGAGTGAGGTCTGGAGGACTGCCGCCGCCACAGCAGGACCGTCGGCAGCAACTCTCGTCATCCTCACACCTGTATAGAGAACACACGTATCGGTGAGACACAACCACACACTGACAGACACAACCATACACATAGTCAGACACAACCACACACACAGTCAGACACAACCACACACAGTCAGACATAACCACACACACACAGTCAGACACAACCACACACACACACAGTCAGGTACAACCACACAGAGTCGGACACCAACACACACACACACACACACACACACACACACACACACACACACACACACACACACACACACACACACACACACACACAGTCAGGTACAACCACACACACAGTCAGACACAACCACACACAATCAGACACAACCAAACACACGGTCAGACACAACTACACACACACAGTCAGACACAACCACATCCACATTTAGACACAACCACATCCACATTTAGACACAACCACACACACACAGTCAGACATAACCACACACACAGTCAGAAAACAACCACACACACAGTCAGACACAACCACACACACTGTCAGACACAACCACACACACAGTCAGACACAACCACATCCACAGTCAGGTATCGTGATATAATTCAAAGCGAAATTATAAGAAAGTCGATATGTCTGAAATATGTCAACATATGACGGCGTCACGTAGATGGCGTCACGTAAACAAACTTGTGTACATCGGGTGTGGTGTAATACGAGGATTGTCTTAATTATTTCAGATTCAATATCCACTGACTGTGTGGAGGGAAAGCAATTACTTACAGGGAGGACTCGACTAGAATACGACGTTAAACGACACGGCTGATATAATTGCACAAACTTCACGCATCGTTGAACATCGACATTTTGACATCGACATCAACAGCTCGTCGTAGCACACTCACGTAACGAGCAAACCCATTCTCATCAATGAATCATGTGATAGAGGCATTTGAGCTGGGTACGTGCATGACGAACAAATTCACGGAGACTTTACCCAACCTATGTCACACGGTGCAGGCCCAGCTCCCTCGCTAACGGACGCCACATGTTTCTACGGAACTAATAACGAAACACCGTTACTTATCATGTATTTATTTATTTAAAAAAAACATAAGATGCAAATTAGCCATTTTAGTGACACTTTGAGTGACAATTATTTATTTATATTTTCTAAAAAATTAATTTATCAGTCTTTTTAATT
>OZ024854.1:22944868-22954868 GCA_964017155.1 Oasisia sp. SBJ-2009
CTGTACGTATTCGTCTCCCGCAGGTGGTCATCCTATTTAGTTTGCTGAATTTGCAAATTATAAATTGGAAGAAAACAGTTGGTGTAACTAGTTGTCGTTGCTGTCGACCTAGTTGTTTTAGTTTAGGTTGCTATTTTTATGAATTATTATTATCACCGTCATTGTCGCTCTCTAGTTGCCGTTCACTCGTCTCCGTCTCCGTCAGCGTCAGCGTCAGCGTCAGCGTCAGCGTCAGCGTCAGCGTCAGCGTCAGCGTCAGCGTCAGCGTCAGCGTCAGCGTCAGCGTCAGCGTCAGCGTCAGCGTCAGCGTCAGCGTCAGCGTCAGCGTCAGCGTCAGCGTCAGCGTCAGCGTCAGCGTCAGCGTCAGCGTCAACGTCAACGTCAACGTCAACACGCCGCTTCTCGACTTTGTTTTTCTCGCGCCCAACGTCGTACGTTGTACCTTGTTGTCGTCAGTCTCGCTCTGATTTTTGTTAACGTAAATAATTAACGCCGACTTCCGGTCGTCTGCCTCCCGCGGGGCCGCGGGCCGTGTCGCGGCGGGAGGACGTGCTAAACCTTATCACGACGTGTAATTGTTCAAGTGTCGCCACTCACCCTCACGATGGCATAGGCGTAGCACTTGGCGTTGAGCACGTGCGGCACGCCGTGGGAGAAGTCGACAAGGGTCAGGTTGATGCGTTGGCCGGGCCGACCTTCTATTAGCCACGGCGACCTCGGCGCCCCGCACCCCGTCTCCATCGTGACGACGTTGGCGATTGTTCCGCTCGACTGCGTCAGCGTCACGGTCTGCTGGGAACGGCACGGCGCTGTACGGTGACTGATCACTGTAATAGGACACAAGAAGGGGTCACGTGATCCTAGTTGTGTGTATTGGTGTGTTTACTAGTATGTGAAAAGGGTTTATTTAGAACGATGAAGTCGTTCGAAACGGGAAGGGCGAAGGGAAGGTATTATTTTAACCGTAATTATAGTTTCCCAAACTATTTTAGTGTATTGTTTTAATATCTTATTAATACGAGATATATATATATATATATATATATATATATATATATATATTTACTTAATTATTTATTTTATATATTTATTTATTTATTGCTGATAAGTTTAGCTTATACACTATGAGTTTTAGAAACTATATTTTATTAATTATTTATTATCATTTAAACAACTTGACTTGTTAATTGATTAATCATATCATATTTTATACATGTATATGTTACAAATGTTGTATGTACGCGCCTCTGAGCAGAAACGTTTTCTGGATATACGGCGCTTTATAAATACAAATTATTATTACAATTATTATTATAAGGTGGTGGCTGAGGAAACGCTGAATTTTGGCGGAATCTGGAGATACAGTTATGCTACACATTTAGGGAAGGGTGGTGTGCGCTTTGGGGTGGACATTTAAGGTTTGCGGAGAGCATTTAAAAGAAGTTTTATGAAGTATCGATGTGTTGCAATCTGGGAAACACACTCTTTATAAGCTCATTTATATGTATATATTTACATTCTGTAATAAATGTTTAAATAAGTAGGCCTATGTATGTATCACACTGCTACGTTTCTATGTATCTAAGTCACAAGCTCAGTTGTTATGTACAGATAAGTGGACAGGTTGGCAGATTATAGCTAGGTAGGAGCGAACGAACATCTACTTTTTCTCCCGTACACACTCAAACGTCACTTAGCCAAACACTTAACACGTGTGACGTCACAAGCCAAACACTTAACACGTGTGACGTCACAAAGACGTACAGCCACCGTCGTTTTACGAGATCACGTGCTGAAAGTCTTCCACGTCATACAACAAATGTCTCGCGCAATCACGTCTTGTGTCTGCTCTCCTCTAGAGAAGGTCCTCGGCTTATGCAAATCAAACCGTTCCTGCCGTTGACTAATAGCGACGAGTCTGCGTATTTGGTCATTTTGCAGCTTCAGTTTAATGTGACGTTTGACGGACAGTATCGACCGGTTGTCAACCTGAGGCGTCGCTGCATTCCATCAAGGCGGACTCATGGAATTGTCGACAAAGAAATCTACTGGGTCGACAGCAGCTGATATCCGCTCGCGAGTTGCCAGACTTCGTGTGCATTGTCACAGCGCTAGCATGTGGCAGACAGCTACGAATGTTGTTGTGATCCTTGGCGACAAAGAGTTACTTTTTATATAACAATATATTGTTGCTTGGCGATATAACACTTTCAATAAAATGTGTCGCTCTCAGACTAATGTGTGTTTTTCTATCGTGTTGACATAAAATACCAGCTATTGTGGAAGCCATTAAATGTAGATTACTGTCCAAGGTTCCCGTTATTTCTAGCAGCTCATATATACAAGGTATTCTGTGCACACCCACTGGTGGCCGGGAGAGTGGGTGAAATTGGTAACACGAGGAACCAACTGCGCATTGTCTAGCTCATTTGGAGACGTCTGCACAAGGACATCTTGACAAATGACTAAACAAACCAGACAACACATACAGGGACATGTACACATGTACACATGTTCACATGAAGACATTTACATTTGTACAGATGCACACATGCACAGATGAAAACATGTGCGTTGGGTTCATTCTCCGCGTAGACACAGTGACGGTGAAAGTCACATGCACACATTTATACACGCACACATTGTCACATTTCGTATACATACACGCATGAACTCTTGCAATTGTGAACCCACTCACCGTCCATGCAGCTGTAGCCCGCCTGCAGGTAGCTCTTGAAGTCCTCCGGGCACGCCGTCTTCACGTCTTCCACCAGTGAGTTCGGGATCGGGATCTCGCAGGATCTGCGCCCGGAGCAGAAGTGATCCGCGATCCCGATGACACTCGATCCGCATCCGACGAATCCGTAGTTCTTCCGGATGCATCGACTCTTTTCCGACATCCGGCCGTACATCGCCATCGTCATGACAACGACACGCTCGCGACCGCAGTCCGCCTTGAACACTTCGTTCGGACAATAGGACTTGGGTGGTGCTGCAATATAGAAGACGTCATATTTAGATTCCAACTAGACGACCTAACACCACCACCACGACCACGACCACGACCACCACGACCACTACCACTACCACTACCACTACCACTACCACGACCACGACCACGACCACGACCACGACCACGACCACGACCACCACTACCACGACCACTACCACTACCACGACCACCACGACCACCACGGCCACCACGACCACGACCACGACCACGACCACGACCACGACCACCACGACCACGACCACGACCACGACCACCACGACCACCACGACCACCACGACCACCACGACCACCACGACCACCACGACCACCACGACCACCACGACCACGACCACGACCACGACCACGACCACGACCACGACCACGACCACGACCACGACCACCACGACCACCACGACCACCACGACCACCACGACCACCACGACCACCACGACCACCACGACCACCACCACCACCACCACCACCACCACCACCACCACCACCACCACCACCAACAACAACAACAACAACAACAACATCATCATCATCATCATCATCATCACAACAACAACAACAACAAAACACAAACACATTCTCTAAGTGACTAAATATGTGGACGACCGAAAAGAATACGTCGACTACTTATCATGAGAAAGGTGTACAGTTGTTTTAATATTAATAGCTACGGTGATGTTGGTGCTATAGTAGACGAGACGTGTTTATTTACAGCACCTTTCATGTGTTTGTTTATGAACATATAGCGCAATTAGTGTTTTTTCGCTGTTCTAATGCTGGCGATGTCGATGCTGTTTTTAAGGTATGTAATCTATACGCTCAGTGACGATGGAATACTAGCCGACTGGACGCGATCCACAAATACCAGCTAAGCATCACTTGGACATGACTGTTCAGTTTGAAATATGCACGGTTGTTTACGTGTCGGGTCTAATCCCTCTGTCAACTCCGACATCATCTGTCAAGTTGGTTACACATGCAACGTGTGGTGAGTCTGTATAATGAATCACGGCTACATACTAATACTAAGTCTCGATCTTCGCTCCATGTATAGAGTGACATTTGTCTGGCATGGCAATGGAACCTGTAATATTAGGCATATCCCACTGAGTGTGACAAAAAGTGGATTTGTAAGAATCCGAATATTCAGACAGGTTAAGGCACGTTATATTTTAAATACCACAATTTCGCCAGTGGGCATAAACTTAAGATTAAGACAAACCCTTTAAATTTTGTATAATGACAAATTTATTTTAGAACATAATTGTGTAGAAAACGTGATTTCCAAAGTACATTTATATTTAATAAAGCCTTGCTTACAATAAACTTTAGACGTGTGACAAAACTCGATAAGCTCTTATAGATAACTGTTTAATTTGCAATATTAGCAAAGTATTTAATAAATTATATGTCACTGCACGTCCTTACGAAATGGTACACTACCTATGACAATGAACTCATGAAAAGCTTTGCATTTTGTATAGTAATATATAATGTAATAGTAATATACATCGTAATCTTCCTTTATGTGTAAATATGATGTGAATCCATTGTCCACCCTTAACATTGTTTGTCCTACATAAAGAGTCAATCAACCGAACCACTACATCAGCCAACACACCCATGACAGCCGCAACCATCTCTATAACCAATATCACCACCACAAATGAATGGCAACGTAATATGTCTATGTGTCCATGTCTATGGGTTTCCGCACGACGAGTGATCCATGACGAGCGATCTAGGCACTGCACTGTAGAATCGCTTAACACCCGATAAACCGTCTTATCAATTCATCCCAGCAGTCGTTTTAATTGGAATGTGGGCGAATTTACGCCGAACGCCAAACGCATAGAAGCAATCAAAACTACAAATCAAGACCGTGTAACTGATTTACCCGATAATTCGCTGAGCCACGGTCATGCAAAAATGCGACGTTGGGTAAACGAAATCACTACGCTGTCTTTCACAATTTCTCCCTCATCCCTCACGTTTTCGGGCGATTGAGCCGGCGTTGTACGGGAGAATGTCAACCGTGTCATTAATAATTCACCAGACTGCGGTCTGTCACTCTCGGTGCAAATCACAACAGGAAAATCCGCGGTAACAGGAGCAAAAAGAAGTGCAGCCATCGAAAAAACAACAGCAACAACAGCAGCAGCAACAACAGCAACAGCAGCAGCAGCAGCAACAACAACAGCAACAGCCATAACAGCAGCAGCAACAACAACGGCAACAACGGCAACAACAGCAATAACAACAACAACAACAGCAACAGCAACAGCAACAGCAACAGCAACAGCAACAGCAACAGCAGCAACAACAACAACAACAACAACAACAGCAACAGCAACAACAACAACAGCAGAAACAACAACAACAGCAACAACATCGGCAGCAACAACAGCGACAGCAACAACAGCGACAGCAACAACAGCGGCAGCAACGACAGCATCAACAGCAACGACAGCAACGACAGCAACGACAGCAACAACAGCAGCAACAGCAACAACAGAAATAACAGAAACAACAGAAACAACAGAAAGAACAGCAACAACAGAAACAACAGAAACAACAGAAACAACAGAAACAACAGCAACAACAGCAACAACAGCAACAACAGAAACAACATAAACAACAGAAACAACAGCAACAACAGAAACAACAGAAACAACAGAAACAACAGAAACAACAGAAACAACAGCAACAACAGAAACAACAGCAACAACAGCAACAACAGCAACAACAGCAACAACAGAAACAACAGAAACAACAGAAATAACAGAAACAACAGAAACAACAGAAACAACAGAAACAACAGCAACAACAGCAACAACAGCAACAACAGCAACAACAGCAACAACAGCAACAACAGAAACAACAGAAACAACAGAAATAACAGAAACAACAGAAACAACAGAAACAACAGAAACAACAGCAACAACAGCAACAACAGCAACAACAGCAACAACAGCAACAACAGCAACAACAGCCCAGGGATGAATAGACGCATGAATTAAATAAACACCCACTCTTAGAGAAAACGGGGGTGTTGCTTAGCATCACATCGTGTTACGCTATAATTTTAAATAAGTGTCGCGGGCCCAGATGATTGATGCTACTAATATCCCCGGACGATGAAAATCAATATATTGATTTCGCTTGTAGCAAAGCGTCATTTCAACGCAGCGCAGTGAGATAAATACGTCACTTTTTAACAAATGTATTAGCGCCGTTGAAAGCAGCGATCACTTCGGTCATGCTCATTTCTCAATGTTCGCTGTTGGACGGTGTCGAGATTAATGATTACGTGAGGACCTTGCGCAAATGAAGAAGCGTTTTATTATAGTGGCTCAATGACAGATACGATTATCGATTAACAAGTTATCATCTGTTGTCACAGACAATGGCCAGATTAATATAAAGACTAGGACGTTCTTGATCAATGCGAGACAATGACTACGTGACTCCGAAGTATATTTTGTTTCGTATAATATTAGTTTTGGTGTTGTATTTTTCTACTTTGCGACCAACATACAGGTCAACAGAAAGTAACAATTCAGAGTGTTTAATGTACTACGTAAAATATGTGCGAAGAAAGCCAGTGAAGTGAAGTGACTGTTTGCTGCTATCTTGATTGGACTCTTCGAAAAGCTCGCAAAAAACTTTTCCAAATCCTTTATTTTTGAAGAAACCACAACTGTACCGAATAAGGAACGGTCATACACAATCATGGTTTGACAACGTCGCATATCCGATGTCCTAATATCATTCTCGAAGGCAAGACGTAGTTTTGCATAAGACAGAAGGAATATCATCTTTGGAGATGGCGACAACCATCGATGTGTGAGGCAACTGTAATCAGTCTACATGCCAACGTTACAAACACGCGTAAGACAATACATCGTTATCAAATTATCAAATTTAATTAAGAGAAACAAATATGCCTCGTTCCCTCCTAATTAGGCGGTGCGAGCGACCAGAACGCGTCGCAACAGGTCGAGGGATGGGAACTCGATCGATACCGACCCGCTAGAGTGTGTAAAGCTGTCGTTAGTGCAATCCATTGACTACGGCCACGCCGTAAACTGGGGATGCGTTGAATTGCAAGTGATCCGTTCGCTGATTGAATTACGTGTGTGAGTGTGCTCCATCGCTGAACACGGCGCGTCTTAGCGTAGGTCTTTTTGTCACGAGCTGTTGTGTAGATGTGATCAGTTATGCTGTGGCGTACTCAAGCCGTTGGAGTGGGTTGACCAGAAGAAAGCGCAACACTTCTACACATTCGAATCGCCCTGCTAGAAGACTTTAGTTGTGTTGCGAGTCCTCAGCGCAACTATTGCATTTACAATATGTGGACTAGTTGTCGGGATATAGACTTTTTGGGAAGATTCCAATATATATATATATATATATATATATATATATATATATATATATATATATATATATATATATATATATATACATATATATATATATATATATATATATATATATATATATATATATATATATATATATATATATATATAAATATATATATATATATATATATATATATATATATATAGAGAGAGAGAGAGAGAGAGAGAGAGAGAGAGAGAGAGAGAGAGAGAGAGAGAGAGAGAGAGAGAGTAAACGTCATCCAGAACGTATACGTTAGTTTAATAACTACCGTACAATTACAACAATCAAGAAAGGTACAATTAATGTGTTCGCCTGACGTTACCAACATGGGAACAATGACAGGACTTGTTGTCGGGTCGTTTGAAACACAATAAGATACATTAAGGGCGCCTGTATATCAAAAACTAAACAAATTGTGAAGAATAAACAAAAAACGCCATGCATATAAATGACAGCCTATCTATACAGTGGCGTCACACCTATGATAATAAATTTACTTTATCTGTAGGCCCAGTCACTTGACAATGCCACTCTCACTGGTGCCTCTCCAGCTATGCCAATGTACAATATCGATACTGCTCGAAGGTATGAGGCGCCTCGACCACGCCGCCACGAACACCTGCCGTTATGAAAGGCCACATCGCGTGAAATGCCAAGTAGTATCCGTTTGCCGGCGCCGATGCGTCTAACTTTAATAACGAAGGTGTCAAAACTGTAATCGAGTTGGGCGAGATTTACGGCGGCGGGTTTCCGATGGCTGGGCACAGTGCGGAGCGCCGCCGTGGCCATTAAAGGCGCCCATGTTTTTATACCTCGTCATTGTTGTGAAATATCGATACGGAGCGCCTGTGACGAGTCATCGACGGTGTATGCTGAGCGGCGCCGCCTCAAAATGCCGTAGTTCGATACAACTGTAACTCGCGGAGTATTATTAATATCGATGTGATTTCACAACACTTTGATGACTGTGCGACGACAGTTCACGAGGGTGCTCGTACGGAGAACATGGCGGTAGTGTGGCGTTTTAGCGACTAGAGTGCCACCTGGCGAGCACATGTTAGCAGCAGTGGCGCATTCATAGACTCGGTTAATGCAAAGCGTCAGGCGTAGACGAGGTCAGAGGTTAAGTGACATCATAGAAGTCAAAGGTTAAATGACGTCAGCTTCGCGATGTGTTGTGAATGTATATTAAGATGCCACTAACGGTCTACGATTTTCTAAGGATATGTTGACAGCAGAAATGGTGAAACATTATATAATCACAGTATTTCTATCATGCGTCTTTCTAATCACTACTGTTGTGTGAAAATATATCGTGTTTCTGACTATTTTCCCATTCTGTTTCATTAGGCCCTACATTTTAAACTAACGTTTTTGTTCCCACGCTGATCCCCGTGTTTACGCTTGCGATAATGCAATACTTCTTGCATACACCTCACTCCATTATTCTATTATATTGTGTGCACAATTTTGCAGCATTGTGATAAGTACAATGTTCTGTAATACAGTTATTGACATTTAATCGGTCATTCAGTTCTCTCCCACACATTGTTATTGACTACGCGTAAGGCCGTTAGCTGCAGACCCCCACGTGTACTGGGCGAACGCCTAAATCTAAACCAACCCCCATCTCATTGGTCGATGCTGCGTGTCGTATTATGATCGAAACCGCTATTAACACTGACACGAAGTCCCTTCATGGTTGTAACGACAAGGCCTTGACGCAGTTTAATTAAGCTCCGGCACGATCGATGCTGCGTTGTTTCGCTGGCGAAGCCGAGCTCTCGTCAAAAGGAGATCGCTTTGGGAGCGAGCGGTGTCCCAAAAGCGCCACGGACGCGTCGAAGGAAACTAATAAAGCACGAATCAACGACGGCTGTAATCGAAGTGCATCGACCCGAGCGTCGATATAATAACATGATTACGTTATCAAGCGTCGAAGGCGAAGACGTAAATAGAGCCGTAAAGTGCAGCTCCGTCTATTTGTCGCCATGGTATCGTTTTTATACAACCACCCTGCGCGGCCATTTAATGCATATTGGACGCCGTGTTAGGCACCTTGGCACATGATTTCAGAGGCGGCTTGGCGCTAAAGGGATTAGGGAAGCCGCTAAATGTATTTAGGGTTGTCAAACTATCACAGTGCCTCGTTGAGGAGGTGTTACGACCTATGCGGACTGCGGGACCGTCTTCGTTGTTCTCGCGAATAGTCTAAGGCATGGTCCTGACCTGGATTGTATCTTCATACATTCAATTTATTTCAAAACACACAACATTAAAAACAAGCAATACAAATACAAATAATAAGTCACATGTTACGAATGAAATACAACTAAGAAATATGTTTTGAAAAGGAGTAGACATGAAGTGAATTACTTATATGAAATATAAGCTACAGGAAACATATTTTAATGAAATACATTGTACTTGTTATTTTTATATATTGCATTCTTATATCTTAGCGTCTTCCCCGGTAGACACTTGTGAGTCTCCCGCACTTTCAATATCCACGAAACTTCACAGACAATGTCTATTCGGTTTGCCCTGTTCACCAACTTCGGTTATTTTTTGGAGTGGCGTGATTCG
>OZ024854.1:22957368-22959868 GCA_964017155.1 Oasisia sp. SBJ-2009
ACAGACACAGACACAGACACAGACACAGACACAGACACAGACACAGACACAGACACAGACACAGACACAGACACAGACACAGACACAGACACAGACACAGACACAGACACTCACGCACGCACGCACGCACGCACGCACGCACGCACACACACACACACACACACACACACACACACACACACACACATACAGGGGGCATGGAGGGAAGGACGGGGAAGGGGATGGGGAGGGACTGGTGGCCGCCCATGTCATTGTTGTCACAATCTGTTTCACAATCACTACACGGCGAAACCGTCAGAGCGGCTGACCTCCATTCACAACTGGCGCTCTCTGTCTCTCTCTGTCTCTCTCTGTCTCTCTCTGTCTCTCTTAGCCTCCGATGTCAGCCCGGCGTGTGGTCGCCCGCAGGTAATTGTCCCAGGCGACCGCAGCAGCCCCGGCCTCGTCACGCGCAAATTGCCATCCTTTTCATGTGCGCCTGTCGCGAACGGTGACAGGTGTTTTAATCTAATGCTCTCTGTAGAATTCAGCGCAATTGCTCGGCTGGCACCGGTGGCTAGACTCCGTGTCCGGCTCCGTGCGGCTGATGGAGGCGTCCAGGCTCCATTGCCGCCGTCGCCAAGGATCTCCTCGCCAGACGACTAGCAGATGCACAAGTCCTGTAGTTATGCACATTCTACAGCTATACACGTAGTGTGTGTCGGTGTAATCGTCCACTTGTCGTCTGTCGCTCTAGATTACAACTGTTTTCGATATCTTGATTCATTATATCGAAAGTCGAAACCTGCTCATAAGTAATTATTGCATAATTTCACTCTATATAAAATATAATTGTTCACTCGACTACTTATAATGACGCAACCATATTATGCCTGATTGCTATGGGGACTTTAATAGTAACGTTCATTACGTATCATAAACGTTTCAATTGGATAATGCGGATAATGAGTACTCGACTATCATTTTATCGCGTCTTTCACATTCACAACGCGAAGCGCTGGCGGAAATTACAGCAAGTAATTGCACGCTGCCGGAGCCAGCGGTGAAAGTAATGACGTATTGACATATCCATTATAGTTTCGAAAGCATGCGAGGCGGGGTAGACGCAGAAATAAAGAACATTGTTCCGGCGGTTTAATGGCCGGCGGCGGAAGTCGAGCGAGATGGGGGCTAGTGCGCGCGCAACGCTGCGCGTGAAACCGTCTAATTTAGGGGCGATCGGGCAGCGACAACGACGCGTGCTAAATTGGCTCCTTCTAGTTATCTGCCAGATAATGGCGTTCTCTCGTGCGACTCAACGAACAAGTTGACCGAAGCATCGCGGACAGATTCGCCTGGTTAATATCGCGCCATCACCTGGTCAACGATTAAATGAGTTTCGAGCAACATTAGTCGATTTCGATTCGTGCCAACGACAGACGCGCTTAAACACGCCGCGGCACTGCAATCTGCTGCAGTTATTACCTGGATGGACGGCCACTTGTACAGCGCTCTCTACACGTCAGGAAGATTGCTATCATCATCTTGTCACAGATAATGTGCTGTTTTCATGCACAACAGCACATTATACGAAGATGGCGTGTCGGTGTCCTGGTTAAGTGTGGAGTTGTCCTAGAAAGAGCCATCGAAGTGTTGCATTCCTGCTATTAAAGGTGGGACCATTCTGGGGCATCGACGCACCAACACCGATGTCACGAAACACAAACCAAATCCCAATATTTCACAAGTACATCAAAGTAGACCGCCAAGACACCGATAAATGACCGACTCAGGCAGACCACAGTTTCGTGGCTTTTGCTAACAAGTGGCGGTGGGGACGAGGACGTGCAGAATGTGGGTCAAATTAATATCATCGTTCACGACGTGTCAAAAACAGAATAAATAGCAATGAATACGCTCCGATTAGTTAATTCGTGTCAAAGAGAGGCGGTAGGATAAGGTCGCTCTACGGTTCGTTGTTTTTAAAAGTACATTCCATGTCGATGTTTACTCAAGAAGTTTGTGTTGGTCAGTCAGCTAGATGTACTTCAATTGTTCTTTGTATCTTTGTATTGTTCTTTCTAATTCCCAACTGTTTCTGTTGGAAATTTGTTACGATGAATGTATGTAACTCTCTAAGGATTATAACTGTTATTACTGCAACGCCACAAAAGGCGAACTGCCAGTTAAGCTGTTTAATATGTTTCAAATGTTACTTATACAAGCATAGCACTTAATGAACTGATAACGCTCGTGTGTAGATAATTCCAGACGCTTAAAGAGGAACAAAACGCTTCTTTTTGATGTTATGCACCTAAAGCATATAAACCGTGAACGTTGTGTCAAAGTGGAAGATTCTAACAAAATGTCCGCCATCCCGGAGGCTGACGTTTCACTCTCGGCCAGTCCAATGCCGAATTGTGACGTTGGTTATGACGCGACAGGTTCCTAGGTTTAATTGGCTCGTTTACTGGATTTTCATATTCTCTTTGATTCAGAAACTGGCTGACATTTTTGACAT
>OZ024854.1:22964868-22987368 GCA_964017155.1 Oasisia sp. SBJ-2009
GTCGTTCAATTGCGAAATAGATCAGTTAGCCCTGACTCAGACACTGCATTCTTCAGTCATGTAGATTACACAGAAAGCTGCAATTGTAAATAAATAATGCAGGTTACAATACTACTGTATTGCAAATTTGAATTATTTGATGTAAAATACTATCGATGACATAAAACTTGAATTTTCACAAAAAATGAGGTTTTGAAATGTTACTATCAGAAAGGCATTTCTACTGAGACAATCAGTAGAAACCAGTATCTAAATCATAATAGAAACCCTGTGCCATCATAATTGGACCTGGTGTACCAGAGACTATGTGTCAAGCAGTGGGCACTGCTTCCTCCTGGGTCATTGACCTTAATTACCAACAGACCTTGCTGTTGCCAGGGGTGTAATCTACTAGTGACAGATGTTGGCTATCCTTATAGTAAAGAAACCACACAGTCAAAACGGTGTCAGTAAGAAAGCAAACTAGATCACAAATACAGCGTAATCTATATAATAAAATAGTCATAATTTAACTCGAAGGATGCTGTTTATTCCGTTCGGAATGGGTCTATTCCCAAAGCAATGTCTGATTAATACATCAACAATGTTAGAGGTCTTTTAATTATAACTTTAATAGTGAACTCCATATATGTGGATTTGTATAAATCTATCTTTACACAGAACAGTTCTTTTGTTACTCATTCTCTTATCATATGCCCATGTTTCCAACTTTTACACAGCTTTATTAAAACAATACTTTTAAAAGAAGTAGAAACAAATCAGATACATTTTGAGGAGAATGTGTTAGCACAACTGTCTTATCCAGTGTGTTGTAATCAGCTTATAACTGATTCCACACCACAGAAGCAGCTCTCAAAACTGGTATCCCTTGAAAGTACATGATGGCCATACCCAACCCTCCAGGTTTTCCCTGGGTCATTGACCTTAATTAATCACAGACCTTGCTGCTAGCAGTGATGTAATCTACTGGTGACATTGACTGCCAACAACACTACTAAGGCAGTATGACAACATGTTACTATTGTGCAAAAATCGTAGACATAACTACTATTTTGTTTATACATTAATTGTGTTTGCATGGCGTTTAAATTGTTTTTATATAGTATTTATTCAAGGTAGTATAACTTACTATAAAACACAATCTTTAGAAGCACATAAGTGCAGGTATTTCATGTCTTGCAATAATTAAAACTGTTGGCACGCAGAGGGATAATTCTCAACATTTGACATACATAAAAGCATTTGCAGGACGTTGTATTCAATAAAACTGGTCTTTTCACAACAAAAAGAAGATTCTAACAGTGTATGGTGTTTTATAATCAAAAAGGTATTTCTGCTGAGATGGTAGAAACTGGCTTAATCGACAATAGAAATTCTGTACCATTGCACCATATCTACCAGAGACTGTGTCAAAGAGTGCCTTTTGACTGGGCACTGCTTCCTTCAGGCTCATTGAACGTAATTAACAATAGATCTTGCTGTTTACCCTTTGTGTAATCTACTAGTATGCTGGGTATCCTTTTAGTAAAGAACCTACACAGTCAAACGTGTGTCAGTAAGAAAGTAAACTAGATCACAAATACATCCTAACCTATATGATATATATTTAAGGCATACTAAAAACTAAAACAGTACAATGTTTGTGTGGTTTGTGCAGGTTCGAATCCCGCTGTGTTGCAATTATTGCACAAAACATTCCTGGTTGGCCATAATTACCAAACATTGTGCACACTACTTCTCACTGCCATTACAACATGCCTGACTGGTGTACTCATCACGTCATAATTTAACTCAAAGGATGCTGTTTACTCCATTCAGAATGGGTCTATTCCCAAAGCGATGTCTGATTAATACATTAACAATTTTAAGGTATCTTATAACTTTAATAGTCAACTCCATATGTGGATTTATATAAATCTATCTTTACACAGAAAGGTTTTTTTGGTACTCATTCTCTTATCATTTCAGTGACTAACATATTAATCAGTCTTACACTTGCTGTCTTCCCAAGACATAGCTTAAGTTGATTTTCCAGCGGTTAAATATACTATACTGCTAAAAGCACTACTTTATTAAGACAATTACTAATATTGTAATTTAAGCATTATTATAGTATAGTGATTTCATATATGCCCATGTTTCCAACTTTTACACTGCTTTATTAAAACAATACTTTAAAAAAAGTGGAAGCAACTCAGATACATTTTGAGGAGAATATGTTAACACAAGTGTCTTATCCAGTATGTTGTAACCAGCTTATAACTGATTCCACACCACAGAAGCAGCTCTCTTGAAAGTACACAATGGCCATGCCCAACCCTCCAGGTTCCCCCTGGGTCATTGACCTTAATTAATCACAGACCTTGCTGCTAGCAGTGATGTAATCTACTGCCTACTGGTGACATTGACTGCTAACAACCCTTATAGTAAAGTGGGTCAACAAGAATATGAGCTGGATACATACTGCATATCACCAGTAACAAGTACAAAACAATGGACATTAACATTACTAAGGCAGTATGACAGCATGTTACTATTGTGCAAAAATCTTAGACATAACTACTATTTTGTTTATACATTAATTGTGTTTGCATGGCGTTTAAATTGTTTTTATTTAGTATTTATGTATGGTTCAAGGTAGTATAACTTACTATAAAACACAATCTTAGAAGCACATTAGTACAGGTATTTCATGTCTTGCAATAATTAAAACTGTTGGCACGCAGAGGGATAATTGTCAACATTTGACATACATAAAAGCATTTGCAGGATGCTGTATTCAATAAAACTGGTCTTTTCACAGCAAAAAGAAAATTCTGACAGTGTATGGTGTTTTATAATCAAAAAGGTATTTCTGCTGAGATGGGAGAAACTGGCTTAATCGACTAGAAATTCTGTGCCATTGCACCAGATCTACCAGAGACTGTGTCAAAGAGTGCCTTTTGACTGGGCACTGCTTCCTTCAGACTCATTGAACGTAATTAACAATATATCTTGCTGTTTACCCTTTGTGTAATCTACTAGTATGCTGGGTATCCTTTTAGTAAAGAACATACACAGTCAAACGTGTGTCAGTAAGAAAGTAAACTAGATCACAAATACATCCTAACTTATATGATATATATTTAAGGCATACTAAAAAGTAAAGCAGTACAATGTTTGTGTGGTTTGTGCAGGTTCGAATCCTGCTGTGTTGCAATTATTGCACAAAACATTCCTGGTTGGCCATAATCACCAAACATTGTGCACACTACTTCTCACTGCCATTACAACATGCCTGATTGGTGTAATCATCACGTCATAATTTAACTCAAAGGATGCTGTTTACTCCATTTTTAATGGGTCTATTCCCAAAGCTGAAGTCTGATTAATACATCAACAATGTTAAGGTCTCTTATAACTTTAATAGTCAACTCCATATGTGGATTTATATAAATCTATCTTTACACAGAACAGTTTTTTTGGTACTCATTCTCTTATCATTTCAATGACTAACATATTAATCAGTCTTACACTTGCTGTCTTCCCAAGCCATAGCTGAAGTTGATTTTCCTGCGGTTAAATATACTATACTGCTAAAAGCACTACTGTATTAAGACAATTACTAATATTGTAATTTAAGCATTATTATAGTATAGTGATTTCAAATATGCCCATGTTTCCAACTTTTACACTGCTTTATTAAAACAATACTTTAAAAAAGTGGAAGCAACTCAGATACATTTTGAGGAGAATATGCTAGCACAAGTACGTGTCTTATCCAGTATGTTGTAATCAGCTTATAACTGATTCCACACCACAGAAGCAACTCTCTTGAAAGTACACAATGGCCATGCCCAACCCTCCAGGTTTCCCCTGGGTCATTGACCTTAATTAATCACAGACCTTGCTGCTAGCAGTGATGTAATCTACTGCCTACTGGTGACATTGACTGCTAACAACCCTTATAGTAAAGTGGGTCAACAAGAATATGAGCTGGATACATACTGCATATCACCAGTAACAAGTACAAAACAATGGACATTAACATTACTAAGGCAGTATGACAACATGTTACTATTTGCAAATAAAAACTGTTTGCACGCAGAGGGATAATTCTCAACATTTGACATACACATAAAAGCATTTGCAGAACGCTGTATTCTATAAAACTGGTCATTTCACAACAAAAATAAGATTCTGACAGTGTATGGTGTTTTATAATCAAAAAAGTATTTCTGCTGATATGGTAGAAACTGGTTTAATCGACAATAGAAATGCTGTACCATTGCACCAGATATACCAGAGACTGTGTCAAAGAGTGCCTTTTAACTGGGCACTGCTTCCTTCAGGCTCATTGAACGTAATTAACAATATATCTTGCTGTTTACCCTTTGTGTAATCTACTAGTGACAGATGTTGGCTATGTTCTTATAGTTGGTGTTTTGAAAAGTAGCACTGCTATAGGCACTCAACATGTCCCATGCAGTCGGTTTGCCGCTGCTTCCAAAACATGACACCATGTAACAACCAGTGAAGGCATGAAACAGTGGCAAAGTAACGCAACAGTCCAGACACAGTGCGTTGCCATGGCCATTTCGTGGGCCGGTAAATATCAGAAGTTCTTCCGAGCACCAAATGCAATCCATAGTTCGGTTATAGTGAGTCCCCGGGATGATGTCACTGCAAGAACTACCACATCCGTGTCAACTGTGCGAATGGGTATCTTGTCATACCGTTGTTTCACAGCATCTTCCGTGCTTCCAGGTGGAGTAGGATTCGTGTATCTGCTTCTTCGTGAGTGCATGGAGCACGGCCATATATGTCTCGGGGCACATCAGTGTGATATGTGCTGACGACTAGTTTGTCAGTGGCAATGGTTGCTGCATTAGCTGGCAAAAATGAAAAAAAAACTCCATCTTGTTGTTGTCAATGCAGGGAAACGTGGCGGCGGATACATATCCCTCTCCTTGTTCGTGCTTCAGCCTTCAAGCTATCTGCGAGACCTTCACCCCACACAACTAGTCTGCTCACATGTTGCAGTTGTGATGTGATGTATGGCTGGAACACTTGGATCGTAAATAAGAAAATGTCTGTAAAATCCGGTCGAACCATGTTGTCTGGTTGAATTGCAATTTACAAGAGTCGTGCCATTTTGCTTTGTGCTGCCGGAAAAATTGCCTCAATGCCTACACCATCATCTAACCATGACAGGTTGATTATCTTAGACATGCAACAACTCTTTTGAAACCGAAGGATGTCATAACTCTACGGATTACCTGCACTATAGTCTACGCATTTGTACGTGTCATTATTAATACACTCGGCATTTATATCATTTAACAGAACAAATATTCAAAAAGAAGGGCGGTTTCCTCTATTTTTCACGTGACATCCTCGCAGCCACATGAACAGCAGCTAAACTTGTTTAATATGTATTATATGTGTATCAACTATCATAATTATTGGCATTAGTCGGCATTAGAAATATAACGCCAGAATTCGTTTTAATTAGTTCCCATCTTGAAAAAAAGCTAATATGAATGTCCGACACGATAAATAAATAACATATTTATAATATCAGCACATAACACCTTAATGTTGACACCAACGTTATCTTTCCATGTGGTTTAGTTCTTAAGAAGGTCAACGAAGGTGATGTGCAAAATATTTCACAATGCTTAAATCGGCTGTCCACATAGCTATATTTTGATAATACAATTACTGCTCTAGGTGGCGTAGGTCATGAGATATAGGATCATTAGTCTTGGCGGCCGCCATCTTTAAAAATGGAAGATGTGAATGTCTGAGAAGGTAAAAAGTAATACATTTGAAATGGCGGTCCCCGAAAACCTATATTTGATATCGAAAGATTTATTTACTTGAATGAATGAATGAATGAATGAATGAATGAATGAATGAATGAATGAATGAATGAATGAATGAATGAATGAATGAATGAATGAATGAATGAATGAATGAATGAATGAATGAATGAATGAATGAATGAATGAATGAATGAATGAATGAATGAATGAATGAATGAATGAATGAATGAATGAATGAATGAATGAATGAATGAATGAATGAATGAATGAATGAATGAATGAATGAATGAATGAATGAATGAATGAATGAATGAATGAATGAATGAATGAATGAATGAATGAATGAATGAATGAATGAATGAATGAATGAATGAATGAATGAATGAATGAATGAATGAATGATGTTTTTTATTCGACCAGTATTTCAACCAAATACATACACTATATCCATGGCAAAACAACTCAGAATCAATACAAATATAACGATCACAATAAATATGGTAATAGTATATAATAATTTGTAATACAGTAATACAATATACGGTCAGGAGACTCCTCTAAGATGATGCTGGTCGCTGTCGAGGAGCCACCTTTGAAGCAGTTGCTAAGATATAAGAAAATAGGTCTACGGCTGCCATCTAGCAAAATGGCCGCCAACGCCTTCAAGGGCGAAATCTGAGATGGCCCTATATCAAAATATTTTTGTAATGATGAAATATAAGTGTGTGCCAAATTGTATCATAAAACGCACAATTCGGCCATGTTTTGGTCACGTATCGGCTGGGCTACAGCAGTCGTCAGAGACAGCGTCGAGGAGACTCCGGTCACACCATGTCAGCCGCGGGACGTAGGTAAATTAATCACCACTTTTGTAAACACATATTGTTATTCCATGAGTGAATTTTTGCTATGAAAAGGGGTGTCGCAATAAACGTGTCTGTATTTTGAAGTACATTATTTTCAGCTTTCAAATGCAGTCGCAGACATGCCACATTTCTGTGATGGCAATGGCGAACACCAGCAATCGTCAGAGACGACGGTCGCCGAAATCATTCTTTAGCATGGAGTATCACTGTAAACGTCTGTGTAGTTGAAGTATACATTTTCTGCTTTCAAATGCAGTCGTCATTCACCAAATTCAAACGTTTCACTCGAAGCAACGTTCTTTGAACATATTTCGTCTTACGAAGCAATATTTTGTGCTGTAGATGCCATCAAGTGTGTCGACTGCGACAAAACATTTAGACATCTAGGGGCGTTGACGACTCCCCAGAGGACGCATTTAGCAAAACATTAGTGTGGACGGAAAATACGTTTACGGAAACGCGTAATGAATATAAAATTCATGATCTGCAGAAAAATCGACTATAACGAACAAAACGAACCATCAGGTGGGCAGGCTTCTCTGGCAGAAAGATCGTACTAAGTCGACAAGAGCGACGAAGTGCGCAAAACTGTAATGACTTTAATGCGGACTCTTGCGAAGTCTGGCAACTAATTACGTAATTATTATAGTATAATTACATGTATGTTTTAGGAAAACCGGTAGTACTCGATTTCATGCGGGAGCACGGAATTACTGTGGAATAGTGAAAACGAAGTTGTTCAATGAACAGCGAAAAGAACAGCAAATAATTAGGAAAGCATTGCGATTTGCAAAAAAAAAAACCTCTTGTGTAAATTTCCCGTAGGATGACCTTTCTGTAGTATTAATCCATTCATGCATATGCTAGTTTACACTTCTTGTAAATATATTTCAGGCTAGTGACTGTGAAGACTCTCCACAGAAGAACGCGTCGTTTGCACTTACATATCTATCAACGCCAATCATACTTAAATTCCTAATTATTAGTGGCAGCTGTGGGATAAAAGAGTATTATGACAATCGAACATGAAATTTTGTTTGGTTTCAATGTATTTCGTGGTAAGCACATCGCTTTGAACGCACCAGAGCATACTTACGATGATCAACTTGTTGAAGTGAGATGTACAGTTGAAGACAAACAAATACTGTTTGATTTTTTAAAAGTGTCAACGTTATGTTCATATGCACGGGGTAGTGCCTTTTTTAATCACACATTATTGTATTTAATATGTACAGTATATAGCTGGGCAAAACTGCAATGTTCAGTGATGTCTGTTTCACGATAAGTAGACATTCATAGAAATGTTGGTCAGAAATAATGTGTACATTTTAATGACATATTTCTTAGCAACACAAGACAATCTATGTCTTCCTTTCTATTGGTGTAGGGGAAGTAGGGGCATATCCGCACACTGAGGTATGTCCGCACACCCTATTATTTGCGCATCGCGTAACATCTGGTTAGTGGAATCATGCTAAGCGGCATCGTCTAACCCCCAAATCAACCGTTTGCATATTTTTTTATAAGTGATTAAATAAAATGTTATGATATAAAATTTTATTTTCGTAAACACTGATGTAATTTTACACATATGCTGTTATGTGTATTACTTTAATTGTAAGACGTGCATATACATTTTCTTTCATAATTCCAAATTGCATTTTAATGTTTTATGATATGTGAAGTAAAGGATACTTTCATAAGTAGCATTTTCGCGCAATTCAGAATTATTCACGTGTTGGATGTTTGGGGCATGTTCGCACAGGCCTGTGCGGTCATGCCCCACCCGCTGTGCAGACGTATTTCGTGCATCGGTGCGTATAATATTATGTAGTCTACTTAAATACATATTTAGATACTTCAGTTGCTTACCACAAATATAATAGGAAACTTTGATGTGAGATAGTATATGATGATTATTATATAATTATTTAATATAATCAAACTTATTATATCATTCATCGCTTCGTCAATGTGTAATAGGCTATATCGTGCTGACGTCACTTTTTCCATGTTGTGTATCATTAGGTCCGTTAAAGAAATAAAGCTTAATTGATCATTGTTCATAGACTAAAATAACCAAGATGACAAACAATGTATAATCTATAATATAGAACTTTGCCGGTATACGTTAGTCCATACAAAGCCATGCTTGCACAGCCGACAAACTGAGTTTTTAGTTTGACTTTGCGCTTTACGAGACTATGCTGTTTTAGCTAGGAGGCTTCATACAAGCTGGGTTTCAAACTTTGACTTTCCCCGTTACAAAATCTTGCTGTTGTTTGCTTTGACTCTCAAGGAGGAATAAACGGGCACTATGATTCAAGGCCACTGTATATTTTCAAAACTTTACGTGTATATGAAAACTTGAAACCGTTTATTAGTGTTCTCTGGTTAAATCTATACCAAAAAAATGCTTGGCATTGCTGAATATGGTGACATATTTTCTATATATGCATCATTGACGATGTAATATAAGCCTGTCGTTTGAATTGAATAAAAAATTTCTAGACAGCATGACACCGCCATCAACTTAGTCAGTAATGCTTATATACCGCACACGCACATACGTCCTATAATGTTCTGTTCACGAAAACATTTTAGGCAGATAAGACTACATAATATTATGTCCTCGCCTCATCATATTTATTAAAACGTTACTCTTGCAAAAGTCTATCGCATTACGTTTATTTTCTATACACATTTAGCTATTGAAACACCATTACTAGGCATTAGATTTTGCCCGCCCAGGTGATACAAATTCGTAACATTTCAAGGTCCGGCCCATGGACTAAGTGACAGACCCGACAGTAAAAAACGAAGGGCGTATCCAAATATCAATACAATTATATTACCGCTTCCACATACAACTATTACCAATACTGGGTACAACGTCAAGCATGATGAGGCAAAATAATTTACATTTTGGATGAAGTAGGCGAAATAGTTTTATTCTTATGTTGTATACAACACAACTACAAACATGGCCGCCTATAGAATAATGCGCATGCGCTTCACATTCACATAATATTGCGCCAAAATGCAGTCTTACTGAGCATCAGTATTACATGTTTTATCAACCATTTATCTTTATTGGCGTAAACACTAAATTAATGCTTTCCTAGCTATTATTAGATATTCAAGAAATTACGCAGAAGTTAAGGTAGCCAATGAAATCAATGTCGCTCTATAGTCGCATTTAGTGATATAGCGGGAGTCGCTGCATGGTCGGTATTTTGCATACACTTTGACGCGTGACTATCGAGCGACACCGGAATGATACAAAAAGTGTCCTAAAATCACCTAAGTGACACAAATAAATTTTACATTTCAAATATAGCTAACAAGTTCAATATAAAATTCCTTGATGCATTTATAATATATATCAAATGAAATTTCAATTGTCGTTGGATAGTCGGTGTCGCTGGATGGTCGTATTAATATGTATATATATATATATATATATATATATATATATATATATATATATATATATATATATCCTCGTTACCTGCTGTGTCATCCTCCATGAGTTTTGGTAGCGTGTCCCTACTTCCCTGGACGTATAATGATCACTTCGGGGCCGGCTCAAGCTGACCCACTAATAACCCAATCAGGATGCAAACGCATGGAATCCGACACTAATCAAATCAGATAGGATTAATCATTTTCCTTCTTTAGTTTGACTGGCGCCGGAATTCCGTTTGCCCGTAGCGAGGCGCGGCCAGGCAAGCTTCGCGGAACCAGGAGCAATGTGCGATTTAGATTGTTGCTAAATATAAACACGGAATAGCTAGGATAGTCAATTTCAAAGAAAGGCGATACAGTTTAAGTAAAAGATCGCTCCACAATTCGTTTTCTTCTCATTTCTCGTTTCAATCTCGGTTCACACCACGCTATATATGCCTATACACCGCCAGCAACAAGTTTACACATTTGTCGGTTAGAGTTGATAAAATCACTATTGTGAATACGTATAGTAAATAAATCGGAATACAAACGGCCAATGAAGTCCGGCTATATAACGTTACTCATATACTGAGAACTTATATAATGTTTATATCATAAAACAGTGTTCTCTGTATGCACGTTTGTTTGGGGTCCATGCCTCCGTCAGTTATGTATATATCGAGCTGAAATTGTGCATATGTTCTATAGGACCCATATAGACATATAGGGCCGGTTCGCTTAAACCTTCTTTTAAAAAACCTTTCGAAGGATAAAGAGCTTGGGGGCTGAATATCTCAAAAACCTCTCCGTAAATTGCGCCACACTTTCACATTTTGTGTGATCAACTTATGGGACATACTGAAGCAATGCAACGCAATTTTGAAACGTTTTATCGCGGGCGACTGTCTATTTCGGGGAGCATCGCAGGGTAACTTGGCTTGTTAGTTATCTGCCTTCCAGCTTCCCGCCTTGAAGACCAACGCACACTCTTTCAGTGATTTCAAGAAAGATGTTAACTTTTTCATTAGCCCGCCTGTGTATTACATCCTAGGATGAACCTGTTGTCGTATTATACGTGCGCATGCGTCAAGGAATACTATTTGCGACAGGCTGTGTTAATTGATACAGTTTTAGTGAATTACATCGCCTCTTGTTTGCTGCAGACGCATGGATAAGTTCTTCTCCAACACTTCCCAACACGTAAGGTGTATCTTCCAACCTTCCACTGTTGTTCAATAACTCGTGTGAGACGTTTTGACAGTTACATATCTTAAAATGTTGCCGATTACTCATTTATGAATTCTGTTTTGATTCCTGTTTAACATCAACGTCTACTTTGACGGCTAAAAATAAACTATGAGTATTATTGTAATATTTGGAGAATGAAGACATTTTAGACGAATTTATTTGCGTATAAAGACATTTTGTTTCGGTGCATTGTAACACCATGTGAAATATTACGACATAACAGTATTAGGTCCGATAATTGATTGTCGTAATTGAAGTAGAATGTTGATGATGAACATGAATTATGCAATCGTAATTCTCAGTTGTGTAATTCTGTCACATGACCTTTTAATAACGATCATAATACATGATAATAAGATTGTTAATACGATGACTTTCTGATTTATATAAACATTAATCTCCTAATTTATATATCTACTCAACATTAAGCATTTCACTAAGTATTGTAGTTCATATCGTGACACAACCCAGAAGAGATATCATGGCTGATTATATTCAGTTTGCAATTCCGATCGACCCCGATAACCTGGAGCCACAGTGGGAACACATCGCGTTGATGCTATTAAAAATTTAACATATATGAATACAATGCCACAGGTAGTAACAGAAGTGTTGCACGTACCTTCTTTCAAGGCTCCATCAATGCCTCGCACCAACAGGAGAAGGCCAACCAGCGTCCACACAAGAACCACTCCCTTCAGTCGCTGTTGTTGGCGTCTTAGTCGCAAGCAGTCAACGCAGGCTGCTTTTAGTGGTTCCATTGTCCTGGTACATCCAATGACAGATCCAACTTTGACAATGAGATAATGCTTCTTGATCGTACGCTAGATGCTTTGTTCCGTTACGTCCAAATCGAATGTATCCGAAACACATCCACCAGTTCACGAAGTGTTGAAAACGAACACCTGCTTCGTCGTAAGATTAAAGTTCCCAAAGCGTCCACCTATTTAATAACCACCGAACTGTTCTCGGAACATCTGCGGAAACAATCCGTGTGGGCGCTGGCGTCAAATAGTGACGATTTTTTTCGCCGATCCTGAATCAAGTGTTGCGCGACACATTTCTCGGAGTGAAGACACGCGAAATGAGCAACATGTCGACGCGAGCGATAAGGACAAATGGAGAGCCTGCGAGCTGGTGTCTTAAGCCGAGTCACGGATATCGATTACGTTACACGTGCAGACTCTGCGCTCTCAGAGGCTCGCCTCGTCTACGCTACTCTAATTAATCCGGCGGTGTCAACGACTTTGTATGATTCTGAATGGCTGAGCGGCGCCATGCAAAGATCAGTCAATTCGCCCCGATGAAGAGCGCTGCATCAGATGTAGGTGCGTAATTAAACAGACTCGTTCAATTACGTTTTTATGACTGTCGGCTTTGCTGCCTTAACAATTTCACTTCTGCACGTTCGATGAATGATTATTTCTCTTTGTCTATAGACGTTTGCCAGAGCCGGATTAATAGGTGAACCACTCTGTCTCGTGCGCCAAATCTAGAGATTTCAAAACATAACATCGTGAGCAGGAATTGTTTTTTCTAGTATAATTGATTTTTTATCATCTGCCCAGTCATGCAGAGCAGTTTTGTGATACTTTACATTATTGATTGTAACACACTTACATTACGTCGACAATATGCATTAAACAATGCTGCATGGCCGGATGCATTGTAACCTTTCCATCTCGCACGTGTTCTGTTTCCTTCCGGCCGTGTGCTCGTAGATTTCTCGAGGTCCAGGTATCACAATGTAATCCAGGTAAATACTGCACACCAATGTATAACATTATACGACTCCGTGAAACCAGTTAAACCGCCTCCTCGTGGTTGTAGCAGTTACGTCATTGACGTCGTGGATGTAGCAATTACGTCATCCACGTCATGGTTGTAGCAATTACGTCATCCCCGTCATGGTTGTAGCAATGCCGTCATCCACGTCGTGGTTGTAGCAATGACGTCATCCACGTCGTGGTTGTAGCAGTTACGTCATCCACGTCGTGGTTGTAGCAATGACGCCATCCATCAATTGGTCGATATTTACACGCGCGCCTCGCAAATGCCAATGCACTGATCGTAATTCAAATTAACGCGTTAACAGCGTATCAATAACTGCAATCATGATAAGCGATACAATCACGATACGCCGATAAGCACATACAGTCCGGACGCGGACGGCCGAATGACGCGTGTAGCCGGCTCAAGGATCACGCCAAAGATCGCACTGATCCATTTTTACGACTTTCACACGTCAATCTCGCGCCTGTCGAAGCTGCGTTTGCGCGTGCAGCCTGCCGCAACTGATTCCCATCTCAAATCCGCCCGTAGATATATCGGCAGCCTCATTTGCATATATACGAGGAGCACCTATTTAGTCCCAGTGCTGCGTTAATCTTCGATTTCGCGGGACGCTCTGGGCCCTGCGCTACTGGTAATGCGGCGAAATTCAACTGCTGGAATCGACGCCGTGCTATGATGTAACACAATAGTTCAGTCGTGACAGTTATTGCAAGTAATGTGGCAACACTTAGTGCGCTGAAAGTCTAGGACATCAGTGTAAGACTGTGAGTACATGAAGTGAGGTATATATAGAAACGATTACCTGTTCTCAGCCGGATGCCGACCCATTTCGCACAATGCGCTCTTTAATTTACAGGGTACATGCATGCGTGCAAGTCATATTAATGCGGAAAACAACACAGTACTTAGTGGTTAAGTATCACTTATAAAACACATGGCCAACCGTAGTTCACCGTTGCCTATTAATGGCGATTTTAGCATTTCAGATATGACAGCTAAACACACTGGACCTTAAGGCACGTCTGCGTGTGTCATGCAATGCAAAGTAAACACATCCCAGGGGTTTAGTTTTGCTAATCCTTTTTTTAAACAGAAACATATTTTATATATGTAAATTGCACTTAATGCCAACATTTTAAATCCAACTACTAATTAAACATAACAACTGATCGCTCTTCCCATGTTATTGACTTGTAACTGAAGAGTGTTGCGCAAATACAAAAAACATCCAAAGTTCGCATGTGTGTACCATTACACGAGGGCAACTGATGAGACCAGCATGTTTCCCCCGTTGATGAGCCAGGAGGAACGACTTGTGATGGAAGTTGCTCTGCTAATCTCATTTGCGTTTACAAGAACTGAACGTGACGGCCGCAGGTAACCGGAGAATATGAGCCGCGACCAGCCTCTGATGGCTCCGGCAGACGAGGCTGTAGCAACGGGTGCTTTCACAATAAACAAACCACCATTCTGCCGCGTTCACGCCAACACGTCTTTACATTGGGAATGTTAGCGGACGGAGACTGTTCCAGAACCGAACACCGTGGACGTTGCTGATGTAAATGCATCTTAGAAGATGCTGCGTTCCAAGTAGACGTATGGTAGATGATTGTCCTATAAAACCATAATATTATTATTTGGTTTGATCTGGTTTCTTGGTTCAATGTTAATTAGTAAATGATTTTCCTCTCAAGAAACTTTTTTCTTTGTTTTCTGTATATTTCAACTGTCTCTTACAGCCTTCGTCAGCGGACTGAATGTCACGGTCGTGTCACATAACTTACACCACGTGACACAAGCTGGAGCATGACAGGCGGCAGTTCCTGGCCAATGCCTTTGTCTAAAGATGGCTCCCCCCCGTGTATGTTGATGGCCTCTTTGATTTTTCTCCTGTGCCATTTCTCTTCAATGTCTAGGATTTTTTATCCCTCATTGAACACTGGTGGCCTAATTCGTAATAATGTTAATGCATATTAAAGTGTATGACAAAATACCTGACGCCACCGTACCAAAGATGACTTTGGCCATACACCGACATGTTGTGTGATTGTGTAAAACGACAAGATGCCAATCGAAGCATAAGTAAATATGTACGCATCATTGTGCATTCATACAAATCAAAATGGTATTACAGGCACACGTTGGGAAATATCCATAATCGAATTTAAACATGGTTTAAGCAATCTCAACGATGGAAACAAATGTCTCAAACTGAATGTTGCGGCTGCGTAATTGTAAGTACAATCTATATTGTCACTTGACTCTATTGCACCGCCATCGTGTTGGTTGCGTTCAGTTGTTTCTGTTACACTGCCATCGTGTTGGTTGTGTTCACTTGTCTCTATTGCACCGTCATCGTGTTGGTTGCGTTCATTTGTTTATATTATACCGTCATCGTGTTGGTTGTGTTCACTTGTTTATATTATACCGTCATCGTGTTGGTTGTGTTCACTTGTTTATATTATACCGTCATCGTGTTGGTTGTGTTCACTTGTTTATATTATACCGTCATCGTGTTGGTTGTGTTCACTTGTTTATATTATACCGTCATCGTGTTGGTTGTGTTCACTTGTTTATATTATACCGTCATCGTGTTGGTTGTGTTCACTTGTTTATATTATACCGTCATCGTGTTGGTTGTGTTCACTTGTTTATATTATACCGTCATCGTGTTGGTTGTGTTCACTTGTTTATATTATACCGTCATCGTGTTGGTTGTGTTCATTTGTTTATATTATACCGTCATCGTGTTGGTTGTGTTCACTTGTTTATATTATACCGTCATCGTGTTGGTTGTGTTCAGTTGTTTATATTATACCGTCATCGTGTTGGTTGTGTTCACTTGTTTATATTATACCGTCATCGTGTTGGTTGTGTTCACTTGTTTATATTATACCGTCATCGTGTTGGTTGTGTTCACTTGTTTATATTATACCGTCATCGTGTTGGTTGTGTTCACTTGTCTCTATTGCACCGTCATCGTGTTGGTTGTGTTCAGTTGTTTATATTATACCGTCATCGTGTTGGTTGTGTTCAGTTGTTTATATTATACCGTCATCGTGTTGGTTGTGTTCACTTGTTTATATTATACCGTCATCGTGTTGGTTGTGTTCATTTGTTTATATTATACCGTCATCGTGTTGGTTGTGTTCACTTGTTTATATTATACCGTCATCGTGTTGGTTGTGTTCAGTTGTTTATATTATACCGTCATCGTGTTGGTTGTGTTCACTTGTTTATATTATACCGTCATCGTGTTGGTTGTGTTCACTTGTTTATATTATACCGTCATCGTGTTGGTTGTGTTCACTTGTTTATATTATACCGTCATCGTGTTGGTTGTGTTCACTTGTCTCTATTGCACCGTCATCGTGTTGGTTGTGTTCAGTTGTTTATATTATACCGTCATCGTGTTGGTTGTGTTCAGTTGTTTATATTATACCGTCATCGTGTTGGTTGTGTTCACTTGTTTATATTATACCGTCATCGTGTTGGTTGTGTTCAGTTGTTTATATTATACCGTCATCGTGTTGGTTGTGTTCACTTGTTTATATTATACCGTCATCGTGTTGGTTGCGTTCACTTGTTTATATTATACCGTCATCGTGTTGGTTGTGTTCAGTTGTTTATATTATACCGTCATCGTGTTGGTTGTGTTCACTTGTTTATATTATACCGTCATCGTGTTGGTTGTGTTCACTTGTTTATATTATACCGTCATCGTGTTGGTTGTGTTCACTTGTTTATATTATACCGTCATCGTGTTGGTTGTGTTCACTTGTTTATATTATACCGTCATCGTGTTGGTTGTGTTCACTTGTCTCTATTGCACCGTCATCGTGTTGGTTGCGTTCACTTGTTTATATTATACCGTCATCGTGTTGGTTGTGTTCAGTTGTTTATATTATACCGTCATCGTGTTGGTTGTGTTCACTTGTTTATATTATACCGTCATCGTGTTGGTTGTGTTCACTTGTTTATATTATACCGTCATCGTGTTGGTTGTGTTCACTTGTTTATATTATACCGTCATCGTGTTGGTTGTGTTCAGTTGTTTATATTATACCGTCATCGTGTTGGTTGCGTTCAGTTGTTTATATTATACCGTCATCGTGTTGGTTGTGTTCACTTGTTTATATTATACCGTCATCGTGTTGGTTGTGTTCAGTTGTTTATATTATACCGTCATCGTGTTGGTTGTGTTCACTTGTTTATATTATACCGTCATCGTGTTGGTTGTGTTCAGTTGTTTATATTATACCGTCATCGTGTTGGTTGTGTTCAGTTGTTTATATTATACCGTCATCGTGTTGGTTGTGTTCACTTGTTTATATTATACCGTCATCGTGTTGGTTGTGTTCACTTGTTTATATTATACCGTCATCGTGTTGGTTGTGTTCACTTGTTTATATTATACCGTCATCGTGTTGGTTGTGTTCACTTGTTTATATTATACCGTCATCGTGTTGGTTGTGTTCACTTGTTTATATTATACCGTCATCGTGTTGGTTGTGTTCACTTGTTTATATTATACCGTCATCGTGTTGGTTGTGTTCATTTGTTTATATTATACCGTCATCGTGTTGGTTGTGTTCACTTGTTTATATTATACCGTCATCGTGTTGGTTGTGTTCAGTTGTTTATATTATACCGTCATCGTGTTGGTTGTGTTCACTTGTTTATATTATACCGTCATCGTGTTGGTTGTGTTCACTTGTTTATATTATACCGTCATCGTGTTGGTTGTGTTCACTTGTTTATATTATACCGTCATCGTGTTGGTTGTGTTCACTTGTCTCTATTGCACCGTCATCGTGTTGGTTGTGTTCAGTTGTTTATATTATACCGTCATCGTGTTGGTTGTGTTCAGTTGTTTATATTATACCGTCATCGTGTTGGTTGTGTTCACTTGTTTATATTATACCGTCATCGTGTTGGTTGTGTTCATTTGTTTATATTATACCGTCATCGTGTTGGTTGTGTTCACTTGTTTATATTATACCGTCATCGTGTTGGTTGTGTTCAGTTGTTTATATTATACCGTCATCGTGTTGGTTGTGTTCACTTGTTTATATTATACCGTCATCGTGTTGGTTGTGTTCACTTGTTTATATTATACCGTCATCGTGTTGGTTGTGTTCACTTGTTTATATTATACCGTCATCGTGTTGGTTGTGTTCACTTGTCTCTATTGCACCGTCATCGTGTTGGTTGTGTTCAGTTGTTTATATTATACCGTCATCGTGTTGGTTGTGTTCAGTTGTTTATATTATACCGTCATCGTGTTGGTTGTGTTCACTTGTTTATATTATACCGTCATCGTGTTGGTTGTGTTCACTTGTTTATATTATACCGTCATCGTGTTGGTTGTGTTCATTTGTTTATATTATACCGTCATCGTGTTGGTTGTGTTCACTTGTTTATATTATACCGTCATCGTGTTGGTTGTGTTCACTTGTTTATATTATACCGTCATCGTGTTGGTTGTGTTCACTTGTTTATATTATACCGTCATCGTGTTGGTTGTGTTCATTTGTTTATATTATACCGTCATCGTGTTGGTTGTGTTCACTTGTTTATATTATACCGTCATCGTGTTGGTTGTGTTCACTTGTTTATATTATACCGTCATCGTGTTGGTTGTGTTCATTTGTTTATATTATACCGTCATCGTGTTGGTTGTGTTCAGTTGTTTATATTATACCGTCATCGTGTTGGTTGTGTTCATTTGTTTATATTATACCGTCATCGTGTTGGTTGTGTTCACTTGTTTATATTATACCGTCATCGTGTTGGTTGTGTTCATTTGTTTATATTATACCGTCATCGTGTTGGTTGTGTTCAGTTGTTTATATTATACCGTCATCGTGTTGGTTGTGTTCAGTTGTTTATATTATACCGTCATCGTGTTGGTTGTGTTCAGTTGTTTATATTATACCGTCATCGTGTTGGTTGTGTTCACTTGTTTATATTATACCGTCATCGTGTTGGTTGTGTTCACTTGTTTATATTATACCGTCATCGTGTTGGTTGTGTTCACTTGTTTATATTATACCGTCATCGTGTTGGTTGTGTTCACTTGTTTATATTATACCGTCATCGTGTTGGTTGTGTTCATTTGTTTATATTATACCGTCATCGTGTTGGTTGTGTTCACTTGTTTATATTATACCGTCATCGTGTTGGTTGTGTTCACTTGTTTATATTATACCGTCATCGTGTTGGTTGTGTTCATTTGTTTATATTATACCGTCATCGTGTTGGTTGTGTTCACTTGTTTATATTATACCGTCATCGTGTTGGTTGTGTTCAGTTGTTTATATTATACCGTCATCGTGTTGGTTGCGTTCAGTTGTTTATATTATACCGTCATCGTGTTGGTTGTGTTCACTTGTTTATATTATACCGTCATCGTGTTGGTTGTGTTCAGTTGTTTATATTATACCGTCATCGTGTTGGTTGTGTTCACTTGTTTATATTATACCGTCATCGTGTTGGTTGTGTTCAGTTGTTTATATTATACCGTCATCGTGTTGGTTGTGTTCAGTTGTTTATATTATACCGTCATCGTGTTGGTTGTGTTCACTTGTTTATATTATACCGTCATCGTGTTGGTTGTGTTCACTTGTTTATATTATACCGTCATCGTGTTGGTTGTGTTCACTTGTCTCTATTGCACCGTCATCGTGTTGGTTGTGTTCACTTGTTTATATTATACCGTCATCGTGTTGGTTGTGTTCACTTGTTTATATTATACCGTCATCGTGTTGGTTGTGTTCACTTGTTTATATTATACCGTCATCGTGTTGGTTGTGTTCACTTGTTTATATTATACCGTCATCGTGTTGGTTGTGTTCAGTTGTTTCTATTGCACCATCATCGCGTTGGTTATTTTGACACCTTACAGTGTCACTTTAGCCTTGTTTTTGTTCTCCGCAGATGAAGTCACTCGGTATCGTATTGACCTATGCCAATGGTAGCGCCTTGTTGATGTGCTACACGATATGTCCTCAGCACGTGTTCTGTTCCCACGTCGTGCGTGACCATCTCGCCTTTGTCTTTCACTTATTAAACCCCTTTCCGTGTATCGCGGGTGTCCGACGAGCTCACAACGATTCCACTGAACTGTTATTGCGTCGACGCGATGGCTGCCTCCGCCCAGACCCAGAGGTATCGGTTGTCTGTTATTAGCGAGCCATTGGCAACGCGATACTCGGCATCTGCAGACGATCTTGCTAAACATCTCGCGTATCACTAAATTACTTGGCAGCCACGAAGCACTCTTTACTCTTCGAAAGCAACCGGACGCATTGTTTTCAACAGTGTTATGTGTAAAAGTGTCGACATGCCAAACTTCCAAGAGATGTCGAGTTCGATTGAACAGGTCTGCCAAATTAAGAGCAAAGTGTGTAGGTCTTAAGGAATGGATCCGGCGCTGAAAAAGAGCTTACAATTTTTTCAATTATGGCATGCTATTTACGCATCCTTATCTGAGATGCTATCAATCGAAACTGAATGATAAGTCTCTGAGATGGATTACCTTGGTGCACTTTTTGTAATGCCGCCATTGCTATGTGACTTGCGTCTTGGAGTGAAAAATCACCGGCTGTTTTTTGGGGGTTATACATAGTTATTTGCCGTGTCTCGCTGACGGCTAGAGCCATAATTGCGTTCAGGTGTTCTAATAAAGCGCCTTAATCACTATGCTTATAATCAACCCATGTCGCTAAGTTATCTCGGAAAAAATATGTTTTGCACATTAAGCTGAAAAATTGTAACATTAATAATGTTGCAAATATGGAACAGCTGTGAGGTTATTTCGGGTGATTGCTACAGTACGCTGATGCAATTCGGCGTTATAGCGGCGAGCGGCGAGTGGTCTTACTGCAGTTTCGTTCACCTCTCAGTGTCTGTTTTTTTCGGGAGAGACTTTAAAAGCTTGCAGTTTCCGTTTATGCCAGGGAAAGAAAACAAACTATATGGGGTGCTTTAGTGAAATGCGCTGGGCGGCATTAGTTTTATCAATCACAAGGGTGGTCTGTCAAGGTTAATTCTACCAAACACATCAATAAATAACTTAATTAAAATAGTAAGTTTTGCTACAGTTTGCATTATGGTTGAGCTGGTTATTACTGAGAAACTGTGAAGATACACAATTCCCATATGGAACAAGAACGGCATATGTTAAATGTAAATGCAGATTTTAGTTGATCAAGTGTCAAACATAGATATGCACAACACGCCTCTGAAGAAAGAAAGAAGAAACGCTATATAAAAAAGTTCTTTGTAGCCAGTGGTGATGTAATACCAGGTATATTGTGTTACATACATTAGGATGGATCCTTGCCAAGACGTAGATGTTTAGGGGTGATATCAACAGCAATACATTAAGTGTTACCATCTGTGAAAATATAACGCCTGATTCTTAACAGCGCAGTGTTTAGTCAGTGCAAATTTCGAATGATGTCTGTGACGCCATCCGTTGCCAGAATGATTCGAGAGTGCGTGACGAGAGCAGCTATTCCTGCTGAGTTGTGTATTGATCAAACTGTCTGCTGACAGCGTTTGATGAATTTATGATAGTCAATAATGCAGCTTGGTTTCAATTATTATTGCTGGGGAAAAAACTGTTCTAATATTAACTACTGACTAATGCAGCTGGAGGTTCTATCAGCGCCTCAGGGCGTCATCGTGTGATGTCGATACGTAATTAACGCACACACAGTGCGGACATATACAGGCGAGGAGTCCACGGTCACGGTCACGGTCACGGCGATGCACTTCAAGGAGCATAACAACGGCGATGCACTTCAAGGAGCATAACAACGGCGAAGCAGGAACACACACACACACACACACACACACACACACACACACACACACACACACACACACACACACACACACACACACACACACAAGCAAACAAACAAACAAACACACACGCATTCATTAAAAAATATGTAAAGCTTTGTATGGACAATATTGGAATACACAATGTATCAATGTTAGATATGCTATATAAGGACGACGACAAACTGCTAAATCAAAGGATGAATCATTGTCGGTTGAGTGAGCGAGCCACACACCAGTGTCGACTGAAGCGACAGGAAGACTGGGCTGAGAATGAGAAGGCGCGTGCCTCCGTGTTCTTGGTGGATTACTGTAATCTCGACCCGAGACGTAGACGCGTGTGAATATGCAAGGAACGCCGACAGCGGCGACGCAAAAGAAGGCGACCGGTAGTGGCAAATTACGACGTAATCCTTCGCACTTGCCCGTCTACATGTGATGAATATCAAATGCTTTTAGGGGAATTGCCGGTGGTCTTAGTA
>OZ024854.1:22994868-22999868 GCA_964017155.1 Oasisia sp. SBJ-2009
AATAACTGCCCTGGTACGATTTACAGCATCTGGCGTGTACGACGTAATACTCCAGCTCAATATTTATTTTGATTGTGCCATAGTTCAGTGAAGGATTTGTTCCGTGCAACAATAAAGCACCAACACAGCACAAGGACGTGGCCTGACAGGGTGGCTGCGGCTGACGATGTTGATGGAGTCTGGTCTCCTGATATCGTCAGTATGTAGTATGACAATTAAGTCAACAACGTTCACATAATATGTCCACATGTTTGTATGACACCACAGTGCGACATGGCAGCAACAAGTTGCATTTTTCAAACATAAAATTACTGCTTAAAAGTGCAACGTTTTGTCGTAAAGAAACATATCCGCCGGAATAAAACGTCGTTGATATTGTTTGCAAATGTGCTGTGTTTAGTTTTGAAAAGAGTTCAAAATCACTCAATTAGTACAAGTCCATAAAAAAGATGAACAAGAGGAGGACGATAATAGTAGTAGTACTACATAAAGTGCCATATTGATCGCAGCGCTGCACAATTGTAATTTATACAGTATAGTTGATAAGGCACATTCGATCAAATGGTGAAAGTACATTTTTAGTTAGTTTAAACAAACGTTTTTATTGGTCTATAAATTTGTCGCATCATTCTTCCATATGCCACCCAGGGAATATTACAGTGTGAAATTCGTGATCGACGTAATAGTTTGAGCTAAGTAGTTCTCCCTCCATCCATGCGTGCGTGCATGCGTGCGCAAGCATGCGTGTGCGTGCATGTGTGCGCGCTAGCACGTTTGCGTGCAGATAATCAGACGAACGATTTGTCATCATTAGTCAGATAATGACACGTCACCGCTAATGTAATTTCCCTAGTACCGACCACTGTGATAGTAGACACGATTCCTCTGCAAGACGAAACATGTTATTTAATTGACACATGGAACGAGAAGAGGTGGAAACCTGAACTGTTGTTAAATAATGCATTGCTTCAATGAATACGATTATGTTAGGAAAATGCGATTTGATGATTGATTGTATCTGTTAATAGTCCTTGACTCGTTTGCAAATACAGCCACCTGCTTGTGAATTTGGCCTTGAATTTTTCTAAACTTTTCACCTACCAAACGTTGTCACAGAATAACGCTATTTTTCAGCGAGAGAAACACAATATTACCCTTAAGGATATCACAAAATTACAACATGTTCAGTTTTGTCCAAGTAGCCGTTACATAAAGACAAAGAGCCCTTAGGATTATTCATCTAAAAACAAAATCGATTGTTAAATTAATGAGTAATGTTTTGCCAAAATGCTATATTATCGAAGACATAACTTCCATGACGCATTAGTGACAATGTCGCGCTGGGGCGTCATGGTGTTGAAATTGTTCAAGATCATTAGTAATGATCACAATTGATTTGAAAGTGCAATATCGGATTTAAGCGCACCTGCATCCATTTCATCGTTAGGTACGTTTTCTTGCTCTATGCTCTATGTCACCTCTACCTATCCAATATCGTATCATGCCAGGCACTTTCATGACTTATACTCATTGCCTACTTCTGTAAAAAAAATCTATCAATCTTCAACCTTCTAGTTTTGACTTTCCTTTTTCCCTAGAGTCAATATTAACATTAGAACTAGGCAAATTGCTGTGACTGCACAAACTCTTAGGTATATGCGTCCTCTTCGTGTTAAATCAGTCGAAACTATTACACAATCCAGCGTTTTATAAACTTGCATGGCCACCATAGTTCCATGGAATATCAATGTAACTGTTGATGACTGAAATTTAAAGGACACAAAAATGCAACGGTTTCGTGGCATACACCTAATAGAGTTTATGCAAAGTAACAATTTCCACATATACTCAATTTTTTAACGTTAGCGGTTTACTCAGAATGTGACTTTAAAGTCTAACATTCTAACGAAATCCACGATGGTCTAGACGCCGCCATAGGTGAAGGGTTAACTTGGCTTGGCCATTCAGCGCGCGGCATTCTATGTCTCTGCTGAAGCCGGTCAGCTTCCTGCGACGTTGTTAAGGGTCAACAACTTCGAGTCTTCGACAGTTCGTTCAGTTGGCTTGACATCTAGCAGCTGCTTAGAGACGTGTATCTAAATCTCTGGTTAAATCTATGGTAAACTTGAGTAATTATGCCTTACTGTTCGGCATACGGTTGCAATAATAGTTTAAACAACCGGTAGTATTGAAGCAATGGATTCACATTTGCGGGCGTACTGTTTGGAATCCCTCCAGTCCAAGTACAGTTGACTTTGCTCGGTCCATTTTGAGGAGAAATGCTTTGAAGTAGACATGTAGACATGTATCATCAGATGATGAGATGATTTCAGCGATAACAATAATAGACAACTTTATATTTACCGTCATCAGCATGTTACGCGCGTTGTCGAGTTGCAGCCATTTCATGACAACAGCCAAACCCCATGCAGGGAATCTACGTGGAGAGCGCCTCACCGTCGTGACGTCATTCTTCGTCTAAGATGGGGTCGCTCATAGTATTTGGCAGGCTGGGTGTTAAAAAATATTTTTTTGGTAAACCGCTGGCGTTAAAAAAATGTGTATATGTGGAAATTGTTACTTTATATTAACTCTATTAGGTGTATGCCACGAAACCGTTGCATTTTTTTGTCCTTTAAATGTTGTTTAATGACTCCGTTATTGTTGCACATTTGAGCTTGGTTTCTAATTATTTAGGCGCAATAGAAGTTACGCTATTATGATGAAAATGCCAACTTCGTTGGTAGAAATATGTTTTATTATAACACAAACAACTGTACACAAAACAAACACTGATACGTTTTAAACGTTCCTTGACACAATCGGTTTTGCAGTAAAATCTCCAGCTTTTATGACGTCATCTGGCGTCTTCCCGGCATCCTCCAGTTCGTAGTACTGGTGAAAGTGAGGCCGTCCGTCGTGAAACCGAGGCCCCATGGCAGACGCGGCCTGCAGCATGCGACAGTCGCTCTGTGAGAACAGGAACTGGGTTACCGCGTAGTCTGCGTTCGCGTGCTCTGCCGATTCGCCAGATGGCGCTACGTCGACGGTCGTGTCATCTACCGTCTCGTAGGCGTTGTCCCCAGGCGATGCTGTCGCCTTGCAGTAGGGACTTAGCTGTGGGTCGGCCTTGTAGCCATCCATGCGGGGAAGTTGGGGGCCGAACACAACGCTCGTCTCGGCCGCTTGTTCAGCAGCGCGCATTCTGCGGACAGAGGCGGTCGTTAGTTTATGTTTCATTGTGCGTGCGTGTGTGTGTGTGTGCGTGCGTGCGTGCGTGCGCGTGCGCGTGCGCGTTCGCATGCGTGCGTGTGTGTGTGTGTGCGCGTGGGCATGTGCGTGTGTGCGTGTGTATGTGAGTGTGTTTGAGTGTGCATGCATATCAGTTGTGTGCGCGCGGGTGTGATGAGTTTGCATGCGCCTGTCTATATGTCTATGCATGTGCGTTTGGATGTTACGGTGTGAGTGCATGTACCTGCGTAAATGTGACCATAGGAATATGCGTGCGTGCGTGGTGTATATATATATATATATATATATATATATATATATATATATATATATATATATATATATATACATATATATGTATGTATGTATATATATATATATATGTATATATATATGTACATATATATATATATACATATATATATATATATATATATATATATATATATATATATATATATATATGTACATATATATATATATATATATATATATATATATATATATATATATATATATATATATATATATGCATGTATGTATGTATGTGTGTGTATCTGTGTAAGATATCTCCACCTGTCTACATCGGTATTGAGAAAGAATACGCTGACATGTCACGCACTCAACTACACAAGCGCCTACTCGTACACACTCATGCACGTATACAACACTCGCCCACACATCCACGCGTGCGCACGTAATTAAGCAATGAGTTCTTACCTGTACATAAAAAGGATGCCACAAAGAAAGATGCCGCCACCGACTGCCGCTGCCACGAGGATTATGACGACAATCGCCGTCGCTAGAACATCAAGACGCGGTACTCAATCATAATGACACCACGAATTATGGCCACGCCAAATGCACTGGTCATAACATAGTCTAAATCACCGGCCTGATCAGAGTATGCCCATAAACCGTCGTGCAGTTCTTAATATCAAATACGCGTACAAGCTAAATTAAATCATAAATATGTCCAGTGTTGCAAAATATCTTGCATTATGACACAAATCAAAGTGCTATGGCTACTTACGCTGATAACCAACGATTCCACCAATACATTGTTTTTCGTTATATTATCACAGGCGTACGTGTTGTTATTCTAATACATTGTGCAGGATGTTTACTGGTAACTGTAATGTATCGAAAAGTTGTGAGCGTTACGCTGATTCATTGTGAATTGCATATATTGATGATGTTGTATTATACTTGTCATCGTTAGTGTATTTGTTTATCATGTATACAAGATAAAGAACAGAATTGTGACGAGTTCTGTTCGTAGAAAGAGACCATTGTGTTTTCAAACGTATGTTTTTGAGGTCACATGTTTCGAGGATGATCGTGACAATATTTTCAGGCCATTAGAATATGTAGTTCTGCTTACACCGTATTTAATTTAGTATACATCTGATTTCAAATAAGCGGCTAGTTAGTTGCTTAATACGTCCACTATATTTACACATTTCATGGAATATATCAGAGTGTTTTCTCATATGCATCTCTTACTGCTTGTTTTGTGTTTGCACATTGCAACGTATCGTTTTAAAAGTCATAAGAACATCTGACACACACTCACGCACACGTTAAACATAGCATCAATTAGATAACATAAATAATAATGTGGTTTACCTATAATGAAAAAACGACAGTGACACGTTTTGATGAAACCCAATGTGTACACGTGTATACAATCGCTATTCTATGATATTAATAATTTTAGTATAGACACAAATATGGTAAACAAATAGTTGTGTATTTAGCCAACGAAA
>OZ024854.1:23004868-23022368 GCA_964017155.1 Oasisia sp. SBJ-2009
AAGGGAAGGGAAGGGAAGGGAAGGGAAGGGAAGGGAAGGGAAGGGAAGGGAAGGGAAGGGAAGGGAAGGGAAGGGAAGGGAAGGGAAGGGAAGGGAAGGGAAGGGAAGGGAAGGGAAGGGAAGGGAAGGGAAGGGAAGGGAAGGGAAGGGAAGGGAAGGGAAGGGAAGG
The DNA here is from genome assembly GCA_964017155.1 of Oasisia sp. SBJ-2009. Classification (NCBI taxonomy): domain Eukaryota; kingdom Metazoa; phylum Annelida; class Polychaeta; order Sabellida; family Siboglinidae; genus Oasisia; species Oasisia sp. SBJ-2009. The sequence continues at coordinate 23,005,038 of OZ024854.1, forward strand.
GAAGGGAAGGGAGGGAAGGGAAGGGAAGGGAGGGAAGGAAGGAGAGGAAGGGAAGAAGAACAGGCGCGTCGTAGTTTACGCCAATATCGTACATCTGCCCGTGCACACATACGATCTCTCCAAGATACTGATTTATGAGTTTTCCGGTGACAAGTTCTGGTCACAAAACCTTACAAGATGAGACCGCTTTGAGTGTTACAGAACACTCGGGCTCCGGTGAGTTTATTCGGCACACCATCAACTGACAGGTTGAACTGGTTTTATAATAATAACAACTTGCCAGAATTCAGCCTCAGAAAGGCACATTTTCAGTGTTGTTTCTTGGAATGTTGCTAAGCAGACGTAGTTGGTGTTCCGCGGTTGTGACTTTCGCCACAAGACAGTCGTCTTGAAAACGGAGAGGAGCTGGAAGAATTCTTTCATTAGATGTTCTTTTCCTTGAAACTGACCATTCAGCAGATTGATATGCCTCAAGACCTCAGAAAGTATTGCAAAACACCCACCCTCGTAGGATCTGTATAATTCGGTACTTCTGTACATACCAACTGAATTGTTCACCATACAGCACATTGATTCGGCAGGAGAACATTGCGTTGTGCAGATCTGTGATTACGCATTCATCATCCATAATAAGCGGCTGGACCTACCGGTGAGTTTGCCAATAAGCGCAAGCGGTCTTCATCTTCATCACGAAACTCATAACGATCTGCATTTTCAGTGTTGTGTCACACAGACTTTCATCTGCGATAGGAGCTCAAATATTTCACGCATCGCGTCGAAACGTATCCATCTTCAAAAAACTGCTTCAGTTCTTCGTAACGTGGAAGGTGCACCAACTGTTGCCGTGTCGTTGACGGAGCATATGACACCTCCGCGGGCAACAGTCTACTCTCGGGTCGCGGGTCGCCGCCCACTGCTGTAATATTATGACAAATAACATAACCGGCAGGCGAGTGTCACGTCATCTTATATAACTAGAATTAATAACTCCGTCTGATTTTGACAAACAAGCTACTTCGCAGCACACATGGCTAAGCAAAATTGGTGTAATTGGACCTCGCTTTGACGGCGATATCATTCACACTCTGAATGTAGAGATGGATATTTATAATATACGCCATGATGATATTGCTGATAAAAAGCGACATATTGCGGTGATTACCTTTGCCATGTCCTGTTGATGTCTGTGTGCGTCACCTGTGGAGGGCGGAGCGGCACAGATACTAAGCTCCTAGTCCGCCATGTAACAGTACTTGGTACTCTTTAATGTCGTATTCTTTCTCATGTTTAACCTATTGTAATTGATCTTATTCGGCATTTCGAAAAGAACTCACTTTTCTAGTCTCTACTCATCGTTGTCTTGTTGATCTGTCTGCAACTCATGGTGTTATCTGCCATCCATTCTGTTGTATTGTTGATCTGTCTGCAACTCCTGGTGTTATCTGTCATCTATTCTGTTATGTCGTTGATCTGCCTGCAACTCCTGATGTTATCTGTCATCTATTCTGTTATGTCGTTGATCTGTCTGCAACTCCTGGTGTTATCTGTTATCTCTTCTGTTATCTCGTTGATCTGTGTGCAACTCCTGGTGTTATCTGTCATCTCTTCTCTTGTCCATTCATGGTGTTCGACATACTGGCTTTGGAGAAGTCTTTTGCTGTCACAACATCTTTGACCCGCTACACCAGCGACAGAACTTCATAGTCCAACTCGACAACGGCTTCTTCGAAGAGGCAATGGTAGATTTGTGGTAGTCTATGCACTGAGGAATACTGACATTACCATAATTCGAAAGTACCGAACCAAACATCAACTATCATGCCCGATGGATTACAATATGGCCGATTGCGTGTTCCGTATTTGTAGTCGCGTTACTAGAGAGCGCGCTCTGTCAACTACGTGCGTGATCCTGTGAGATCCAGGACAGTGTCATTCAAACATGTCTCTCTCCCGTTGTTTCACCAACGTCAAGAACGACCATTTCCGCATCAAAGACCGGTGCGACGAAAGCAAGACGGTCATTGTTAGACATTTCTCCGTGAATTACGTCAACTGCTTCCGGTTCGAAACTAATGCGATCAAGTGCGAATATTGCCGCGTATCCTGAGGGCCTTAAAATAAATAATATACACTGATGATTTTATCGGCGCTGACGCAGAACGTGGCGAGCTAGCGACGTAATTCAACTAATGTTCTCAACACGCGGAAGTGTCACATTAAAAATACAAGTGTGCTGTCTCCCCTAAGGGCTGTAGAAGATATGGAAATTATTAACCTCGTTAGAAGGCTCTCTGTGAGAGGAAATGCCATAATAGTAGGCCTAGGCGTGCATGCGTGAGTGTGTGTGTGTGTGCGTGTGCGTGTGCGTGTGCGTGTGCGTGTGCGTGTGCGTGTGCGTGTGCGTGTGCGTGTGCTTGTGCGTGTGCGTGTGCGTGTGCGTGTGCGTGTGCGTGTGCGTGTGCGTGTGCGTGTGCGTGTGCGTGTGCGTGTGCGTGTGTGTGTGAGTGAGTGCGTCAGTGAGTGAGCGCATGACATTTCTTTGTATGCATGTTTGTTTGTGTGTTGCATTTCTATGGAAAACATGCGTTCATGTGTACATGTGTCTAAACGCGTGTGCGTGTGCGTGTGCGTGTGCGTGTGCGTGTGCGTGTGCGTGTGCGTGTGCGTGTGCGTGTGCGTGTGCGTGTGCGTGTGCGTGTGCGTGTGCGTGTGCGTGTGCGTGTGCGTGTGCGTGTGCGTGTGCGTGTGCGTGTGCGTGTGCGTGTGCGTGTGCGTGTGCGTGTGCGTGTGCGTGTGCGTGTGCGTGTGCGTGTGCGTGTGCGTGTGCGTGTGCGTGTGCGTGTGCGTGTGCGTGTGCGTGTGCGTGTGCGTGTGCGTGTGCGTGTGCGTGTGCGTGTGCGTGTGCGTGTGCGTGTGCGTGTGCGTGTGCGTGTGCGTGTGCGTGTGCGTGTGCGTGTGCGTGTGCGTGTGCGTGTGCGTGTGCGTGTGCGTGTGCGTGTGCGTGTGCGTGTGCGTGTGCGTGTGCGTGTGCGTGTGCGTGTGCGTGTGCGTGTGCGTGTGCGTGTGCGTGTGCGTGTGCGTGTGCGTGTGCGTGTGCGTGTGCGTGTGCGTGTGCGTGTGCGTGTGCGTGTGCGTGTGCGTGTGCGTGTGCGTGTGCGTGTGCGTGTGCGTGTGCGTGTGCGTGTGCGTGTGCGTGTGCGTGTGCGTGTGCGTGTGCGTGTGCGTGTGCGTGTGCGTGTGCGTGTGCGTGTGCGTGTGCGTGTGCGTGTGCGTGTGCGTGTGCGTGTGCGTGTGCGTGTGCGTGTGCGTGTGCGTGTGCGTGTGCGTGTGCGTGTGCGTGTGCGTGTGCGTGTGCGTGTGCGTGTGCGTGTGCGTGTGCGTGTGCGTGTGCGTGTGCGTGTGCGTGTGCGTGTGCGTGTGCGTGTGCGTGTGCGTGTGCGTGTGCGTGTGCGTGTGCGTGTGCGTGTGCGTGTGCGTGTGCGTGTGCGTTTGCGTGTGCGTGTGCGTGTGCGTGTGCGTGTGTGTGTGAGTGAGTGCGTCAGTGAGTGAGCGCATGACATTTCTTTGTATGCATGTTTGTTTGTGTGTTGCATTTCTATGGAAAACATGCGTTCATGTGTACATGTGTCTAAACGCGTGTGCGTGTGCGTGTGCGTGTGCGTGTGCGTGTGCGTGTGCGTGTGCGTGTGCGTGTGCGTGTGCGTGTGCGTGTGCGTGTGCGTGTGCGTGTGCGTGTGCGTGTGCGTGTGCGTGTGCGTGTGCGTGTGCGTGTGCGTGTGCGTGTGCGTGTGCGTGTGCGTGTGCGTGTGCGTGTGCGTGTGCGTGTGCGTGTGCGTGTGCGTGTGCGTGTGCGTGTGCGTGTGCGTGTGCGTGTGCGTGTGCGTGTGCGTGTGCGTGTGCGTGTGCGTGTGCGTGTGCGTGTGCGTGTGCGTGTGCGTGTGCGTGTGCGTGTGCGTGTGCGTGTGCGTGTGCGTGTGCGTGTGCGTGTGCGTGTGCGTGTGCGTGTGCGTGTGCGTGTGCGTGTGCGTGTGCGTGTGCGTGTGCGTGTGCGTGTGCGTGTGCGTGTGCGTGTGCGTGTGCGTGTGCGTGTGCGTGTGCGTGTGCGTGTGCGTGTGCGTGTGCGTGTGCGTGTGCGTGTGCGTGTGCGTGTGCGTGTGCGTGTGCGTGTGCGTGTGCGTGTGCGTGTGCGTGTGCGTGTGCGTGTGCGTGTGCGTGTGCGTGTGCGTGTGCGTGTGCGTGTGCGTGTGCGTGTGCGTGTGCGTGTGCGTGTGCGTGTGCGTGTGCGTGTGCGTGTGCGTGTGCGTGTGCGTGTGCGTGTGCGTGTGCGTGTGCGTGTGCGTGTGCGTGTGCGTGTGCGTGTGCGTGTGCGTGTGCGTGTGCGTGTGCGTGTGCGTGTGCGTGTGCGTGTGCGTGTGCGTGTGCGTGTGCGTGTGCGTGTGCGTGTGCGTGTGCGTGTGCGTGTGCGTGTGCGTGTGCGTGTGCGTGTGCGTGTGCGTGTGCGTGTGCGTGTGCGTGTGCGTGTGCGTGTGCGTGTGCGTGTGCGTGTGCGTGTGCGTGTGCGTGTGCGTGTGCGTGTGCGTGTGCGTGTGCGTGTGCGTGTGCGTGTGCGTGTGCGTGTGCGTGTGCGTGTGCGTGTGCGTGTGCGTGTGCGTGTGCGAGTGTCTGTGTGTGTGTGTGTGTGTGTGTGTGTGTGTGTGTGTGTGTGTGTGTGTGTGTGTGTGTGTGTGTGTGTGTGTGTGTGTGTGTGTGTGTGGTGTTGTTTCAAGGGGAAATATGATCCACTTGGCAGTCAACTTAGGATAGTGTCGTGAATAATCCGGAACAGCATACATGTATACTGTAGGACATCGATACTACTGACGCAGATCGATACTGATAATCTGGACCCGATCATTTGAAAACCTCATCAAGCGGACAACATTTCACCATGGCGAATCTACAACTCATTCCTTGGCTTAGTGCGTTAGTCTCGTATAGGAATTATTTCGGTAACGTTAAAAACCATCTAGATTCCACAACAAAATGTCAGCTCGTTCATGCAAGCATTTTATTTTTAAACTGTTACTTAATGTATAATATTCTCGCTCAAAAATGTGAAAATAAAAACCAGATACGCAACGCACCAAAATTAAAATACCGGAGACACTCATAGTGACTGACGCCTTACCTCGGAGACACTCGTAGTGACTGACGCCTTACCTCGGAGACACCCATAGTGACTGACGCCTAACCTCAGAGACATTCACAGTGACTGACGCCTTACCTCGGAGACACTCGTAGTGACTGACGCCTTACCTCGGACACACTCGTAGTGACTGAGGCCTAGCCTCAGAGACACTCGTAGTGACTGACGCCTAACCTCGGAGACACTCATAGTGACTGACGCCTTACCTCGGACATACTCGTAGTGACTGACGCCTTACCTCGGAGACATTCACAGTGAATGACGCCTTACCTCGGAGACACTCGTAGTGACTGACGCCTTACCTCGGACACACTCGTAGTGACTGACGCCTAACCTGGGAGACACTCATAGTGACTGACGCCTTACCTAGGACATAATCGTAGTGACTGACGCCTTACCTCGGAGACAGTCATAGTGACTGATGCCTTACCTCGGAGACACTCGTAGTGACTAAAATCTTACCTCGGAAACACTCGTAGTGACTGACACCTTACAACGTAGACATTCGTAGTGACTGATGCCTTACAACGGAGACACTCGTAATAACTGACGCCTTACAACGAAGACACTTATAGTGACTGACGCCTTACCTCGGAGACACTCGTAGCTACTGACGAGGTACAGCTTGAGGTCGTCTGGACAGTCCGTCTGTGCGCTCATCGCCTTGTCCGGTATGGCGATCTCACAGCGGTGGCGGCCGGAGCACCGGGCGTCGGCGATGGACAGTACGTCGGACGAACAGCCCAGGTAGCCGTAGTTACGACTGATGCACCGACTGGACTTCATCCTCCCGTACTGGGCTTCTCTCATCACGATCACGTGACCGGCTGGACACTCGGCCACGAACGACTCCCAGTGACAGTACGGCCTCGTCTCCGGGGTGGAGGACGCGACTAGGGACAGAGGACAGGGGAGGGTGTAAAAATATGTGTGTGCGTACGTGAATAAAAATAGCTTTTACAACGACGTCGATGAGATTTTAGGGAAGCAAAACCACTACACTATAGTGATGGGAGATTTCAATGTGCAAATAGGGAAATTAACAAACTCTACGAAAACGGCAACAGGCAAATGTTAGCTCGAATTTAGGAACGAAAGCGGCGACACCGTGGTAGACTTGGCAAGATCAAGAAAGTTCAAAATTATGAATACCATGTTCCAGACGAAAGCAGGGAGGAGATGGACGTGGAAAAGCCCAAACGGTGTAACGAAAGCCGAGATTGACTACATCCTAACAAACAGGCCAGACATTGTCACAGGCGTAACAGTCATCAACCAGGTCAACATTGGAAGTGACCACAGACTCGATATGAGCATCATCAAATTGGACGTAGAGGTGGAAAAGAATAAACTGATAACCAAGCGGCCACCAACAGTATAAGCCGAACAAATAGGATAAAAAAGCTCGAATTTTAACTCGAATTGAGAAACCTATTCGAGACACTACAAGAACTAGACGACATCGACACTGAGCGAAACCATCACAGGCATGATCCAACAATGCGCGTCAAGAGTAGCTAAGGCAACCAACAAGCCACTGAAATTGAGGACGTCGTCACCAACACGAGCCCTGAAGACGAAACGACGAGAAATGGTAGAAAACGGCGACGATAAACAACCAATAGAGTACGTAGAAATATGCAAGACCATCACAATTAAAGTAAATGAGGACATCAGGAAATTCAACCAATAGATCATACGAGAAACGGTCGTGACATCAAACACCTTGAGGAAAGTCCAAAGAACGAAGAAGCTAGGCATAGACAGACTAATCACACACCTAGACAAGCATGGCAGAGAAATCAACGATCAAGATACGATCATAGAACGAATAGATGAATTATATACAGAGCTATATGACAGTGAACACAGTACCATAATCCACACTGACCCAAAATATGTATCAGAAATAGCATCGTGGGAAGTGGAATTACCACTACTCGATATGAAGAACGAGACAGCAACAGGCAACGACTATATAAAGATCGAGAAACTAAAAGCACGAGAAGATATCATCCATCTGGAAAACACTTGCTAAAATGTACATTAAATGCTTATTAGAAGAAAAAACGAACACCTACACCATGCAAGAACGCATATATGTGGTAATCTTCAAGAAGAGAAATAAGAAGGATATCAAGAACTACAGAGAGATGCTTATGTTCAAGCTTCTATAAAATACTCACGAAAGTACTAGAAAAGGCTAAAGAAGACACTCGACAATAACCATTAACTTGAGAAGCTGGATTCAGAGACATTGAAAGCAGGAGAAGATACCATCTCGTAGACAGTGCTAAGCTGCAGACTAACTGCTTATTAGAAAGACGAAAACCCATAGCGTGGAAGACCACTAAGATGGTGATAATCTTCAAGAAGGGAAATAAGAAAGATCGCAAGAATTACAGGCCAATATGTCTACACTCAAACATAAATAAAGTACTCACGGATCGGATGTACCAACGAAAAGGCAAGAGAAGACACTCGACGAAAACCAGCCACGAGAGCAAGCTGGAATCCGAAGCAGATACTTAACGACAGACCACACCCACGTCGTAAACCAATTGAAGGAGAAGTGCCACTCATGCAGTAATGACCTCGCTTCAAGGATAGGAGATAAACCATATGTACAACGAACTCGTGAAGGAAATCTAAACCCACATCTCGATGTTAGTCCTCCTACACAATGAGTGCAAAAAGATCAACATCAGGAGATGAGTACGGCAGATAGACTGTTAATATCTTAGTCATTTTCGCTTCTGCGACGACCTACTCATATGCACTAATACACCATAATTGTTATGAACTTAATGGAAACTGCGTATCACCACCTGGAAATCCTACGAAAGGCAGAGACCTAGAGGAAGGCCGGCGAGATGGTGGAGAGACGAACTAGACGACTACTGTAAGGGCGCCATCTGTCACAGGACAAGATAGGCAGATGAGGTAGCAGCATGCTGAGACCTTCAACCAACCACGGGACAGTATGGTTGCAGAATGATGATGATGTATGTATACAATGTGTTAAATATACAGTGGCATTCATCTGTTAACTTTGAATGTATATATACATATATATATATATATATATATATATATATATATATATATTCATATATATATATATATATATATATATATATATATATATATATATATATATATATATATATATATATATATATATATATTCATATATATATATATATATATATACATACATACATACATACATACATACATATACATACATACATACATACATACATACATACATATATACAATGTAAGACATATCACGCTCACTATAATCTACTTGACAACACATAAATACAACACAAGACGTGCATCTTTTACGAGAATGTACGAGTGCTCCGCCTTGCTCACATGAAACGTTACACCGACATCCTCACACCACTTAGACCAACAGATCGACGTCTACAGTTACAGCAGCACGAACAGAGCGGTATAACAGCAGCAGCTGCAATAGCAGCAGCAGCAGCAGCAGCAGCAGCAGCAACAACAGCTGTTCAGTGCAGTGCAGTGCAGTGCAGTGCAGTGCAGTGCAGTGCAGTGCAGTGCAGTGCAGTGCAGTGCAGTGCAGTGCAGTGCAGTGCAGTGCAGTGCAGTGCAGTGCAGTGCAGTGCAGTGCAGTGCAGTGCAGTGCAGTGCAGTGCAGTGCAGTGCAGTGCAGTGCAGTGCAGTGCAGTGCAGTGCAGTGCAGTGCAGTGCAGTGCAGTGCAGTGCAGTGCAGTGCAGTGCAGTGCAGTGCAGTGCAGTGCAGTGCAGTATAGTGCAGTGCAGTGCAGTCACAGCAACTGCGATATATGCCTACCTGCCCCCCCCCCCACGTTCTCTACATACAAACACATATGATAGTTTAATATTTTACTCAAAACAATCCTGTCTAAGGCAGTCCTATGAGAGGTTTATTGACAGAGATATGTCATTATCTTGAGATACTGAGTAGTCAACGAGTTATCCTACTACTCTGTGGGGGGGGCATTCGTTTTCCTTGACCTGGATATCAGGTAAAAGGACAATAGCTGTTGGCGAGTTTTCCGAAAGACAAAGACAAAGCGGGACACGAAACGTGTCACCCTAGTGGCCGGCGGCAGGTGGAATCACCAGTAGGGTGCCCTAATTACTAGACCACCGCGCCCTACACGAGAATGACATTGTCTTACACGAGAAGACATCACCTGCACCGATCAAGTCGCCGAGTAATTCAATCATATTTGTGGTCGTCGCCCGTTCTTGCCCGAAGACCTCGAGTGATGGGTTACCGCTACGCGTCATCAACACACATGGGTAATACTTTATTTATGCAATATCATTAAGTTACGTACCGACCAGCGTCATTTTTGTTTCGATATTGGTCATGCACGAAATTTAGTCAGTTGACGTCGCGTCGTATTGGCATTATGTGTAGGATGATAACACAGGTGGGCAAACTCTACAGGTGCAAACCTTTGAAGGAGGATAGATGAAAAGAAACCATTATTGCCGGCAAATATGTCTTATCGGTGCATGGATATTACTACACATGATTGATTGATTGATTGATTCATTCATTCAATGTAAAAATGTAAGCATGCACATAGGTAAAGCGTAAATACTTAGTACAATAATATATATATATATATATATATATATATATATATTATATGATATGATATGATATGATATGATATGATATGATATGATATGATATGATATGATATGATATGATATGATATGATATGATATGATATGATATGATATCATATCATATCATATCATATCATATCATATCATATCATATCATATCATATCATATCATATCATATCATATCATATCATATCATATCATATCATATCATATCATATCATATCATATCATATCATATCATATCATATTATATTATATAAACATAAGTGACCCGCCACGCCATAATGAGACGCTTCTCGCTGGAGTTTATAACGATATACGAGCCAAAACATTATGGCATTGATAGTTTTTCAAAAATGACTTTCCAGCGGCAATCTTTCCCAAATAGTATGATCTAACATATGTAAGTTGTTTAAATGTCATGACTAATGTTTAAATGTGTTTATCTGGGTGTGTTTTGACAACTGTCGAACGTCATTTAAAGAGTGTGATTGTTTTAGACACGAATAATTACCCACTTTCCCTTCAAGAATAATCCAAGTAAATTGTCTCCGATGGCGCTATGTTTGGTACTCCCGGACAGTTGGATTTCTATTCTAAACTCTGACAGTATTTTCATTAGAGACTTTCCATAAATTTGCATGTTAATGGAGCTTTCGTAAAGGCTAAGCGTCACCTCGTAACCAAAAATCAGCTCTCTGATTGGCCAGCTGTCATTCCCGGTCTTTTGTTTACGCGAATTTGCCATTGACAATTCACTGTTAAAACGAACGATTTCAGTATTATGATATGAATTTAGGCAAGACAACATTGTCTTTTATCTTCTAAATGAAACTGCTTGCTGTGGCCTCAGCGATACGAGTCTTAGAGATGTGGCAGTCGATTATTTCATGCATGACTGTGAGTGATTGTGACGGAGTATTTTTGGCAGTTTAGTTTTACCCACTAGCACCACGCTAAAATCCGGTAGTGGTACCTAATTTTCCTCACCACTAAATATACAATACGTAAAACAATGTAATATAATGATTAACTTAATAATAATGTAATGAGTGTGTAATGTAGTGACTGTTTCTTCAGCTTCTAGCAGCTTCCATGAAATGTACAACTGCACGAAACATGATACCGGATCGGCCGTCGCCCGGGTTACCAAGGACCGCGCTGTTCGACCTCATCTTCCGTCGACAGTGGAAAATCAGCTAGGAAGAAGAAGACAAAGAAGACAACTACTGACAATTGGACAATGGAACGTCAGGACTCTCCTCGACCGAGAAGGAGCTAACCGACCAGAAAGACGTACGGCACTAGTAGCAATGGAACTTGCCAAATACAACATCGACATCGCCGCCCTATGTGAAACAAGGTTCTCAGAGTCTGGTAGTCTCGACGACTTGGAATACTCTTTCTTCTGGAGTGGCAAACCCGAAGGAGAAAGAAGGGAGGCCGGAGTGGGCTTTGCTATCAAAAAGGATATCATCACAAAGCTGACAGAAATGCCACGGCCAGTAAGTGACAGAATCATGACGATGAGACTACCTCTGAGCAAGGACAACTTTGCTACAATTATCAACGTGTATGCTCCGACAATGACGAACCCAGACGAAAACAAGGAGGCCTTCTACAACCAGCTCACAAGTGTGCTCAGGGGCATCCCTCATACCGATAAGCTACTGCTGATAGGAGACTTCAATGCGAGGATAGGAAGAGACAATGACAAGTGGCCCTTGGTCATGGGCAAACATGGGATTGGGAAATGCAACTCCAATGGCGAACTTCTACTGGCTCTGTGCTCTGAGTTCGAACTGATAGTGACGAACACCATTTTCAAGCAGAAGGATGAACGCAAGACCACCTGGATGCATCCTCGTTCCAAACACTGGCATATGATCGACTTCATCATCACGAGGTGTCGGGATAAGATGGACATCCACAGCACCCGAGCCATGCGTGGAGCAAACTGCTGGACCGATCACCAGATGCTGAGATCAAAAGTGGCTTTCAGAATACGACAAAAGCACAACAGGCAAGGGACAAATAAGCCGACCAAGCTCAACACTGCAAAACTAAGTACCATCAGCCATAGGGAGAGGTTTGAGCAGGAGATGGACAGTGCTCTCGCCCACTGGGAGGAGAAGGAAAACTCAACACCAGACGAGGAATGGGCAGCTCTGCTGCAGGTTGTGTACAACACAGCCAAGACATATCTTGGCAAGCCAGACAGAAAACACCAGGACTGGTTCGACCCCAACGACCAGGAGCTACAGACTCTTATGAGCAGAAGAGACCAAGCCCACCAGAGAGTGTTGCAAACCAGGAGCACTAGATCCACCACTGCAGCATACAAAGATGCCTGCAGACTGCTACAAAAACACACCCGTGCACTGAAGTCGGACTGGTGGGAAAGGAAAGCAGTGGAGCTGCAGAGATCTGCCGACAGTAACAACATGAAGGGCTTCTACAATGGACTGAAGGAAGTGTGGGGACCCAAAAAGAAGGGACCTGTTCAACTAAAATCAACAGACGGAATGGAAACCTTCTCTGACAGCAAGAGAGTTGTGGCAAGATGGAGTGAACACTTCCAGAAGCTACTTAACGTCCCTGGCGACATAGATCACGAAGCTCTGGACAACATCCCGCAGCGCATTACCAAGACAAGCCTTGATGAGATTCCAACTATGGATGAGATGGCTAGAGCAATCGCCAGCCTGAAAGATGGCAAAGCACCTGGAGGAGATGGAATTCCTGCAGAAGTATGGAAGCATGGAGGAGACAATCTGTTCAGCAGACTGCACCAACTAATCACCAATGCCTGGGAGATGGGTTCTGTACCACAAGCATGGAAGGATGCAAGCATTATAACCATCTACAAGAAAGGTGATCGAACAGACTGTGGGAACTATAGAGGAATCTCTATTCTTTCCATAGCAGGCAAGATCTTCGCCAGGATCCTCCTCAACAGACTATCTACCCACCTAACACCAGAGGTAGTTCCGGAGACACAATGTGGCTTCAGAGGTAACCGGAGCACCGTGGATATGATATTTTGTCTCCGACAACTACAAGAAAAGTGCATTGAGCAGGACCGACCACTGTACATGGTATTTGTCGACTTCAGTAAGGCGTTCGATACAGTTGGGAGGACCGGACTATGGCAGCTACTGAAGAAGTATGGCTGCCCAGAGAAGTTCACAACAATGATCGAGGCACTACATACCGGAATGATGGCGACTGTTAATGTTGGAGGGGAAGTCTCGGAATCGTTCAGGGTCACAAATGGGGTCAAGCAAGGCTGTGTACTGGCGCCCACGCTCTTTTCCATCTTCCTATCAGCAATGCTCGACAATGCTTTCCGAGACATGGGGGATGGCATCTACATACAGTCCAGACAGAGCGCTGACCTATTCAACGTCGCACACTTCAGAGCGAAGACCAAGACTACACGGATACTGATGAGGGAGCTGCTATTCGCAGATGACAGTGCACTGGTTGCACACTCTGCTGAAGAGATGCAGAAAATAGTGGATGCTTTTTCCAATGCGTCAAAGAAGTTCGGCCTGAAGATTAACATCAAGAAGACCGAGGTGCTGTACCAACCCAACTCTACAAGAACCCGAGAGGAGGATATCATGGTTGATGGAAACAAGTTGAACTCTGTTATGGAATTCACCTACCTCGGAAGCACTATATCAAGTGACGGATGCATTGACGATGAAATACAGAGGAGGATGGCCAAGGCTAGTGCATCTTTCGGCCGACTACGCCAGAGACTCTGGAACAACCACCATGTGTCCATGCGGGTTAAAGGCAAGATATACCGTGCAATTGTGCTGTCCACCCTCCTATATGGAGCCGAGGCCTGGACAGTGTACAGACGACAGGTGAAAAAGTTGCACGCCTTCATGATGCGACATCTGCGTTCGATCATGAGGATAACCTGGATGGACAAAGTGACAAACAAGGAAATACTCGAACGGACAGGGCTGCCATCTATGGAAGTTCTTCTGATCAGAAAGAATCTCCGGTGGACTGGACACCTCATGAGGATGTCATCAGACAGGCTACCGAAGCAGGTTCTCTACTGCCAACTGTCTTCTGGTCACAGAAAGAGAGGGCGCCCTCGTCTCCGGTTCAAAGATACCATCAAGAGAAACCTGAAGCTGAGAGACATAAAGATCGACTCCTGGACATCACTCTCACAGCAGAGAGACAAATGGAGAGCAAGAGTCAAGTGATGGAAGCAGTCTTTGTCGCTTTGCGACCGACAGCATGATGATGATGATGTTTCTTCTGCCTTATGAAAACGCACTGCGTAAAGCTTTCAAATACGCTGACTGCTATATATCACGTCCTATGTTTGCATCTGACCTGTCACTCTCGTCTCAGACTCGATGTGATGATCGTGCCTGCCTATGAAGTGTTGTATTGGTGCTGATCATGCTAAATTTTAAATATGGGTTTTAGGCTTCAAGCATAGATATACATTATCATTATTATTGTGTATTCAAACTGGTCCATCTTGAGCAAAACGTGTCCGCAAGAAGTGAAATCTTCACAAATAAAGGAGTGAACACTTTAAAGCCGTTTTTTTCAGATTAGTACATTTTGCATTTTCGACATTCAAATAGGTGTATCTCCGGAAATAATGTGACTATAAATAAAATTGAGGTATCATTACTTCCGTCTGAATCTGCTCTATCCAAATATGAAATAAAACGCCCTACAATTATTTTCGAGAAGTGTCTCATATATATTATAATTATATGCAGCTATATATATATAGAGAGAGAGACAGAAAAAAATAATATACATATTATTTGTGTGTGTGTGTGTGTGTGTGTGTGTGTGTGTGTGTGTGTGTGTGTGCGTGCAGCTATGACATGCACGCTCACGCACGCATGCATGCACGTACGGAATAACGCGTACACATAGACAAGGAGCCTTATCCCAGCGGTCACCAGGGACCAGTGACAGTGGGCGGCGACTTGGCGGTCAATTTGACAACGGATCGTATTTGAGAGAATAAAGAATTAAAGATGCTGCGCCGGGCGATAGGATCAAGTCGTTTTCAATCTAGGCACGCTCTTGGTGGAGTCTTATGTCCCCGAAAATCCATAAAGCACCGAGCTGGTCCATGTTATGGGAGCTTGTAGTTCGTTGCGTTTCTTGCAAGCAATGTCCGCGAAACGTTGGACGCTGCAGCTCGATCGAAAGCCTCTGTTGTTTAATTCTCAAACTTTGACGTTGTATATCGTCGAAAATAAATATATACTGTGATCAGCACTTTAACTCTCGCTATGAGTTTTCGTTATCATGGAACATCTGGTTTAAAGGAAGAACATTGAAATCGACATACTGGATTAGTGTGCATTGCATACTGATTCACAGACATTACGAACATATTATGGGATAACGTCATCACGATTGAATGTGTTATTTATATCGAAAGTTGTCTACCAGCTGTATATTTAAAACATTTGAAGCTATCTAAACCGCAAAAATACAAGTTGAAGGTATTCATTCTTCTCTAGTCCTAAATTCAATCTATCACAACCGCTAAACGACGATCATGTCATCGTAAGGCATGTGTAGCAAAGTACACATAAATAAAGTGATACCCGCAGAATACGCGATGCAAACGGTACCAAACTAACTACCGGAATACAACCAATACGCAAATGGCAATCAGTTCGGAATAACAGATGTTAATAATAATAATAATTTATTTCTTATATAGCTCTCCGTCCAAATAATTGTTCTGGGGCGCTTTATACAATGAGTCTTCCTAATTGAGTTAAACTAATAATAAAAATAAATAAATAAAACGCAAATACAATACTACTTTGATAATATATGCATATGCTAATAAAGACAATCATGTTCCCTTAAAATACCAACATAAATTTGCACCCAACTATACAGTGTATTAAATAATAATAATAAATTAATAATAAAGAAAAAAGATAATAATAATAATTAAATAAATAAATTAGTATAAATATGTGATGACTAAATAAAATAGTAAAGATATGTAATAATTAAAATAATAAATAAATTAAATTAAAATAAATGGAGGAATAGCTGATTAATTAATTACGATCGTCGGTTGTCAAAATAATAAGCTGTGAAAAGATGTGTTTTAAGTGCAACCGTAAACTGGTTAACACTCGTTCATTGGCGCACTGTAAGGGGTAGTTGGTTCGTTGTTCGTTGTATCAATGTCCCAACATTTACGCATTTGCTCCGTACACGACCAAGTAGCGTTGTTGTGATGTTACCGCTGCACTTGATATTCTATGCGATTACCGCAAACTCTAATCCACTCGCCCGGGCCATTATGCCATTCTGCTTGGGAGAGCATTGCCACGCAGTCACGTGATGTAGGACTCTTGCGGCCGAGCACTGCGAGCCCCCCCCCCCCCGCCCCGCGGACCCCGCACGAGGAAAACCATGATCGATAATCAGTCAATTTTACAGAGAAGTCATTTGTTTCATTTGTTTACCTTTCAAAGCCGCTCGCTATGGAGCGTTAATAAGCCGCACGCGCACACAAAGAAATCTAACGCGCCGTCCCCATTGGGATGAATAAGTCCATTAGAGTCGGCGACGTATCACTGAACATTGGCGACGTCAGCATTTGATGCCTGAGAGTTTAATTGTCTAGGCGCGGCCGAGACTACATCGCTTCCTTTGTCGGTGTCGTACTGTATCACTCAAAATAACGACATCCTCGGGCAGACAATTGGCAGCCTCAGGAAGAGCTCTGGGGGGAAATGTCATTATCGTAGGACAACTTTTGTAAGACAGAGTCAAGAAAATACATTTCTGGAGTGGCAACGCACTGGCCGTGTTATGACAGTTATGAGTGCAGGGGCATGCGCATGCGCGTCCTCAGCCGTCCGACATGTCAAGTGTCGTGTCCTGTCTCACACTGTGTCCCACACCTCTGGATGTTGGTGGGATTGTTTAATGAGGTGCGAGAGAAAAGTGTCCGTCCGCGTGTCACATTACAACAAAGGGGCCAGCAGTAGTGACACATCGCACGCATCGAACACATGCGCGAACACATACGCTCAGATATGCACACACGTGTCCACACGCGTTTAGACACATGTACACATGAACGCATGTTTTCCATAGAAATGCAACACACAAACAAACATGCATACAAAGAAATGTCATGCGCTCACTCACTGACGCACTCACACACACACACACACACACACACACACACACACACACACACACACACACACACACACACACACACATTCACATTCACATTCACATTCACATTCACATTCACATTCACGCACTCACGCACTCACGCACTCACGCACTCACGCACTCACGCACTCACGCATTCACGCATTCACGCACTCACGCACTCACGCACTCACGCACTCACGCACTCACGCACTCACTCACTCACTCACTCACTCACTCATTAATTAATTCATTCACTCACTCATTCACTAACTCACTCACTCCATGTGCCCGG
>OZ024854.1:23027368-23032368 GCA_964017155.1 Oasisia sp. SBJ-2009
CGATGTCATTTTTACATTAATGTCGTCGTAATAGTATCGAACACTGCATTTTTTCACGCAATTGTTATTGACAGAGCGGCCGTGTATTTCTTTTCCTCAATATACCAGCTGGGACACACATCGTCAATATCGCTTTGTATGTGATCTGGGGAGTATTTATGAGCTATCATATAATTATTTTGGTTGCTGTCGTTATGGCTGTAATAATAAATATGTTTATTCTCCGCAGCAAAATGATGTACTGCGTAGAAACGTTCTCGACTGTTTGTTGATGTATGACTGTTGCCCCTATCCGCCGTCCCGTTTGATGTAAATCCCAGGGTTAGTCCGGGAGCAGAGAGGGTTAACCCTGCATTGTTGTATTAAGTTTTTTTTACTGTTGATTTTGGTAGCCAAGGGTCTCTATGTTCAAAAACTGCTTGATGACATGTTGTCACCCTTGAGCAATTTGAGGAATTCAAGATGGCGTCCAAGATGGCCGCCGTTACATATAAATGACCATAGCTCCCGACCTGTTCATCATAGGAAGGTGATTTTTGTTTCTATACCTAGGTTTTAGGGGTCAAGATATCCATTAGAACTAAGTATTATGTTAATATCGTATTACATAATGGTAATTTCCAAGATGGCTGCCAAGATGGCCGCCGTAACACAACAAATCTGGCATATCTCCTTAACTATTTACTCCAAATTAGTCGTGAAGGTGTCTATCACTGGCTATTTTGGAGACACATCTATCTGTATCAGATCAAGGTTCATATACTGATGATGTCATCTAGAAATCCAAGATGGCTGCCAGTTTACAAGCACTGGTATATCTTCTATACTATTCAATCTTGGGAAAAATATGAAAAGGTAAATGACCACAGGTGTTACATTATAACGAATGTTCTTTAATTTTAAATCTGAATTATCACACAGACTACGTACCAAAAGCATATTATACAATTCATATCTAAGGATGGCTACCACTTCACCAAGTAATTTATGCTGTCGTACATTGTGTTGCCCATGTGCATCGCAAAGACATGCAATCAACTATGGTGTCGGGTTACAGCAACCCTGATTATAGCAGACGCAAAATATTGTGCATTTCATGTTTGCAGAGTTGCAACTACAAGCACTTGAACTGCATGGAGTAGTACTGTGGCATCCACATTTTATTAGACGTAGTACCATCTCTGGGACTAGTTCGACTTCATCAGGGAGGGTGACTGGTTGAAGGGACTTGTTTTGGTCATCATTTACCCAACCATATTCCGTTGAGTCCAACTCGGGTGGATTCTGCGCTTCCAGTGACTGCCATACCAAAGCCTGATTGTGAGCTATTTTTACATTTTCTTTGAATGCCTCAGTTTTTGGTGGCAATGTACACAACTTCGGTGTTGATGACCCTTTGCCTGTTTTTGACAGCCATACCTTTAACATTGTCTCTGACATTGTACTACAGTTTGGTTGTCCATAGCACGCGGAAATGAAGGAGGTAGCCTGTTGAATAACATATTCCATAGAATGCCCTGGTGCACCCAACAAGTTAAGTGAGTGTCCCAATCGGAGTGTTTTGAGTTCAGTGGCCTCTCCAATTCCAAAATAGGAGGCAACGGTGTCACAGCCAGAAAGTGCATGTACCGGGAGTATTCTTTCGACTATCTCAGAATGCTTCTGCACAGTTTTGCCTATATCAACCACCGCCCTTCCATTGATGGGGGACTCCATCAATACAACATTCTTGATATTTGCCATGTGATGATAATGCAGCAACAGCACAAAGACGTCAGTGTCATCGGCAACAACAATGATTTTGCTTTCTGCATTTTCCGCGGCACAACTCAAGACCTGTTGGACAATGATGTTATCTGCTTCTTCGTGTGAAGTTGCCAGATCTGCCCGTGAGACGACAACTCCACCTTCACTGATTTCGATTGGCACCGGATCTGCTCATGTCACCACTAACTTGTGATGTCGTGTGTTGTCCTCGTGAAACTTTTAACCTGGACTAGATCATCAACTATCAGTTGCATCAGTTGCTTCTTTTTTTGGAAGAGGTTAGTAGAATCTTCTGCGCTGGAAGTTTACTGTTGACTTGCAAATGATGAACCCTACTGACACCAGTTGCCCTAGATCCTATGGCAACACGCTTTGTGCTGTAATCATAGTATCTGTCAAATATCAGATACACGTCCTCGACCCGTAACCTTTTTTCTATGGCATATTTGAAGTTCGCTATATAGTCCTTGACAGACCCATCAACAGGCCAAGGAACTACCCAGAGTATTGCTGAGCCACCGAGTACACTAACATTTGCACCACCACCAACTCTATCAGACACCTGAACTTGGAGAATTTTCTTCAAGGTAGATTTCGATTTCGCAATCCTCATCCTTTCATATCCTCCAGTATCATCAAACATGGACGTTGGAACTGGGGCAAGTTCATGACCAAGCACATCCTTAATGTCAATGTCCCGCTCACAAGTCTGTAGACCAATAACCCTTGAGTAAATCAAATTGGCATAAAATACATTCACAGCTCCGACCTTCACATGCTTCCTTGCATGATCCATAGTAACAATCCTCTTCGTGATGGTTTCATAAAGTCCCTGCGGTAACCGACTTTCGAAAACTTTCATTTGTTCAGTCCCGATTGTGACAGCATTGTGGACATTGACTTCAGTTGAACCAATCTGGCCGGTAACTACATTGACTATACCACTGGGGTGTGCCGCAGAATCTAAAGGATTACTGCAAGTGTTGATGTTTTGTCTGATTCCATCTTGGTCTCTCTTGTCTTCAGCGATCCTAGCTTTTGGCTCTTCATTGTGTGTTGTTTTCAGTGTCCTCATCCGTCATGTCATCCAGATCAGATTCCAACCAGCTGCATGCATGCAGACTAAGGGCCCATACCTTCAGCGTTTCTGGCTTAAGCGTGATGCCAACTATCCCCCCAGCCCCCAGGAGCATACCCATACCGCATGTAGGACGTATCACTCATCATATCGCTCCAGATGCCATTCCATAAGCCAGCAGAATGGTGCATGACATGCTCACCCTTCGTGAAGTGTGACAACACCTCTTGTGGTAGCCGTTCTATCTCACGAAGGTAGCACAACCCATATCTCGCATAGGTCACATGCCCCGCAGCAAAGAAGTATGGTAGCATTTGCTTGTAGGATGCCAGATGAAGTGGCCAGTCACCTTCGCACTCAGCCCGTACGAACATCATAGTGAGCAGGACAGGTTTTATCAAGACATCGACCCAAAGTTTGGTAGTTTGAGTCTTGCTGGCTTCGGTTTCGAGAATTTGCATGAGGTCATCACTGCAATGTAGTGGTTTAAGTTGAATGATTCCGCGAAATGCCTCTTCGGCTACCATTCGTAATTTTCTGACGTTCTGGGAAAACTTTTTTGTTATAATATAACACATGTGTTCGTCTCCCTTTTCATATTTCCCCCAAGATTGAATAGTATAGAATATATACTAGTGCTTGTAAGCTGGCAGCCATCTTGGATTTCTAGATGACATCATCAGTATATGAACTTTGATTTGATACAGATAGATGTGTCTCCAAAATAGCCAGTGATAGACACCTTCACGACTAATTTGGAGTAAATAGTTAAGGAGATATGCCAGTTTTTGTGTGTTACGGCGGCCATCTTGGCAGGCATCTTGGAAATTACCATTACGTAATACGATATTAACATAATACTTAGTTCTAATGGATAGCTTGACCCCTAAAACCTAGGTATAGAGACACAAATCACCTTCCTATGGTGAATACGTAGGGAGTTATGGTCATTTATAGGTAATGGCGGCCATCTTGGATGACATTTTGGATTTCTAGATGACATCATCAGTATATGAACTTTGATCTGATACAGATAGATGTATATCCAAAATACCCAGTGATAAACACCTTCACGACTAATTTGGAGTAAATAGTTAAGGAGATATGCCACTTCTAGTGTTACGGCGGCCATCTTGGCAGCCATCTTGGAAATTACCATTATGTAATACGATATTAACATAATACTCAGTTCTAATGAATAGCTTGACCCCTAAAACCTAGGTATAGAGACAAAAATCACCTTCCTAGGGTGAATAGGTAGGGAGTTTATGGTCATTTATAGGTAATGGTGGCCATCTTGGACGCCATCTTGGATTTCTCAAATTGCTCAAGGATGACAACATGTCGTCAAGCAGTTTCTAAAAATAGAGACCCTTGGCTACCAAAATCAACAGTAAAAAAAACTTAATACAACAATGCAAGGTTAAGGGAAAAAATGGCATTTGGCTCCCAGACTAGGTGCAATTGTAGGTTGTGTTCCTACTGTCTCCTCAAGCTAACATGTAGACTTGAGGACAAATATTTGGTGACGGAATACACTTGGTAACCGACAGTGTACTATAATTGCTGTTGTGTCCTTCCGAATGAAGGAATTTTTTTACAAGTAGTGCGTTATAACCAGAGATGATGATCGAGATCGTTAACCACTATTCATCTTAAAAGTTTGTGTTCCGTTGATAACATAATATGTTGTTTATACTTTACTGCTTAGCTAACAGATATCGAACGTTTCGCAATAAACGCTGTTTTTACATGTAATGTATACAACTGCTATAGATATATTTATTTAAAAAACAGTCATCTTTGAAACATAATCAACGAATGACGTCAATGGAGATGAATCCGTGTTCTTCCGCTCGTATTCAATTTCTTTGTTATCATCATCAGCATCATCATCATCACCAACATTGGTCGACCGAGGCCAGGAGGCCAGAGTTTAGATCCATCGTTCATTAAGGCCTAGCCAGTTGATATCTCTTCAACTTCAAGGTTTTCACAAAATGTCTTGGTGTGTCTGTTCTCCTGCGTTCTACTGTGGATATCTTTAGGATGAATAGTGCACTGGTTCTTGTGATACGATTGCAGTGGCTGGCTAGGTGTAATTTGCGAATAGTATTTGTTAGTTGTCAGTGTGTCTATATTCCCATACTAGTCC
>OZ024854.1:23037368-23039868 GCA_964017155.1 Oasisia sp. SBJ-2009
GTATTTGTTTTCACTCTACCCTTGAAGCACCCAGACAGAACAGTGGTTGTGGAATAACCAAAACATTAAGTATGCAATTCCTATTCCAATTCAACTGCTTTTCTCTAAACCAATTTCGATTCCAATTATAATTCCGTAATTGGAGTCGGAATCAGCCATCGATTCCACAATTTCAGAATTGAAATGCCCCGTGTCATATTTAAACTACAGCCCTATTCTCCCAAAAGAATATACAAAATATGCTCCTTCGATATTTACCCTGCCCTAAAATTTGACAATTCAGGTTTACGTCCTACCAGACCAGGCGGGATAAGGGCGTCGTCGCTAAACTTCGGCCCGCGCCTTAATTCGACTGCATGTTGAATTCATCCTTGAAACCCTGGCACGAATCTATTTACGGCTGGCAACATATTATCGATTATTTTTCATTGCATTCCGACGTTGGAGCCTTTGTTTGTCGCGAGGCATTGACAGTCGGTGCTTTAAGAGGAAAGACGCCGTGTACTTAACTGGGTGATTATTGAGATGGCAAACGAAGCATCTTAACGACCTCGGCGTAGTGTTTTTTTACTACCCCGCTGGCAGCGTGGTAACACGTGACATTTGGGTTAAGATTCGTGGTTGTAAATCGATATTTCAACTCAAGTGGTGTTTACAACTAGTATGCTAAGCACGTATTTTGCTAACACACACGACTGGATAGACAATGTAGATAATTGGGTTTCTTAGTGTATGTGTTTGATTGAAATCGGACTAGAATCGGATACAAGGAAGGTGCACATTCACACAGACAAACAATAAATAAACCTACGTTGTTTTAGTTATGAAACTACATCAGGACTTCTATTTCGTCTTCTGCCGTTAAGTTGGTAGTAGACATTTGTTATTAATGTTTCGTAACCATGACTGCCGGCGTGTGCACACATATTAATGTTTCACAAGACGACGCCATGGAACATACAGGGTTTCTCGTTGACACGCTGACGGGTTCTCACAGAACAACTGGCGAAGTGCCAAGTGACACTTGAAGTTCAAATATCGTTGTAGTCACATGCACGCAAGCACAGAGACAACAGCCAATATGTTACCACCAAAAAAGAAACATGATTCAGAGAGAGAGAGAGAGAGAGAGAGAGAGAGAGAGAGAAGATAGAGAGCGAAAGAAAGAGAGAGAGGGGATAGAGAGGATAGACAAGAGAAGAATGATTTGTATAGAGACAGAGAGAGAGAGAGAGAGAGAGAGAGAGAGAGAGAGAGAGAAGTGAGATTGCGTGTGTGAAAGAGATCACAGAGAGAAGAGAGAGAGAGTGAGAAAACGGAGAGAGAGAAAAAAAGAGGAGAGATAAGAGACAGAGAGTGTTTGAATGAGAGAGAGAAACGTAAACAATCATACAAGACGCGAGTACCGAGGAAATAAAAATTAATAATAACAATAAACGTATACGTCCTCGCACATACGACATATAAATAACACTCATACTTAAAGGAAACCGAAATTGTTATTACATATCTCGCCTAGTACAACCTACCTGCCGTGATGTAATACACTCGCGCTAGAACTGTCACCAAGGCGCCGAGTACGTGAGACGTCGCACTGCAAGTGTCACCCATAGTGTGGTGTATATCCGTATAGCACCAGCTCACTGATGGCCTTTCGACGTCACCTATACAGTACCGTGATATTACAACAATAATTCAAGCATCAGTCGCCACGTCCATTGTTTGCCACAATCGAAGCAACGCTGTCTATGAAGTGTTCGCCGTAGAGATTGTCACATTCGAATATCAGCTTAAGGCTTTCGAATTAAGCTACGCACGGCTTCCTGCCTAATTGCGTTCCCAGAATGTGCATGAACCATCACGCACGGAACTCGGTACTCCTTCTCTGTTGATGTTGTCCTGATGTGAAGTAGACATGTCCTTCTTGTGGACGTACAAAGAACAAGACTTGGTTCATTTGTGTGGTGAATAACGACACTGTAAATATTATGTATTGGTAACATACAACATCCATATATAGATGCTATGGATCTTATGTCGAATCACCGATATCACAATATATCCTGGTGGCTTGAGATGTGTACAATCTTGGCTTCATCAACTGGCAAAATCCTTGCAAACGTGAGAACTTCGTGAAGGTGTTTCTACTTAGCACTACACGACACAAAACTACACCAAGCACAGACCCGCAACGGTGATATGGACCGCACACCCAGTCACTGCTAAACTCCGTGTGATCTCAAGGTACGAATCTTACGTAGCAAAAGGTGGCGTGCGAGTCTCGCGATCTGCCTGTCTCACTTGATTCTAGGAGACTTGGCTGCTGCAAGACCCAGCCCGAGCTCCACGTAGAGCCCCTACGCTAACATTAAAGCCCGGCTAATCCTGATAGGCCAATAACGCGGGGTGGCGGCCGCCGACCGATCTGCGAATGCGATCCGATATTCAGACATCGACTTTATCTCGTGCGTCGCGCGGAAAACAGGCACGGAGACGAGTC
>OZ024854.1:23044868-23062368 GCA_964017155.1 Oasisia sp. SBJ-2009
TATCTTGTAGATCTCGTAATTGATGTGTATGTATATATACACACATATATATATATATATATATATATATATATATATATATATATATATATATATATATATATATATATATGTATGTATATATATGTATATATATATATATATATATATATATATATATATATATATATATACATATATATATGTATATATATATATGTATATATATATATACAAATATATTTAATATATATATGTATATATATATATATATATACATATATATGCGTATAATATATAATGATTATATATATATATATATATATATATATATAATGATTATATATATATAATATATATATATATATATAATTATTATATACATATATATATTATATACATATATATATACATATATATATATATATATATATATATATATATATATATATATATGTATGTGTGTGTGTCTGTGTGTGTTTGTATGTGCGTGTGTATGCGCGTGTGTCTGTGTATGCGCGCGCGTGTGCGTGTGTGTGCGTTACTTCATTTACTTAGCTGTTTAAAAATGGGACAATTAATAAAAATGGATAAATGAACATTTGTCTGCGCGCTGGGAATAAGAATCCCCTTAGAGCTTGTGACAAGATCCGTGGGATATTGAGGGGATTGAGTCAAGGCTTCCGTCGGCTTTGGAAAAGTTTATTTAATAACGTATTGCGGCATTACATAACAAACTAATCACGTTTTGCAGGCTCGGTCGGACGTATCCGCCGCCCTATCCGACATCTGTGCTACGACACCGGACAAGATGCAGACTTCAAATCCCTGAATAAATGTACAAAGCGCACCGGCGGACAAGAAAATGGCCACAGGTTACGACTTGACGACAACATCAAGACCTTCCTGCACTGCGCCATATCAGATGGACAGAACTGTATCTTGGACGTGTGGATATTTTGACCGCTGAGGATCGATGGAAGTCATCGATCTTCACGAGTTGTCACTGCGATCAGTGAAGGTGACACCTCACCACCGGCCATTGCGTCCTCTCCGCCCACTGCTGATCATTGCAGTCGTCTGTGGACCAACTACAGTTTTGTCTCAGACATCAGATCGCCAATGACCTTGCCACTGACCATTACATCGTCAGCAACACTTTCACTGAAAAGGTGAACATCATGGCAACCTTTCCCGACAACAACCAGATGAACCATCGCATCTTTGACTGTCCCTTATATGCCGCCAGTTCATCGAACACTTTGTCACCTGCCGTAAAATCAACCATGACCTTAGCGCCGTTGAAAATGACTTCTAGTGGCCAGCACTTTCCCGACCCCACTCGAGATCACGTGTTGATGACGTATTCCCCCCCCCCCCGCTTCTCACACACACACACACGAGCAAACTTGTTTATGGATAGTCATCTCGAAAGAAAAAGTACCACAACGAAGCCAAAGTGTAAAGGAGCACACACGTCTCTCCCAAGGGGCAATACGTCACGTCGCCTTAGGATAATTCCCAAAATTAGGTATTATAAACATTATGGTTGACAAATTACAGTAATTCGAGGACGTCAAAATTACAAGGTTATGAATAATCATTCCCATGTTCCGTTTAAGGGCTCTTCGTTTACCATCCGTCCCCAATGGTTTGTTGCTAGACGGTGCAGTGCTAACAAGCCAGCTTATGTGGCTAAATCAGCCATCCGGAAATTTCTTTTAGGCGTCGGCCAAACGTTTTCCAGTTATCTCGCTTCCTACCAAAAGCAACCGAAACCGGGTAATTTGTTTGAAAAACAAATGATACTTTTGCACATAAATAAAATGCCAGTAATTTAGGATGATATGATAGGCGGGACCGTTGCACGGCAAGCATCACCATTATCATCCATCAGTGTTTGAATAATAAATACTGAACTACAATTCGAAACTGTTAGATACAGTATGAGATTTAGAGAGAGACTAACTCTGCACCAGGTTGATTATATTACATAATAATGACACAGTACGTGTAATACTTTGGCGTAATATATATATATATATATATATATATATATATATATATAATATTATATATATGTATATATATAATGTGTATTGTTTAAATTCATTCTTAGGTTTGGTCCTACGGCAGGGACTAGATTCGGTCTCAATCCGAGTATCCGGCCCTTATAATGACATCTTTGTTCTACCACACACCATCTACACTTGTATGTATCACACACCATCTACACTTGTTAGTACCACACACCATCTACACTTATTTGTACCACACACCATCTACACTTGTTTGTACGACACACCATCTACACTTGTTTGTACCACACACCATCTACACTTGTTTGTACCACACACCATCTACACTTGTTTGTACCACACACCATCTACACTTGTTTGTACCACACACCATCTACACCACGCCATCTACACTTGTTTGTACCACACACCATCTACACTTGTTTGTACCACACACCATCTACACTTGTTTGTACCACACACCATCTACACTTGTTTGTACCACACACCATCTACACCACGCCATCTACACTTGTTTGTACCCCACGCCATCTACACTTGTTTGTACCCCACGCCATCTACACTTGTTTGTACCACACGCCATCTACGCTTGTTTGTACCACACACCATCCACACTTGTTTGTATCCCACGCCATCTACACTTGTTTGTACCACACATCATCTACACTCGTTCGTACCACACACCATGTACACTTGTTTGTACCACACAGTTCACATCGAATCGATTACAATATGTATGTGTATTACTTCGTGTTCATTCCGCATCATCTCCACTTGGTTAGACATGACCATTATCTCTTGACATTGGAGTAGTAATGTCAATTGTCGTATTTGAAATGGTCGAATGGCTAGAATTGTTTGAACATATTAGTCAATTCGCAAAACTAGGCAACTGTAAGTGGACGCGGTGGAGAACTGAAATTATAAGTAGTACATGCCCAGTCTGAACGCCGATTTACATACATTAACATCGCACTATATTTTATTATAACTGACACACACACACACACACACACACACACACACACACACACACACACACACACACACACACACACACACACACACACACACACACACTAACTGTACACATCAACACATTCTAATTAGCCGTGAACACATTAATTATGACACCTTATTGTTGCGCCGAGTATAGCAACAGCATCGTATCGAGTAACAAGTATGGCCGCCGACTACCGCTTCACACTTGACTGGCGAGTGACGCCGTTGGTCGCCGTGGGATGGGCCGGCCGTCAGTGAGGCCTCTCCCTTCTCGCGTCACATCCACCGTTGACGTCCACACGGCACTCCGACACGCCGCCATAACGTCGTCGATTCATCTACCGGCCGGCACACGTCAACTGGACACTTACGGGCACGCAGTGGCAGGAGTACACACCCATTCTAGTAACTTCATCAGTGCAATCATATGTAAGTACTGGCATTATTTATGGTTTAATTTTTTCACGTCTTGGCAACGTTCTGTTGTAATATTGTATGTTTTAATGGAATCGTTAGTGTTAAGCGCGTTGACCTTGTCAGTTATGGGAACTTTCATTATATAGCTTGACCACATGACAGCCACAACAATAGTGAATGGAACAATTTGTATTGTTTGTAATTTGTAAGTGAGACACCAAAGTAATATTAAAGAAGAGACACTATTGTTTTCTTCAAATAACATTCACATGTGGGATGGCTGCTGGAGCACGCGTGACATGATAAGTCTAGCAGCCGTGTTTTTGAGACGATGTAGCCTGCCAAAGGGTATTGGCAACTACATTATGTAACAGAGAGTTGCAACAATCAAGCGTTGATGTCACTAATGCATTGGCCACCTTCTCCCTGGTCTGTCTCTGCAAGAACTTGTTACTGTGACCGATGTGATGGATGTGGAAATCGCAGCACTAAGGCGCTACCTTTATCAACGGCTTGGATGAGTGCACCACCAGCAATGATGCTGAATTCGTTCTTTGCAGACACAGGGACAATAGGAAGAAACTAAATTTTTCTGATAATTTATTTGAGATAATTTGAAGTGAGCCACTCCTAAATTCCCATTATACATACTTGAATGCGTTGCATGGCTTCGGATCGTGATGTAGAAGTTAGATAGATGAATCTGTCCACAGCGTACGTCTGTTTCCATTGACTTTTCAGAGAATGACTGGTGCATAACGTCTGTCTTTTTGGTCGAAATGGTGAGATCGATGTTCGTGGTCCAGGCAATGCTTCACTCCGTTTGTGACTTGGATGGGGGCTGATGTCTCGCATTGCTATTTGACTCAGGCCAACATTCCATCGTGAAATTATTTGATCATGTTAATAAACGTACCTCGCCAGCAGCCACATTTGGTCAAAAGTTTCCATTAGCTATCTCGGCAAACAGTGTTACAATATTGATGAAGTCCACACAAGTGTGTTAGAGATTGTGTTGTTTTTGACACTTTTCCTGTCATGTTCTTTCTTAAAGCCCTTTCTCTGGTTCTGTGGTAACAGGCCTTGGTCAAGATGTGCAGATGGATGACCGAATAGGATTCTCGCAAGGCCTTTGCCTGCAACAGACAACAAGGATATACATCTGTGATTATCGCAGGACTGACGATTTCCCTTTTGCTTGTACATATGGATTACTGATGCAGCTTTGATTTATTGAAGGATACGTTTCTGAGCCGTCATTCCACAGAAACCATGGCCATTCCCCAAGACAGGTTTTTAGATATATCAGATGAAATGGAGTCAGCTGATGGAGTCTTGCCACTGGCGAGAAAGTTTATGGTTTCAACTGTTTCCTGTTGGGTGAAGAGCCTCGTTGACTTCGACCTTTTAAGCAAGCTGATGAATTGCTCTATCCACGTCTCTACTACGAATGTGCCCCTTTCAGTGAAAAGGGTTGTTCAGTCTGCACTTAAGAGAGGAGCTGTGGCTGAATGGACATCTGCCATCCGGCTGAGCCAGGTGTCTTGTAGCTCGCGAAGCTTCTGCTGTACCATACGCCTATTCCCGTTGAGAGCATTTTCCTTGGCAGTAGATACACACATACATGCATACACTTACTCAAACCTATTTGCAGCGCACATAAATACAAAACATACACATGCATATTGATTTTCCCATACACGAAACGATACTGCGACTGATTGTTTTTGCAGTATACGTATCGTATACTGACTACACGACAGTCGCGTTTGTCGCGTTTAGCATTTGTGATGGCATATTAGCAACTTATTATGCTACTATTATTGATGTACGTTGTGTTGTATTAAATGAGTAGTGTTAATATCCACACTATCATTGCCGTTAATCTAGCAATTAATAATCGCCGACTTCGCAAGATCGTCATAACTGATAAAATATTACGTCCGTATGGAGGAAGTAAGTCCTTTAATACTCGTTAATTCTCTGAATCAAAGGGAATGCGATCCACCAGTAATGAGCCACCATAGTCGTATATATGTTAGGCAAAAACAAGGGATAAGGCGTGTCATAACCGTCGTCACAGTTTGACACTTGCTGGTTAAATTATTGCGCCATAACGTGTGATATCGGACACTTCACTAGATTCTTCCACTTTGATATCAAATTCATAGTTAATGTGACATGTTCATTGTAGTTGCAAATGGTTAATCCATAATAGTTATGTTAGGTGCATAATACCAAAACGTTGTCTTTTGTCTATGGATACACCCACACACACCCCCCACACACAAACAAACACATACACACACACCCACACACCCACACACACACACCCACACACACACCCACCCACACACACACCCACACACACACACACACACACACACACACACACACACACACACACATACAGACACACACACACACACACACACACACACACACACACACACACACACACACACAGACACACACATACAAACACACACACACACACACACACACACACACACACACACACACACACACAAACACAAACACAAACACACACACACACACATATACAGACAGACAGACACACACACACACACACACACACACACACACACACACACACACACACACACACACACATACACACACACAAACACACAAACAAACAAAGAAACAAACATACACACATATATTCACACAAACACACACAAACACACACACTCACACACACTCACACACACACACACACACACACACACACACACACACACACACACACACACACACACACACACACACACTCATACGTAAACACACGCACGCAGAATGTTCTGCTAATTGCGTATATGCTAGCAACGTTCTGTTCCTATAAACAAAAGCGTAATCTATGGCACTGCATGCATCACAAAGACGCTACACATGTTGCACTCTCAGCAAGCGACACACCTATGTATCACCGTGCTGTCTGCGTGGTGTCACCGTGGTGTCACCGTGGTGTCACCGTGCTGTCTGTGTGCTGTCTGTGTGCTGTCTGTGTGCTGTCTGTGTGCTGTCTGTGTGCTGTCTCCGTGCTGTCAGCGTGCTGTCTCCGTGCTGTCTCCGTGCTGTCGCCGTGCTGTATCCGTGCTGTCTCCGTGCTGTCTCCGTGCTGTCTCCGTGCTGTCTGTGTGCTGTCAGCGTGCTGTCTCCGTGCTGTCTCCGTGCTGTCAGTGTGCTGTCTCCGTGCTGTCTCCGTGCTGTCAGCGTGCTGTCTCCGTGCTGTCTCCGTGCTGTCTCCGTGCTGTCTCCGTGCTGTCTCCGTGCTGTCTCCGTGCTGTCTCCGTGCTGTCTCCGTGCTGTCTCCGTGCTCTCTCCGTGCTGTCTCCGTGCTGTCTCCGTGCTGTCTCCGTGCTGTCTCCGTGCTGCCTCCGTGCTGTCAGCGTGCTGTCTCCGTGCTGTCTCCGTGCTGTCTCCGTGCTGCCTCCGTGCTGTCTCCGTGCTGTCTCCGTGCTGCCTCCGTGCTGTCTCCGTGCTGTCTCCGTGCTGTCTCCGTGCTGTCTACGTGCTGTCTCCGTGCTGTCTCCGTGCTGTCTCCGTGCTGTCTCCGTGCTGTCTCCGTGCTGTCAGCGTGCTGTCTCCGTGCTATCTCCGTGCTGTCTCCGTGCTGTCTCCCAGCTGTCTCCCAGCTGTCTCCGTGCTGTCTCCGTGCTGTCTCCGTGCTGTCTCCGTGCTGTCTCCCAGCTGTCTCCGTGCTGTCTCCGTGCTGTCTCCGTGCTGTCTCCGTGCTGTCTCCCTGCTGTCTCCGTGCTGTCTCCCAGCTGTCCTCGTGCGACGTGGTTCAATCTAGTTTCATCTCACTGTTACCTTCCAGCTGCCACAGCGCCATGCATGCCTTCGGTCTGAGACTAAAGAAAGTGAGTCGTCTGTCGGGGTTCCTCGTTGTCGCCTGTCTTCTCCTCTACCTGCATCACAACCCACTGTTGACACTGGACCGCCTGGAGCGCGACATGGAGCAACAACCGACTCCAGACATGTGGTGGCTGAAGGTAAGATCGTGTGTTCTACGACGCCTACACTAAACGGAAACCTGCCTTGTTCCTTCCGTCGGGCCATTGTCACGGGCCGGATGTGTCCCATTGTCCCGTGTCAGCAGTTGACAAATGCGTACTGCGTGCGCAAGTATTAACTTCTCCCTCTAGCGGGGCGCCATAGCTAACCTATTGTTCATTTTGTGATAAATGCATCAAATTTGGTACATCTATGGCTTAATATATTTAAAAGAAATCTGGAAATTGGACCATTGCATATTAGCATTTCCATGACCAACAATTACTGGCATAGACCACTTTGGCCACCCCAAGCTGCTGTTTTCATGATTTCAGAACCACACATATTATTTAGATACATGTTAAAGTAATACATTATGTTTTATTACAATCTCATTCAATATCCAAATCCTACAAAATGGTGAGATTGTCTCTACATGTTATAGTGATAACTGGATTAGCAGTTATGTATTAACATAAGCCATATAACAATATTCAAAGAATGTACTGGAGCTATTAATTAAGCTACTTACGTTATTTGAAAGACCAGAATAATTGTTGTATACTATTTGAACCACTATACGAACACATCTTGATCATATAAATTGGTCACTAGGGCAAGACATCTTACCATTGTAGACTTGCCCCAGTCTTAGTGCGCGCCTGTTCAGCCACGGAACGACGTCAGAAACTTCTTAAATTTAGGATAACCTTTTCGAGACATGACGAAATAAATCTAAAGCTATTTGGCTTCTTGTCTTTAGTATTTTGACGACATTAAAATCATCATAACGTCATCGGCAGGGTTCCATTCTCAGTTTGCTTCCTGTGTTTATGAGTCATAGATCACACCATTGGATGGATATATGTATATGTGCACGTGCGTGTACATGCATAACCGTCATCATTATCATCATCGTCATTGTGCAGTGGTAGAGTCCCGTCGATTGGCGAATGCGTCTGCCTGTCTCGCGCAATCCTCGCGCTACAAGTAGATATGGTGGACTGGTGCCCTTCCAGCACACATCCAGCTCTCCATCGTCTCGCCGGTCTTCCTCTAGATCGTTTCCTGTCATAAGGGTTCCAGGTGGTGATACGCGATGTCCATCAGTCATCTCGTATTCTATGGACGTGCCTTGCCCAGGTCCAATTCCGTCTTCTCACTTCTTCAGTCACATATGTGTCCTTTGTCTTTTCTGTTCCCCATACTTATCTACTGCCCAAGTGTGACATGTTTAATATACCTTTCTTTCCATCTTTCTTTGAGCAGTTTATAGCATATGCTTAGCATGGTGTGGTTTGTCAGTGCCCATGTTTCCACGTCGTACGTTATTGCTGAAGTTAGGCAAAATTGTAGATTAGATTTATGATTTATTTCTTCCAGCTGGTGGATATATATATATATATATATATATATATATATATATATATATATATATATATATATATAATATATAGAATTTAATATATATAATATATATATAATATATATAATTTAATATATATAATATAATATCCATGTAAGAATTGATCTTTTTCAGTACATAAAGGACTTACTGATATATTATATTACTATAGTGCATGAATAGTTGACTTGGCGCGAAGCTGTTAGAAATGTGATATCTAGGATATTTAATAACCACATACAAATATGACATAACCTGAGAGTGTCGAACGTAAGCATTGTCATTCGTTACAGTAGTAATGTTTTTACGCTACGAAATAACGCTTTGTGTTGCTGACACCTTTGGATAGAGTAAACAATCATTTAACGACTCGTTGAGACTTCTTCGTATGGTTGCATTAATCATCTCATTCAACCGCCGATTGTTGTTTCAGGTATATGTTGTAATATGAGACATTACTACATATTATGATGTTTATTCATGTTTTGAATATTTACTTATAATTATATAGTTTGTATGTCATGGTTTATATGTCATGGTGGATCACGTGGCCTGCCAGACGAAGTGTCTCATGATATCATTCGTGCAGAAGCAGTTGTTCCTTTCTCATCCGAGCTTGTGCTAATATCCTGATATTTCTTTTAAAATGAAATCAATACATTTAATACAAATCTGTTATTTATTTGCGAAAGGTGGCTATAGTTTCATAAACGTTTATTGTAATAGGAAGTTGTTTTTATATTGTTGGCGCAGCTGCAAATAAAGCCCGTTTGCCTATATTGAGCTCAGTTTCAGGAAAGAAACATTGTTTGGAAACGGATGGTGTAAGGGTCCTATGGATATCAGGGAAAACTAGCACATTAAGTAAGTGCGGTAGCCAAACAGTAGCCAATATTCTCTTCGCAGATTTTTCACCGGCTTTAAATTTGATGCAGTCTCATATCTTAGCACATAAATTCATTTATGATGTTTATCTTGGACACCAGCTTTTTGCCTGGATCGATGATTTCTTGTCGTGTAGGCGTCAGTGTGGTTTTTGTTAATTGGAAATGTTCTGACATGAGGTTGACACTCACAGAATCCCCTCAGGGCTGTTGTCTCTCACCCCTTCTATACATCTCGTACACTGACAGCTGTAGAAGTGCACATGCAGACAGGATTTTAGTTCAAATTGCTGATGACAGTGCCTTATTTTCACTTCTCTAAGGTTCGTAACAAGACCACTGTCTGGCATTACGAGATTTGTTGGAGTGGTGTGATGATTCCTGTTTAAAGTTTGAAGAGTTAGTAATAGATTTCAGAAAGCACAGTCACAATCCTGAACAAAATACACCATTCATGATCAGAAGGTTAACATTGTCACCAATTACATAAACTGAGGTGCAGTGTTTGATAGCAAACTTAGATGGGATGACGACACTGGAATCATTGTCAAGAAATATCAGCAGCTACTGTATATACTTGGAAAACTAAACTCAATTTATGTTGATAAAACCATTTAAAATATGTTTTACAAATCAATTATTGAGAGCGTTCTTTGTTTTCCATTTATCTGCTGGTATTTCAACATAAGTGTTAAGAACAGGAACAGTTTAGCAGAAGACTACATTTCAGCTCAACATTAATTGCAGACACTCAGAGAGACATCACTAAATTCTGCGAAGAACAAATCGTTAGGAAGGCTCATTCTATTTCAGTGGAAGTCATGTCCTTTATCCAAAATTTGAGACTATACCTTCGTTTGTGTGTGTGTGTGTGTGTGTGTGTGTGTGTGTGTGTGTGCGCGTGCGTGAGTGCGTGTGCGTGCGCGTGTGTGTGTGTGTGCATATTATATCATATTTTGTTTCACATGTTATACACAATGCCCATCTGAAAAAAAATGTAATTGCCCTTACAGGGACACAATAAAGTGTTATTGTATTGTACTGTATTGTATTGAATTCGATATACAACTGGATGCCAGTACAACTACTTGAGTAGGTATAGTGATGTTGAGTAACACGCATGCCAAACAAGTCTGTATACGTTGCAGTTTTGATACATTCTTTTTTGATTCGACGTAAATATTATAGAAATATGATTGTTAACGTTAGCATTTCCCCTAAGTACAGTTGTTTAATTGAGGGTACAGTTTTGTCATCCCTTCTAACTTGGTGTTGATGTGCCACACTTAAACAACAGTGGTATACCATCGGCACACTCCGTGTCAAGCAGTATCACGTTGCTGACGCTTCCTTCAGCACACGTTCAACTTCCATTCGTATCACAAGGCAGGCACATGATGTACATTTGCACACAACTGCAATCTGATAATCAATAGAAGCATCGGAAGAGATATGTATTGGTTCTAACCCTAATGTTATAGGCAGATGCTTGATATACGATTACTAGCCACTATTTCCGGATTCAATGTGTTTTTGTTAAACCTCATGTGGTGCAGTTAGAAGATTCATGGAGTGTCTCAGGGAAGAATGTTATGGCGAAACTTAAGGGGTATGCAATTTGAGTTGCATATCCCTTTCACTTGCATCACATATCGACACCATTGCCTAATGTAGCCCGTTCCACATGACCGTATACCAGTCGTTCCATATGGTCGCGTACCACTCGTTCCACATGGCCGCATACAACTCGTTCCATATGGCCGCGTACCACTCGTTCCACATGGCCGCATACCGCTCGTTCCAAATGGCCGTGCACTACTCGTTTTACGTGGCCGTGTGCCACTCGTTCCACATGGCCGCGTACCACTCGTTCCATATGGCCGCGTACAACTCGTTTCACGTGGCCGTGCACTACTCGTTTCACGTGGCCGTGTACCACTCGTTCAACATGGCCGCGTCCCACTCGTTCCACGTGGCCGCGTACCAATCGTTCCACATGGCCGTGTACCTCTCATTCCACATGACCATGTACCACTCGTTCCACATTGCCGCGTACCACTCGTTCGACATGACCGCTTACCATTCGTTCCACATGGCCGAGTACCACTCTTTCCACATGGCCCCGCATCACTCTCACTGAGGTCATTATCCCGTCGTATACGTGTCATTTTAAACCCGAGTGATATAGAGCAGCGGACGTACTGTTATAATACTAGTTGAACAATATCTGGCCTTTTCTTGCATAATACAATTATCTACAAAAGAGGGTCACATGTTTAATTACATTGTTGATGCATTTCGAATATAGAATAATGTTTTACAGATAAGCTATCATGAAAAGGAAGTAGATCAATACTATAATTTATAACATATCTAGACGGTACATAGTGAACATACGATATAGGGAAGTCAGTAAGTCAGCAATACGTTTATAAGTGCCCAGGGTCATTATCATTGTAACACAAGATCGCACGGATGCACCGCGTTCGGATTCCATGTTTTACGGATATGTTTTCTTTAGCCCCTTCATTGGTTTACATATAGTTCCAGCTAATATCAAATAGTCACGTGTTCATGGCTTCCTTTTACATGTCGACGTGTCCTCGATTTCTCGTTGCATGTCATATTAATGACTTAAGCCTGAGATTTACTGATGTAGTTTTGCAAGTGTCAAACTGAAAGTAGCAGGTTTGTCCAATTATATCATTCGGGGTGAAATTAAGCAAGATTGTGTTTAAACACGCACCCTTTTCCAAAAAATGTTTACTTATTAAATGTCACGGCTTGATACAATTATCCATTGTATTTATGTTGTTTACAGATCGAGCCTGTAAATATAAGCCCGGGTAATGAAGTCGGCAAATCGGAAGACGACCTTATAAACGATTTCAAAAGCCAACATTCAAGCAGCGAGGATAAATTATCATTGAAAGATATAGAAGAATCTCCAGAGGCCGCGTCGGCAAAGAAACAAGACGGTGTCTGCTCTAAAGGCAAATACGAAGTATGTATGGAAAGTATTCGGTGCACAGAAATAAACAGATTTATTATATTCAAGTGATAAATTCAAGGTATATGTTTCATTAAGATTAGTTCAATCTGTT
The DNA here is from genome assembly GCA_964017155.1 of Oasisia sp. SBJ-2009. Taxonomy (NCBI): domain Eukaryota; kingdom Metazoa; phylum Annelida; class Polychaeta; order Sabellida; family Siboglinidae; genus Oasisia; species Oasisia sp. SBJ-2009. Next base: position 23,057,719 of record OZ024854.1, read on the forward strand.
ACTCTAACAATCATCATTACTTACAATAATTACATAATATATATATATATATATATATATATATATATATATATATATATATATATATATATAAAGAGAGATTGGGTTAAAATGAAAGAGACCCTAGTTGTATCAAACGAGAATCAAAACAGGAGCGAAAGGGAGAGAAAGAACTGGCGATTATGATATATAGAATGTAAGAATGCAATAGAAGAATAGAGGTGGGGAGCGGTGGTCGCGCGGTAGAACGCCGGACTGTCAATCGAGGGGACGGTGGTTCAATCCCACCTACCGCCGTTTCGAAACTTAGGCAATGTCGTTCACCTCACATTTGCCTGTGTCTTTCGGAAGAGACACAAAAAGCCGGTGGTCCCTTCTATCTGTGTCTATGCCAGGGGAAGTAAAATATCCCAGACAACACTCGGATAAATGTGTAACCTGTAGTGGACTCACTAATTCTAGAGAAGGACAACTCTCTGAAAACTAAGCTCGGCAATACTGTCCCAAACACGTGGCTAACATAGAGCGATGAGCTAACCATAAGAATAAAAAAAAGACAGGGAGAGATGGAAAGAAACATTGGGAAGAGACGTAGACTGCGTGGCAGGGAGAGGGTGAGATAAAGACGAGGAGAAACAGGGCGAGCAAGAGGCATTGGGCAATACTTGCACAATGTTGACATCAATTCAGTTTTATTCATAAATTGAAACAGTTTCGATATAACTTTACGAATGCAATAACGCTTTTTTTTGTTTTCCTTTCCTCCAGTTGGATTCGGATGACCTCGAAACAGAACTGATCCACTTCCTTGAAAACTACAAGGCCATAAAGAATAAAACGGGTATATTAGTTCAGAATATGGCACATCAGTTTGCCATCTGGTACATAGCTCGACAGATACGGCCGACATATGTTCTTGAAGTCGGGCCGTGGCAACACTTCGGTACGTGGATACTGCACCAGGCGTGGCCTTCGGCAAAGGTGAGCTAATAAACACACGTTGGTAATTAATTATCGCGTACACGTATTTATGGGTGACCAAAGAGCAGAACTAACTAATTCTAGCAGTAGATCCAGCGGTGGAAGTTTCTAAATAAACTTCAAACGTGGCAGCCTGTTGCAGGAATTACATCGTAATTCTAATGGATGTGTCATAGGCTCGACTTGGTGTTTGACGGAGGCTTCACGGTTCCCTCACCAGCGTCAGTATATGGTCCTTTCCGCTGTCATATGACCACGTTGGTGATTGTTAAATGACCTCGTTGACTGTTGTCTTGTGATCATTTTGGTGATTGTCATGTGGCCATGGTTACGGATGTAGTGTGGCGACGTTGGTGGTTAGTACATCACCATTCCTGTGGTTATCATATGACCATACTAGTGGATATCATGTGTCCATGCTGGTGGATTTACTGTGATCATGCTGGTGGATTTCATGTAACCATGCTAGTGGATATTATGTGTCCATGCTGGTGGATTTCATGTAACCATGCCAGTGGATATCATGTGTCCATGCTGGTAGTTATTGTATGAAACTCCACAGAATCTTTGTAGCGTGCCACTGTGTGGACGACTGAGTTTCTGGCGTTGTTTCTGCTCAGACAGAAACCTCCTCTTTCGTGGAGCTGCTCAGCGCCCAGCTCAATTATTTTCTCTTCAACTGTTTCGTTTACCTTCCGTAGCCCCCGTCACCTAACACACAAACAATGCGAGCAGCGTGAGTATGTCTTATCGTTAACATGGCAGATATTTTAGAACACCTGCTGAAATCTACGCAAAACATGGAATGCCTATAAACAAAATGCTTTTGACCTTAATAATGTGTTAAAAAGAAATGTAGCGATTAAAAGTCATTACGCTGAAAAGTGCTCAGTAACCTGACTGTTTTCGTTCGTGTCCACAGACGATCCTCGTTGACAAGAGCAAGCGCCGACCCGTAACGTACGTGGATTGGGAGAAGAACGCGTTGTTGGAGCACACTTACGACAGCACACGCACTGACTTCGCCAGCGTCGACTGGGCGTCCATGATCGACCCTCACAAGACGCTCGTGTACTTCTACGACGGCATCACACACCCGGAGCGAGTGGCGGCTGCCAAGGCCGCGGGGTTCAGACACCTCGTCTTCAACCACAACTCGGCCAAGAACGGCCTGGCGTACTTCAGTCTGAAGCTCGCGTGCGAAGTCCTGGTGAAGGACACGACTATTCCGCTCTCGGAGATGACGTTCCCGGACCCGAAGTCACACAAACCGCGAGTGATCACCAAGTCGGACATCGCCAGCGTCATGAAGATGTGGGCAGACATTGACGTGTATTTCCAGTTCCCGTCCCTGTGGGCGCAGGATAAGCCTAGTCTAAGAACTGTCCTACCGAACATCGACGAGTTACTGCCACCACCGAAAACAAAGCAACCGTACAACAACTTATGCTATGTGAAACTTAAGAAAGGCGGCTAATGCATTTGTTTCTTTATGCTGTGGAATTGTCGTCTTTAATACTTGAGTTAGTGGAATTATCACAAAGTTGCCTTGGGGTTAGCGGCGACGTCACCGGAGGACTACTCAATTGATATGATACCAAGGAATGATGCACGTGTGTAAATATGGTTGATATGGTTGTGTATGTAGAGATAGTTGCAAAACGCACACATCGGACGCAAGGGAAATAGACATTCCGAAGAACGTAAGTTACGAATATAATCACTGTTTAACCATGTTTTGGTCTCATGTAAGTAGGTCAATGTAAGTAGTTTGGAGTCACGCAAAGGGATACATGGATTACCGAGAGAAGAGGTTCGTTTCTGCAACGACATATGCCAAGTTTGTATCGAGGTATTACATGGCGTTGGTCACAACAAGTAATATTGTGATGTTCATATAGTTGTGAACATTATCTAGTAGTGTCAGACTGTAAGCCCAAACGAAATTGTCACAAATGCTGCAAGAGTGAAATATAATACACAATAATACAGTTTAAATGGTGTCAGATGAGATGACTGTTGAAGGATTGAGTGTGAACACGGAGGAATAATTATGTACATTTGTATATAAATGCGATCTAACATCGGTCAGTAATAGAACCGTATTATTACATTTATTAATTTACACCTTTGAAATAAAACAAGGCGTGTTGCGAAGGCTGTCGGAGTAGTATTAGTCGAGTAAGTATTACGAATAGGGAAAATCTAACTGTATATTATTACGATCACGGAGAATTAGCATTGCAATCCCACGTACATTTTGTGCAACATAAGCAGCTACATTGGCAACAGCCCGATTAATTATCGATTATGCACTCAATAGTGCGCCTGTGTCACATATAATAGGTATATTATGTATAAATAACTGTTTCAACATTTCTATGTCTTGGATGGATTGTAAAAATTACTACAACTAACACTATGCAATTATAAACATAGAGCAACAAAGAGGCTTAATTTAAGTACAACTAGATGCTCTAGAGGAAATATTTAACGTTACAACGCACAATGAGGAGTAATGAAATGTTCACGGTCCGATTATTCTCATTTCCATGTAACCATCAATAATATGTTATATGTTACGTTATACACGTTAACACAGAAGAATGTATATTTGTACAATTGGCTAATTTAATATGTTACATAATTATATTATAGTGTTGTATTGTTATAGGAAGTTGAAGTTTGAAATAAATGTGATGATTTAATTTGTTTTATGATAGTTCTATGGCTATTTGAAAGTATGTCAATTCAACATTCAGATTATCACACGTGATTCGGTTTCGTGTGAAGGCGATTTACACATAACGTCCACACCCATCATCGCCTTTTAACGAGTGTACGTAACACGTGCTGTTCCCCGCTGACGTCATCTCTGATTTATCTTTCTCGTTCCTGGCGTAAATTGGTAACTATTATACAATATCACTATTTACGACGTGTCACATTAATAACGTTTATATACGTCACTTGGATTATGAGCAAAAATAGCAAAGACCTTGTTATATGCACTTGGTACAGCAGCCATGATGTGTGATTAGGTCACACGTGGGTATGTATTTGATATGCCACAGACAGTTCTACACAGAGTGGCACACTGCGTTTTCTGACTGCTCAAAGCACTGCACACTGGATCAGTCAAACACACCTCAACTTCTCTGGAAACTACCCAGCCACTCAAACGTAGATAATATGTCTCCGAATTGTCTAACGTAATATCCTCTACCTTTGTAGATTACAACAACTTCAGTAGTTACTGATTTATTGCTCAAATGTATGCATATTTCTAATAATTAAATATTATACCTCGCCACCAAGTTATAATGTTTGTATTATTTACATTTGGCTAATACAATATGTTGCATGTGGTAAACAACAATTTATACAAACAGTTTTACTACAGACATTATATTGTACTACAGACATTATATTATATTATATAAACAAAATGTTGATTACGACATCCACAATGTGATGTGTTGTGTCTAATGCAATTATTTCTCAGTTCTACATAAAGGACCGGAAACATTATTCTAAGTATTATTAAGAACAAAGGCATATCACATGTCTGTATAACTGTTAACATGAAACTCTGATACCGTATGTTTTTTAAACATCTCACCTAACACAAAGGTGTATCGCATGTCTGTCACGTTATCAAATTATGTT
>OZ024854.1:23072368-23089868 GCA_964017155.1 Oasisia sp. SBJ-2009
GCAGTCACCAATGTTACCGGGCCGTGCCCGGACTGAGCGGTAAATCTAAAAACATCACGTCTTATCGTAACATTATATATAGGCCCATGGTTTTTTTTGCACGACAACCTGTCGCTGATTTACTGTGTCTATTTTATGACTTTATGAGCGATGGCTATTGTTGGTCGGAAATTGGCGTGCATGAGAACACTTGTTAGTGTCATTTGAAATGGATGTGGTTGGACATAGAACTAGCGGTAGCAGTGGACAAGGCGACGTCGAGTCGAAACAGCATGTCTTTCATAGTGTTAGTATTATATTAATAACAGTGATTATAAAATAGTAATACTAATAATAACAACAACAACAATGTATCTAGTAATATGGATGAGATAGCGAATGTATGAAAATGTGTGGTACGTGCGTAGGCAGGGACAATGTATGTATGTATGTATATATGTATGTATATATGTATGTATGTATGTAAAGATGTGTGTATGCGTTAATACCTGTATGCCCTGAACATACAAATACATCCGAGGAAAACCATGCACATTTTTGGAATTGTATTATATATATATAATTGTATTATATATATATATATATATATATATATATATATATATATATATATATATATATATATATATATATATATATATATATATATATATATACTGTTATCGTGAATATTGTTGATGAGGATTTTCGGGATATTTGTGACTGCATACTGCATCTTGAAAACCATCGGCATAGCTACCAATACAAAAACAGAATAAAACTGGCAAATTCAAGCCAAAACAAGTAAATTTAATTTACGTGAGTAATTGCAAAATAAAACATAGGCTTTTTATAATAGAAGGCGTTTATTGATTCAGATTTAACAATAACATGACAGTAATTGGCGATAGAGTGATTTTTTGCTTCACTATCACGCTTTCTGCTGGTGCTGAAAAAAAATAAACCGCATAATATCGGATATGTTTCGCTGTCAGATCCTTTCGTTCCGTCGACAGTCGTAAGTGACGTTCTGTGTTAGTTGCTCGCATGGCGGCCCTCAACTAATTCCTGTCACAAACACCGCTTGTCGACGCTCACTAACATCGGCTTCGACTTCTCTCGGTCTCGTCTGACGGGTCTCGAATGGAGACACGTCAGCGAGACACAATCATTGACGAATTGCTACATTGCCGCTACAAAAATCAATGATCAATGAAAAGATATAAAATGCGTTACACAGAAAACCGTTACAACGGTTATAATACACATCGAGGTCACAGTGGCCTCCATTTTATGTGAGTACATAATAATCTGGATGGTGAGGATGGTTTTGTTGATCCTGGTTACCTGGAAAATGAGTGGGAATAGGTAAATGATTATTGTAAAGAAAATTACGCGTTATCTGCACTTATTAAGGTGACACAAACCTCATACAGGGTGACCCAAAAAAAAACACAGAACCCATAAACATTTTCATTAATCCTACATAGGTCCATCACATTTCTTCAAATTTGGTCGATTATAACTTCAGTCTATGGATGATCTGTCCACAAAGTTTTAGCAACCTGAGTAAGTTTGCATAGTTGTTATGTTCTTTTCAAAATTTGCTCCAAAATGGGCCGATGATGCCATGTTTGGAAATGGCTACCCATGTTGGGCACTTTTTTGAGTGTAACGGCCTCTGTTAGACATCCTGCGGTGGAGCTGTACCCCAATACACATTATTTTTGTTGTTGACATGTCCTGATAGCAGAAAGTGTGATTCGTCTGAGAACCAGACATGATCCAAACATGGCATTATCGGCCCTTTTTGGTTTGAGGATGAACATGAGCAGCCTCAAACACGGAACTCTATGTGGCAGTACTGAGGAAGTTTTGGGCATCATTGGGACGACGCAGAGAATGGATCGAGCTCAACAGTGGTTCCAGCAAGACGTGGCCACCCACACATCAAATGTCTCCCTAGCCTGGCTTAGAGAGCGATTTGATGACAGACTGGTCAGCCGGAGGTGTGATGTTGAGTGGGCAGCGTATTCACCAGTCTTGAACCCCCCAGATTTTTATCTGTGGGGGTATCTCAAGGACAATGTGTATGAGAACAATCCTCAAACATTAGGTGAACTGAAGGCAGCAATCACAGGGAAGATCAGGCAAATCCCCAAGGAGGAATGTGTGAGAGTCATTGACAATTTTGCGCGACGTGTGCAAGTGTGCCTTCAACGCCGAGGACAACAGTTGGAGCACATTTTGAAAAGAACATAAAAACTATTCAAACTGACTCAGGTGGCTAAATTTTGTGGACAGATCATCCATAGACTGAAGTTTGAATCGACCAAATGTGACGAAATTTGATGGACCTATGTAGGATTAATGAACATTTGTATGGGTTCTGTTTTTTGGGGTCACCCTGTAGTTTTAGCTTATTTTGTCATAGATAATATTCCATCTAACATACCTATGACTTTCACACATAATTATTTAATGCAAGAATTTCCCTTAAAGAAAAATCTGAATGCCAATATTATTAATGATATCTGTACTACACACTATGTAACATGTGTGACTACGTTTTTAAAATAATTTAAATTACGACTGAATACTCTTTTCTCGTGAACAAATTTGCCAAATATTGTAAGATTGTTCATTTATAATCATGACTAAGCTAAAACATAATTTCAAACAAGTGTCCATTTGTTGTCTGCCGATAGGTCAGCTTTCACTTTTACCCGACCTTAAACATCTGATTTTGACCTTGAACTGAACATGTAACATCATAAATGGCTTCTGCATACCCAAATACCCCTAAAAGAGATATTACACATAATGCAAATACAAATGGTTGTAAAGGTCCTTTTAAGATCTGACCAGTGGCCATGTTGGATTTGTGCAAATTACCAGAGTTGCTCATAGTTGCCGCTTTGAATTTGTTCTAGGACCTGATGAGTCCAAATCAACCAAAACGTTCATATGATAGAACTTTTATAGGTTCACCATTGAACACACATGACTGTCAAATTGACAAGTTCTTAAATTGATCACTATGCGATAAATGTTGGGTGCGTTGAGAGGTATTTTCCTCTCAACGCATCCAAAATGTATCTTTTATATTTTCCTCAGCAATTTTAACACAGTTGTGTTCTCACCTAACGTCATCTTTTTGATGGACATAGCGTGTCTCCACTTGGAAACTTTACGAAAGGAAATTATCTAGAGGAAGACCGGCGAGACGGTGGAGAGACGAACTAGACAAGTATTGGACGGGCGCCATCTGGCCCAAGACAAGTGTCTCTGGCGAAAGCATGCTGAGGACCTTTCCTCAACCACGGGATTTTACGGCTGCACAATGAAGACGATGACGTATATATGCTATAGAAGCAATATATATATATATAGATTGGAGAGGGTTTTTTCATGATCCGTGATTTGCTAAATTATTTACTCATGAAACAATTTTTATTCCATTTGTTCGTGATCAGGTGCAACAGCGTAAGGTGTGGTTTAAAATCAACTTTCCTTGTGAAACGTGACTGAGATATCACTTTGAAAAATTTACAACGTGTAATTATAAATGTAGATCTCTGCCGATTTCTGCTTATAAATCTATATATACCACCAAACATAGGGTATATTTAGAACACATGAAGCGCATCTCCCATTACCGCTCGTGGAATGCAATTGAAATGTGTGTGCCTATTCTAGACTACCCACTGAATTTATCCCAGCCATACGGAAACCACATCCAGTTTTAAACCAACGATCTGCACATTACATTACACTTTGTCGTCGCAACAGCCATGCCAACTAGAAAGATTTGTCAAAATGAGCGACCGGCGATATATTTGTCGCTGACAAGTTTAAGTGGGTGAAGATTGATGTTCGTATGAAAACACAATGGACTCCAACCTGGTTCCCGGACGCAAATATTAATCTGTAGGCCGGATCAACTCGCAGGTCGCAATTGCGGAAATATTGCGACAATCGTAAATTGTCGCTAGCCGGATGTCGTTACAATAATGCTCGCGCTGCTTTCTCTGTATGAAAACACAATTTATCAAAAGGCTCATTTGGAAATATGATATGTATTTGGTTAATGACGATGTTCACACAGATTCACGCACAAACACACTCACTCATGCATGCACGCAAAAACGCAGCACGCACGTGAGCGTGCACACACACACACGCACACATACATTCGAGCGCACTGTGAATACAGGACAATGTTATTATATCAATCAACTATTCGGAATCTATCTATGTACGTCACGTCCCACGGCTGATATTAAATAGAAGTAAACGCCATTGACTATACATGATTCACACCATATGCAATATGTAGCACGGGCTAAATATAACTCGCAACAACGGCTACGTGTGACAATGCATCTTTGTCCACGACGAGCCACGTTTGTAGAAGTCAAAACGCAAATTCAGCATATCATTTTTGCATGAAAACTTGTTTTGCAATGTATGAAGTAAAAATATTATGTCGCCAAAAGAAACCAATAAAATGGAAGACATAAAAATATAATTGAGGAAAAAACGTAGGAGTTGGAACTGCGTGGGATAGGTGCAGGTGGTTTCGGGGAAGACCCATAAGTATTGGTGGATAGCTTGAGACAAGGTTAGCTACCTGGTATTTTGGGAAATCAAAGGTGTGCAGTTTGTTGTGATTATGGCAGCAAACGCAGATACGATATATGGCTTGACAATGCACTCATGTCTATGAGACAAGGTAGGTATCAATGTATCAAGAGCTCCAGAGGAGAGCCAGGCGACATAATGCGACACTTCACACAGCTCCCGGGTGTCGTTCCTCAGTGCTTGACAACGATCACGGCATCGCTTAATTCGAGATGGCGGCCGTGGTTCCGGTCCCCATTAAACGGATGTTCTGCGCCTCTTCGACTATAGTGCAACCTTTGTATGAACTTCAGTAATTATTAAGTAGTGTACACGAATATCATCATAACGTGTGCCTTTATTTCGCATTGCATGATAAATAAGGAAATGCGTATATATATATATACGTTGATATCAGTACGCTAATTGCCGTGAACTGAATGCAGAAGCAAAGGACACATCCGCCTAAGTTCTCACTGGCCTCTGAACTATGAAATGGCGGCGGGTTAAAATAAACGCGACAGTTCGTATTGTAGAATTATATACTTGTTAATTAAACTAATTGGTGGTAAGGCATTCAAGTAAGAACTGCTGTATCTGTGATAACTGCTGCTCGTGACCTATTGAAGAAACATGCCCACCTCCTCGAAACAAAGGACGCACAGTAACGTGTTCGTCTTATCCTTTTAGGTGATCCAGTTGGGATAGAGACGACAACGAAACTGTCGTACATCCACATCGAAACCCGTGGCATCAGCATTGAAGGTCAGTCCAACATCACGTTCACCGTCCGAGCGACTAACGATGCCCACGTTGCCCTCTCACAGTCCCCGGATGACCTCAGCCAGGACACGTACGAGATCGTGATCGGCGGCTGGAAAAACAAGAAATCAGTAAGTGCGCGCGCGCGCACGCGTGCGTGCACGTGTACGTGTACGTGCGCGCGCGCGTGTGTAGATGCGTAGACTTCTACGTGGAGTTTTGCGTGTGGGTTGCGTGTATGCAAATCTAAAAACTCGTGGGGAGCGCGATAGCTCACTGTATCCGCAGCAAAGGCCTGGAATACATTTCCAAACAACATCAGAGCCAGCGCAACAATCAGTATCTTCAAGACAGCACTAAAAACACATCTTTTCAAAGCTTACTTTGAGTAATATATGCGGACTTTTCATAGACATGTTCTGGACGAATTTACTGTATACATTTTATGACACTAATTGTTTTACAATGTTAGATACTTTACACCGTTTTTATTACTACTATACTGAATGGTAATTATATTATTTGTTTATCTAAATTGTCGCTTTATTATTAACAATAATAGTATTGTTTTAGCATGATGTTTTATATGTGTCTGATGAACACAATTATGTAAAAGCGCCATGAGCGCCACCACGAGGCTGATACCGGCGCTATATGAATTGCCTGTATTACTATTATTATATATCGCATTCAGGCTAAACCTACAAGTTTATTTGATCCAATCAAACGCGTTTTCGTCACATGTCTACTTCAGGTCATCCGGCCTTGTGTCAGTTGCAACCCAAAGTCCTTCTGTGACCACGGACCACTCGACAGTTCAGAATACCGACCGTTCTGGATCAGTTGGAGCGACGGCGTCCTACGTTGCGGAACCGGAAGTGACATTGGTGACAACGAGTTCTTGCGTTGGTTTGACCAGAAGCCGCACAACATATCATACATGTCGGTGTCCACCGGGTGGGGCTCGAATGGGAGTTGGGGTTTCAGATACGGTAAGTCTGGCCGCCATGTTGGATTTATAATTGTAAGACGGACGATTTTTAATATAGGGCATTACTAAGATTTTGTGAAGTAGGATATATCATTTATATTAGGCTCTATTATGAATCGAGAAATAAAATACATTGTGAAATATATAGCTGAAATAATTTTGAATACTTTGAGGAAATGCTTCATTATGAATAAAATATACGGGTAATTTAACAAAGCATGGAAGACGATATTATACTGCATTGGCTTTAGTTTTCGTTTCACGAGATATCTATTCCTATACGCATTTACACTGAACTCGTTATGCAGGACATTCAAATATATTTAAAGCACATATTATGTGATTGTCTGGCGTCATATTGACTACTTGGACATGTGTGTTTAGTTGACGGTGATTGGTCAGCATGGACAACGTGGTCACCCTGTTCAGTGTCATGCGGCGGTGGAATTCATCATCGAAGTCGTTTTTGCAACAATCCCAAGCCCGTTTTTGGCTTAGACTGCAGTGGACATGACAAAGAGGAGAACAGCTGTCAGGCAGTTCCTTGTATAGGTACAGCAAACACTAATCATCATTTAAAAATGTGTAGGTTACTTGTTGTTATAAAATAGGCCCTGTCTTACCTTTTGTAGGCAAAGTACCTTATAAAGTATGTCAGGCATGATATGATATAGGACATGATATTTCATGAGGCGGTTAAACGGCATACGAGAAAGGAGAGGGAGATGTCTCAACATCTTCACGTCTCCCTTCCATCTGGCACCTCCTGCCCCCACTGCAACAAGATCTGCAGATCAAGAGTCGGGCTCTTGAGTCACCTCAGGACACATGACCGACCAGTGGAAGACGTCATCCTCGTTTCGAAGGACCGCTGATGATGATGATAATGGTGGTGGTGATGATGGTGGTGATGGTGATGATGGTGGTGATGATGATGATGTGATTACTTGTATCACAGTTTCCTCAAACATTTAACTGTACGCCACGTACATAGCATGTTTCAAATATGTTGCGTTGATGTAAAGCCTACCTAGTTGTGATGTGACGAATGCTGTGATGTTTTTGCAGTGAAAGGGACGTGGTCGTCTTGGAGCACGTGGCTGGAGTGTTCCGTGTCCTGTGACACGGGCATGACGTCACGACGGAGAACTTGTCAAAGTGTCAGGGCAGGGTTGGACTTCTTGCCCTGCGACGGAGACACTACTGAATCTAAGCTATGTTTACTACATCGGTGCCCAGGTGAGAAACACAGTACTTACCGAATAACAAACACCAATGTCACAAATATTGTCACTTCCATCGTCATAACGATCTCAATTTACAAATAAATTCCAGAGTTCATTGAATGATTCCTGAGGTCTAACTTGAATGGCGCCAAAATTGATACACGGTACAGTGTTATCATCGCCGTTGAGATATGTCACCATTGGTTTCTATAGTCTGTTTATCGTTGATTGGTCGTGTTGCTTGACACATTGCTAGAGTTTGAGGTGTATATAAAAACGTAGTACAAAGTATATGTTGATTGGATGATCTTCTTTAGGGGTCATCCATAATTATCATCATTTTCACAAGCGTACAAACCGTACACTTTTTCTGACCCCCCCCCCTCCCTCTTGAAAGTGTACAAATGTAAATGGTGAAAATGATGACAGTGTTTCACAGTTGCCATGTTTCGCAATAATGCGTCATTCTGATGAATCACTAGTATACAAGCAAATCATTCGAGCACTATTTTCTTTTCGTTTTGGCGGTCTTTACCTCTCCCTTGTATGAGGATGAGCGAGCGAGCGATAAGTGGGCACTTCATTTTTGTCATTATTTTTCAACATTAAAAAAAGCGTACGTTCAAGTCATACCCCCTCCCCCCAGCGTACGGTTTGTACGCTTGTGAAAATGATGATAATTATGGATGACCCCTAATAGCTGAAATACGTGTCCAGTGTATTACAAAAACACAATTGTAAAAGAAACTGCAATTTAAGTTTAATATATATATATATATATATATATATATATATATATATATATGTATATATATATATATATATATATATATATATATTTATATATATATATATATATATATATATATATATATATATATAGAATGATATATTATAACGTATGTATATGTGTGTGTAATAATATATCATATATATATATATATATATATATATATATATATATAAACATATATATATATATAATATATGTTATAATATATCATAATATATATGTAATATATATATATATATATATATATAAACATATATATATATATATATATTATACGTTATAATATATCATATATGTATCATATATATATAATATTATATATTATATATATATCATAATATATATATATATATATATGATATATTATTACACACACATATACATATATACATACATACATGCATACACGCGTGTGTATGTGTCTGTGGTTATACCGGTACTACCACGACTGTCTGTGCGTATCTGCTGTAGTTGACGGCGTCTGGACGTCGTGGAGCCAGTGGTCCGCCTGTTCGTTCACGTGTGGCGGTGGACTACAGACCCGCAACAGGTCGTGCACGGCGCCGCTGCCGCAGTTCGGCGGCCGCCCGTGTTCAGGCGCCTGGAGCCAGAACCGGAAGTGCAACGGCGATGTCTGCCCAGGTCAGCAATGGAGATAGTCTCGCTTAACCGACTGTCGGTCGGCTGCGGAACTACGCCGAGAAGACAGTCTGGCTACATTAACGGCTTTTGTTTGGGTAGCAGCCGTGATCTATAAAATGCTGCCACCTCACGGACACAGCCGTAATATATATTTTTATAAACAACTGCAAATTTGTATTTCTATTTATTTTGTTTTAATATAAGTTTAATTTTGAATAGTTTTTATAATACAGCATTATTTGATCAAAAGGTGTCCTAATTTGATTTGTATGCTATCCGTGTCGGGCTAGACAATGCTGCCACCTCACGGATACTGGTTAATCCTGCCGTAATTCTTATTTTATAAACAACTGTAAATTTGAATTTTTACTTACTTTTGTGTTAATATAAGTTCAATGGTGAATACTTTTCATATGATATTATTATCTTATAAAACTATATCGTTATTTAAATTTTTATTTCATAGTTGGCCTGAGAGCCAATCAGCGTCTCTACCCTAATCTGGGGTAAGGCTGCCCGGATGTAGAAACTTAAGCCCATATACTGTCCCAGGCGGAGTTGAGGGGGCTTAAAAGTGCTGCCACCTCACGGAGTCTGGGTAACCGAGGCTACAATGGAGATGGCTGTGTGGCCTTCGGTAGTGGCTGCTGATACTCGACCTCGGGAATATCTCAGCGTCGATGTCCGGTATCAGACGAGATTATTTTTAGTGAGGAAGAGAGATAGTTTCCTCTTGCTTCGGATGTCAATAATTGGCGCTTCGTTCCGATAATGGTCTATGTTATTACTATCGTGCCATGTTTACACAAACGTTCTTATAAGAGTGGTCGAAGGGCAAAGCACAGATTAAAGTAATTTGGTCAGATATCGGGTACCAACATTCCGAGATGAGGGGAATATAAGCACCCCTTATAATTCGGAACATGTTATTTTATTGGCACGTTCTGTCAAGATGTCAGTCAACCGTTAGTTACATCACGAGACAAAATATTTTTGGTTACATTCAATGTTTTACTTCTGCGTCTTCTTATAACTCCAATATCGAAACATACCATGGAATAATTAAGAGGGAATAATAAAGAGAGGGTGCAAAAACATGGAATAATAAAGAGAGGGTGCAAAAACATGGAATAATAAAGAGAGGGTGCAAAAACATGGAATAATAAAGAGAGGGTGCAAAAACATGGAATAATAAAGAGAGGGTGCAAAAACATGGAATAATAAAGAGAGGGTGCAAAAACATGGAATAATAAAGAGAGGGTGCAAAAACATGGAATAATAAAGAGAGGGTGCAAAAACATGGAATAATAAAGAGAGGGTGCAAAAACATGGAATAATAAAGAGAGGGTGCAAAAACATGGAATAATAAAGAGAGGGTGCAAAAACATGGAATAATAAAGAGAGGGTGCAAAAACATGGAATAATAAAGAGAGGGTGCAAAAACATGGAATAATAAAGAGAGGGTGCAAAAACATGGAATAATAAAGAGAGGGTGCAAAAACATGGAATAATAAAGAGAGGGTGCAAAAACATGGAATAATAAAGAGAGGGTGCAAAAACATGGAATAATAAAGAGAGGGTGCAAAAACATGGAATAATAAAGAGAGGGTGCAAAAACATGGAATAATAAAGAGAGGGTGCAAAAACATGGAATAATAAAGAGAGGGTGCAAAAACATGGAATAATAAAGAGAGGGTGCAAAAACTATGTAGATAATATATTATTTTCACAGCGTCTTCTACCACCGCCACTTTCTCCTTGACGTACTGTCTCCACCACCATCATAACCAGCTTCAGGACGACCACCGCTACTTCCTTCACCCCTATCACCACCGCCACCAATGAACTCTTAAAACATGGTCTTTACAATTACGTTATTGTGGGTATATAATGTGAAACTCAACCGAGCTCCATGTCGTGTCCATGCAGTGGCTGGCTACTGGTCGGCGTGGAACGCGTGGAGCAACTGTACGAGGTCATGTGACCGCGGTACGAGAAAGAGGCGGCGTCTGTGCAACAAGATGCCCACATCCGGGGACTGTCCGGGCAACGACACCCACATCATCGATTGCAACTTCATGACGTGTCCAGGTGAGTGGCACAAGTTCGTGACGAATTTTGGTGAGTGGCACAACTTCATGACGTGTCCAGGTGAGTGGCACAAAATCGTGACGAATTTTGGTGAGTGGCACAACTTCATGACGTGTCCAGGTGAGTGGCACAACTTCATGACGTGTTCAGGTAAGTGGCACAACTTCATGACGTGTTCAGGTGAGTGGCACAACTTCGTAACGTGTTCAGGTGAGTGGCACATCTTCATGACGTGTTCAGGTGAGTGGCACAACTTCGTGACGTGTTCAGGTGAGTGGCACAACTTCATGACGTGTTCAGGTGAGTGACACAACTTCATGACGTGTCCAGGTGAGTGGCACATCTTCATGACGTGTTCAGGTGAGTGGCACATCTTCATGACGTGTTCATGTGAGTGACACAACTTCATGACGTGTTCAGGTGAGTGGCACATCTTCATGACGTGTTCAGGTGAGTGGCACAACTTCGTGACGTGTTCAGGTGAGTGGCACAACTTCATGACGTGTTCAGGTGAGTGACACAACTTCATGACGTGTCCAGGTGAGTGGACAAAACACCTGGCTCAGTACAGCCCCATGACATGGACACCTGAAGGCGGTAGTTTGTCCACCCATCATCGCTGAAACTATTACTTATTGCCTTTAAGCTGTGTTCGGTCGTCACCATGATCCGTAATGGCCGTAATTTACGTAATGGCTGTACACGACCGACTGCATTGTTTATCGTGGGACACAGTCGATACAGCGGTATTTTGATAGACAATACCATATCATCGCGACAATAACCCACAAGTTATGTAGGTGACTGGTCTCCCTTGTGTGATTACAACAGATGCTGACGCGCCATCTGGCTGTTACTTCATTTTCTTTCCGAACCCAACACGTGTGTGGACTGGCTGCGCGTCCTGCATCTCGCAACAATTTCTTCCATCAATTGAGACGATCTGGTGTGTCTCGTGAGGTCGTGTACATTCTTCTGGCCCTCCTTGTTTGTTGTCGGGTCATGTCTTCGCGCTAGCAAAAATGCAGTATAGCGAAATGGAAAAATAAAATTGACTAAATGCAATAAATCAAAACGAAATTTACAAAAACATGAAACGTGTACGTTATTTCATTATCAGGCGAAAGTTATTACATTATCAGGCAAAAACTATTACGTTATCAAGCAATAATATTTAAGTTTATTACATTATCAGGTGATGTTATTACATTATCAGGCAGTTATAACATTAAAGGCGACTTTTACACTGTCAGTTGTACCAGGTGTTGTGTGCGTGGTTTCAGCCGACGACGAGGACGGGGTGTCCGAGGTGAAGTATCGCCCGGTAGAGGCGCCAGGAGCCGTCGGTTTGGGAATAGTCGGCTTCATCATGATCCTCGCCTTCATCGCCCTCGTCATCGTCCTCGACCTCATGACTTTGCCGAAACACTTCCAGATGCTCAAGCGCAACCTCTCCCACGGATGCGGCTGCGCAGGCACCGGAAATGACGCACGCGTTTCTCGTTACCGTAGCAACAAGACAGACGCGTTAGACGGTCACGTGTGCGACCGCAACGGCTCCGATAGGCGCGTGCCGGCGAACAACGCCCTCGTCGAGACGACACGGCGGCGTCGCTATAGCAACGGCGAGATCGACCTACATGCGCAGTACGAGCACAACTGGGCGGGGTGTGAGCGGGAGTGTGGGGACGAGGCGGGGAGTGCGGGGAAGACGGTGAGGAAGGAATCGTGGCACGAGTGCGTGTCGAAACACAACAGCACGCTGTACATACGTAACGACACGAGTCGCCTCCAGACGGCGCAGTGGGACGTCATCTATCTGAACGCCTTCGAAGAGGTTCGCCCGCAACTATCGTCCACCAGATTGTAGCATCGCCCGGCTTGCTACTAGTCCGGAAAAAATTAATATCTACTATTTATCAACTATTTTATTATTTATTTATTTTTAACTTGTACAATAATTAACTATTCTTTATCAGTATTAATATTTTAGAATTATTTAGACTAATATTATTTATTTATATTGAATTTTTTTTTACTGATATATTTATTTTACAACTACATCACTATTTTTATATTTTAACATAATCATTAGCCATTTAAAAATATAATTTGTCTGCTCAGTAACTGATTGATTGGCAGGTTTTAAGTACTAAAATATGTTTTTGACTTGCATATTTTTATCTGTAATATGTTTTGCTAAAGAGTCTTGTCATATATACATGAATTAGATTAAATCTATTGTATCAAATTTATAACTGGTGTCAACAATATGTCAAACATGTCTCTGTTGTCCAAGAAACACAATATCTGATTGAATTAAGCCCTGCTATTGTCTGTGGACTTGGATAAATTAAAGTATTAGCGACCTATTGTCACGCTGATTGGTTATTTGGGTCGGTTTGATATCCGATCGTTTAGGCAATTTCAAAGGAGGCGGGCAGGAAATAATGCAATCATGTACTGCTGAAATTTTTATTTATTTATTTATTTTCGCTAAATAGCAAACTGTTTCGCCTATGCGATGGCGATCGGCAGCGCCAGACTAGCATATTGCACCATTCCTATTAGTCTCGCTTAATGTACACACGCCCCTTGCGCCTCTCTCGCCGTATGTGTGGACGCATTCTGATTCCTTGTCTTGGTTTTTCGTAGTCGATTACGTCGGCGGTGGCGACATCGTAATGATGCAACTATCACTATCGCCAGCCCCAAACTCATAATTCCTTCCTCTGTTAACAGCGTCAGTCTTGTGAATAAATTATCTCAACTAAACACCAAAGGGGTAAACACGCATATTTATAATTGATTTTAAGGACGCGTAGCACCGACGGTCGGCGTTAGTCGGTAGGTGTGACCTGGCTGGTGTGTGCTGGCAAAAGTCGGCGCTAGTCGGCGGAACTAATTGACCTTTAGCACCAACTGCTTTTTACGCCGACCGACTACGCGTTAGTCGGTAGGTGTGTGCTTAGCATTACTCTCGTAGTACTGGGGCGCAGTGTAAGTTACTATAAACCGGATACTACGTTAGGGTTACGCGAGTAACAGGAGTAGGCCAATCGAAGTGGGCCACGGACTAGCCTCGGTTGCACAGGCTCCGCCAGGTGGCAGCACTGTTAACCCCCTCAACTCTGCCTTGGGAATTAATGGGTTGCAGTTGTAACCGCCAGGGCGGCCTTACTCCAGATTAGGGTAGAGACGCTGATTGGGTCTCAGACCGAATTTGAAATAACAAATTAAATAACGAATTTTTTTCATATAGTGCTGTATTATAAACTCTTTTCTAAATTAAACTTATACTAACACAAAAATAAATAGAAATGCAAATTTGCAGTTTTTTTTATAAAATTGGAGTTACGCAGGATTGATATCCGTGAGGTGGCAGCATTGTTAGCCCCACACGGATAATATTCAAAAGCTGGCAAAGTCACCAGACTGTCTTCTCGGCGTAGTTACACAGCCGACCGACAGTCGGTGAAGCGAGACTAGCCACACAACAGCAACGGTTGGCGATGTCCGGGTCAAAACCTGTTGTTGACATCTTGAACTTTAAACGCTGACATGAACGTCGGGCATACCATAAACAATCCGTTAATAACCCACGCGCCTAGCTGCCTACTCTATCGACTATCGGCCGGTCACGGTTGGCCAGTTGCAGACCGGTTACTGGTTCTAATTACGCGTCGGTGGCCGAATATTAGACGCTCGCCTAAGTTTCTAGAACGCCATCTGTGTTAATTAAACACGTGTCGCGTTTTAGGACCGTTTGACAGTAATTAGCGAGTGGGCCTCATATGTCAGACGATAAACTAATGAACTGGGCTAAGGCGTAAATTAACTGAAGTAGAGCTTAATAGGTTCATTTCGGGTCGGATGTGGGACTATTTAAAACACGATCTCTTTTTGTATTCAGTTGTTATTTGTCCCGCAGCTGTACCTTGTTACACCAAGGCGCTCCAACGCAACTACATCTTATCTCGTAATATTAATAGACAGATAGGGCATTGGCTACACTCTTTTCCATACATTTCTGTTTTGGTAAACACCTACACACTCAAGCATGCACACACATATATATATATCCACACACGCACACACATATATACGTGCGCGCACTCTCTCTCTCTCTCTCACACACGCGCGCGAAAACACACACACACACACATATATATATATATACGCACACGCACACACACACACACACACACACACACACACACACACACACACACACACACACGCACGCACGCACGCGCGCGCGCACGCACGCACGCACGTACGCACGCACGCTCGCATGCACACACACGCGCACACACAACTTACATTGATTATATATACACACTCAGAGCTCTAGAAACGTTGGTATGCGTCCACGAGCTGTCGAATTATGCGATGCAAGGAGCCGATATAGGGAAAGAAGCCCCCTTGTGTTTCCAATACTTCGGGCTTGGTGTCTTCCTCTGTTGAACAAATGCAATTAACGTTGCCACAAAATTACCACTCTGCATGACACATTGAAAAGAGCGAAGTACACGTTTAGAAGATATCTACATTTTACGTTTCCATGCATGTATATAAGTTGTATTATATTCGGCAGTGCCACAGGGTCTGGGACAAAAAAACGGATTAACAATTTTGCAAGTGTGCATATAAATTAGTCCACATGTAACGAAAAATCCACAGAAATCACTCTTGTCATATGTTTCCTGACGTAGATTCCATTCATGTGTGATGTCATGCCAATTAAGCTAAAGCAAACTGGAAACGGTCCGAGATGTCATTCCTGCACACCCTATCAGACGCGCACACAATACCAACGTATAACTTGAACTCTTGTGACAAATACGATAACTGTTAAGATAGCCGTGTTAGTGTGAAATGACCCATGACCCGGTCAACCGTCACGCACCGCTGGTTGCACTGTAGTGTTGAGCTAGATATGTTAATGAGTTGACCTGCGGTCTCGATCGATCGCCATACCGCGTTCAGAATGCAAGATGTCAACAACAAGTATCGACGCGGACAACGCAAACGCCTGCTTTTGCGTGGGGTGCGACAAGTGTTTGGGCAACGAATTGTCTTATGCCAACTTGGAACTGTCACATCCGAATCCAACACTTTTCGTGACATCCCAGGTGAGTTGACTGCTGCACAATCCGTAACATAGACTACGTATATGAAAAGTACAACCTCCGGGGCGGCGCGGGGCTGGTTGCGGGCCAAGTTGCTGCGAGGCGGGGCGGGGTGGGACGGGGCGGGGTGGGCTGCGGGTTGAATTATAATGTGCACGGCTTGCTGCGGTTTCAGATGTCTAGCCCGCGCACGGCTTTTATGTATGTATGTATGTATGTATGTATGTATGTATGTATGTATGTATGTATGTATGTATGTATGTATGTATGTATGTATGTATGTATGTATGTATGCATATATATATACATACACACTCATATATATATATATATATATATATATATATATATATATATATATATATATATGTATATATATATATATATATATATATATATATATATATATATATATATATATATATATATAGTTTGCTTGGTTGTCAGATGGCATGCAAAATTCTGGCTACGTCACTGATTCAGAATTTTGAGACCAAATCATAGGTACTACGAAGTACTATTGAAAGTCTTACTCGGTCACTGTGTTGTAGTTACGAAGTACTATTATAATTCATACTTGTCCCCTGTGTGGTAGTGGCGAAGTTCTACTACATGTCCTACTCTGCCCTGTGTTGTAGTGGCGATGTGCTATTACATGTCCTTCTCTGCCCCGTGTTGTAGTGGCGATGTACATTGTTCTACTCTCCCCCTGTGTTGTAGTGGCGATGTACATTGTTCTACTCTCCCCCTGTTTTATAGTGGCGATGTACATTGTTCTACTCTCCCCCTTTGTTGTAGTGGCAATGTACATTGTTCTACTCTCCCCCTGTGTTGTAATGGCGATGTACATTGTTCTACTCTGACCTGTGTTGTAGTGGCGATGTACATTGTTCTACTCTCCCCCCCCCGTGTTGTAGTGGCGATGTACATTGTTCTACTCTCCCCCTGTGTTGTAGTGGCGATGTACATTGTTCTACTCTCCCCACATGTTGTAGTGGCGATGTACATTGTTCTACTCTCCCCCCGTGTTGTAGTGGCGATGTACATTGTTCTACTCTCCCCCTGTGTTGTAGTGGCGATGTACATTGTTTTACTCTCCCCCTGTGTTGTAGTGGCGATGTACATTGTTCTACTCTGCCCTGTGTTGTAGTGGCGATGTACATTGTTCTACTCTCCCCCTGTGTTGTAGTGGCGATGTACATTGTTCTACTCTCCCCCTGTGTTGTAGTGGCGATGTACATTGTTCTACTCTCCCCCTGTG
>OZ024854.1:23094868-23172368 GCA_964017155.1 Oasisia sp. SBJ-2009
CCGTGGTTAGATTTAATGAGTTAGGTCATCACGTGGTATCGTGATTTCATCGTTGACATAGCTCGCACCGCAAATATAACTTTCCATGCATCATGGTACATGTCTATAAGGTTAGCTTTTGAGTCAAAACGAGCGTCTGAATGAGTTGTGTAATATTTCTGTGTAATGCAATGAACTTATGGTTTCACACGAATCCAATTTTGCGAAATCAGTGCGATGGTTTCAGCATTGCTGCCAAGTTTCGTAGATTTTCGACCCGTTTCAGAGTAATTATATTCAACACGGCCCACGGGAGATAATCTACACCAGTAAACACGCATAGCAAGCAGATACTGATTTCAGCTACAGAAAGAAACGTCGTATAGTCCATAATATCGGCAGATGTAGGATCAGTTAGATAATTATAAATTAACTTAAACGAGCGCACCCAAATCTAGTTCGAACGACGCACGGTGATAACGTTTTCACACTTGTTCCCAAAGTATTATAAACCAATTCTAGTTATACAATGGTTCACTGTTTGTAAACATATTTATAATAATAATTTATTCGTGACACGCAACGTTACCATATACTTTCATTTCGAGAAGAAATAATTATTACAAAAAAGAAAAAATACAAACAGTGTACCAATGTATAAACATTTGTATTTAAACATCAAAGATTTGGTTTATAGGGAAAAGGTATGAAAAAGAAATCATCGTGTGGTCTACTCAATTTGTTTTTACAAAATTGGATTCATGTAGAACCATGAGATAATTCTTTGTTCCTCTGTGGTGACTAGGGTTTATATTACCATGTGGTCTGAACACACGGAGAGTTATAAGTATAGAACACACTACAGTTTTCCAGCAGAATGACAAAAGTGTGACAGACCAAGACCAAAAGTGTAACAGACCAAGAAACTGTACAAAGAAGAAACACGACGGAGACAAGACTGCCCCTCGGTGACGGTAGTAGAGAACTGGACAGTCTCCCACAATACGTGGTTGAAGCCCAGATTGTTCCACAGTTCAAAACAAGACTAAACAAACACTGAACCAGCCTGGGACACCAACAAAGGCCAATGGCCCAAACCAGCCCACTAACTTATAAGTATTATTCGCGCTGCCAACTACGATGTCACACATCGGCATTGCGAAAGCGCAAATGACGAGTTACATAGAATAAAATGTGGTATTTCTAATTAATATATTATTTTGGTGGAATAGGAAATATTTAACAGGATGTTATATATGAATTCTAGATTAGTGTTTATTCATTTCCTTTCCGAAACCAAAAATCATTTATTCAGCTCTGTGTTATCTTTCCATTTACGTCATGCATGACGTAATGGCAATTACAAAAACGTGACGTCACACAGGAGTGCCGCTTGGAGACGGAAGAGTACTGGTTTCTGCAGCACAATAGGTAGGCCTACTTATTATATATAATCGACACATGAATGTCGTAGTTATGGTTGATATGATCTCCTACATTTTGTCGTACATCTAAACGAGTCTGGCGTCGAGATGTAGAACGAGGTTGACATTTGTTCCAATTCCAAGCTACAGTCTGGCTACATTTTGGATCCAATTTATTCACTCCAAAATTACATTACCCCAGGCAATGACGCTGCTGTGATGCAGTTGTATAAACAAAAACAATTTAAACTATCAAACAACACCTAGTTTTAATAAATAACAATTAAGCGCAATATATAAGTGAAAATGACTTTATTGTTTACAGTAGGAGTCCGTCACAGAAAGTACATCTGTTTGTCTTCAAATCTTCAAACCATGACGACCCTGCAAATATAAGAACAATAAATAACATGTATATGCAAATATAAGAACAACAAATAACATGTATATGCAAATATAAGACCAACAAATAACATCCACTTGGTCGTCTTTGAGGTGGCCTTTATAGTTGTCTGAACTATAACAAAATGGGCTGATTTATTATTCTATAAACATGCATAAGTTATATTTTCCAGAATAATCTGCTAATTAAATTTCCTTTTCGACTTGCACTCGCAGTCAGTGAATGTACAGTGTCAACAAGTACACACTGTCCACTTCTGATATATTCATGTCAAAGCCTGTGTCTGTGCAACAGGCGTCAGACGTCCTACAGGTAATGAGGTCGTTCTTCAACTAACCAGTGACGTGTCGGCCCACGGCCAGGGCCTCACAGGACGCACAGGTTCTGTAGGGGACGTGGTGACACAACAACAGTGTCTGACAGCATCGACCTACAAGAACAAGAACAAGATGTTTATTTTGACCCCAAAACAATTACATTAAATAATAGCAATAATATGCACATGAACAAACGTCACCATAAGTAATTAAGAATACATATAAAATTGGGGTCAGTGACTCCTGCTAAGACTAAAAGGTCGCTATCACAGGAGCCACTCGGGATTATTACACGTTATAGTATTTGTATTAATTCAATACGATGTTTGTCTCTATATGTGTTAATCTATCCATAACACATGTGTACAAACTGAAATAATAAATGACAATACTTACAATACATAAGAACATATAACATTAGTTTGCATCTATCAATCCATATGTATATTTGAATTCTAATGATTTTGAAAAAAATTCTGACACATGTAACAATCAGATATTGTACAACCAACACTTTTTTGTTGCAATTCGTACATAATGTAGAAACTTGAGGTAATCGAATTTTTTATGGAAATGTATTCATGCTTTTTCATGGAAAGGGTAAAAACCAGTGAGGTTATCTAGCTTAATTCACCAGGCTGACTGACAGTGTTCACATTTAGTCTTTGGAGCAATCTGTACAATACACTCAATTATCTCCTTTTCTAAACTGCTGCTAGCAATATGCTAAATGTGTGATTGTTTTGAAGTGTTTTCTTCAAAGACAAGATTTTATTTTAATCTGAGCAACTACATTATAAACAAATACTGTTTTGATTGCCAGTTAAACAATGACCTAGGTTTTTTAAAACAATGTCACAAGACATCCTATCTCTTTTGACATACATATATGTGATTCCTAAATCATCACTACTTTCTGCATTCTACATTCTAATAAGCTTAACACCATCATGCAAACGTACACACACCTATTTCATAAGTTGAACTATTGCATGATCATATATCATCCTAGTAATTTATGAAATGTTGCATTACTTACCAACAAACATGAAACATTTGTCTAAGATGATTATCACGTCAGAGATTATAACCAAAAGATATAGTATTAACAAAATATTAAAACTTGTTTTTGTCTGTAAAGAGTAGGCCTTATGCCGTTGTGGTAATATAGGTCGTTCACAAATGTTTTCCTGCAAACTATTTTTATCAGCAATAAACACCAGTGGGTCCACTTACCAAATAGGTGTCCATTTGGACATTGTTCTTGACGAAATGACGTAAATGCAACATCTTGGGACATTAAGGTAAAATCCATGCTATTCAATCACATGAATACATAAATTAAATAACAAAATGATGCATTAGCAATAACCAGGGTTTACAATAAACGTATACAAATACACACCACACACAAGCACATATTAAAAGTATGTTTGTTTGTGCACTTGTATGTTTATATAATTCTATTATAAACTCTGGTAAATACTATTATTGTTAATGAACCGTTTTAGCACAATGCCATTCATAAAACAACGTTAGAACATTATATTCATATATCCATAACATTATATTGGCATATCAGCTGCCTACAACAGACATTTATGCAGAAGTAATTTTCACAATCATTGCTGATGTTTTTCATCAATATACGTGTAAGGATACAAGCTTGACAGATCTCACATTTCTCCTTCGTATCTGTGACAGCCTTGACCTGCTTCAACAGGGTCATGACCTTCTGGGTTAAATGTAGGTCATGACCCTTGCTGTTTTCATGGCAAGTTCTCAGCCAATCACATGCTTGCATCAAAGACTTCTTCTCTGAAAGAAATCAATATAAAATGAATATTACTTGGTATAATACATATCATGCATTGAGTGTTTAATTTAAGTTGCTTTATAGTGAATATAATCACATTTCTCAGTTTTGTAAACTTTGGTTAAGGCTGATTATAATTTTGTTAATAGTTGCAATTTCAAAATGCATTCAGCTGACATAATTCCCCCATATACATTGGTAAGCATGGATAGAAACACCTGAACCTGATACCCACCCACCCACCCACCCACCCACCCGCCCGCCTGCCCTCCCTAATCTCTCAGACTGTCACCTGCATCAGTTGTAGGCTTGACTTCCATCTCAACCAGTCTCATCAACGCTGTCTCGAGGTGTGACTTCACTATCAGTGTCTCCACCTCCCGAATGTCTTCCAGTTTCACCTCCTAGAGGCAGTTTGGGGAATTTAAACAAAATCAAGCATTTCTAGTCAATACCTGACATTCTGTTCAACATTAACTTAGTCAGCGTGTTATGCCTGCAATTTCTAGTCAGTGTTTATGAGTAATTGTTGTCATCATTAAGATGTGTACTAATACTAAACCAGCACCTTCCTGTGCGCAGCCATTCATTGCTCCTGTTAGAAAACCTGTCCAGGTTCCATCATCTAGTTCTGATTTACTTTTTGTCCCTAAAGTCAACACCAATATTATGACTAAAGCATTTATCTGAAGCCGCACCTACTCTTTTGAATGTGCTTCCTTCTATGTTAAATCGGTTGAAAATATTGCCACATTCCATAGTCATTTAAAACATATCTTTACACCTTTGCCTTTCCACCATAGCTCCCTGTGTATCAATCAATCTATTGACAACGGGAATTGTTTTTTGACTCGGAGACTGATTAACACTTTTTCATTGAGCTTGGTTTCTGTGGATTTAGGCAAATAGAGGTTATCTAGTTATTATCGTTATTAGTTCTTAATTACAGTTCTGAAGACATTGCCTGTTGACATTTGGAGCTGTGATCAGATATAAACATTTCTTTAATAGGTAATATTCTGCTTTCAGCTAATGTTATCAACTGTGTCTGTGGAACTGTGCTCCATTATGCTTCAGCACTACTGGGCAGGTGTTTCATGTGTGGAGATATATATTGTCTCTTACTGAGGAAAAATGCATATTGCAATGTTACTGAATCCATTTTAAATTTTGTTTGACTGTTTTGTAAACTTAGCCTAATTTAATGTGGTGCCACTGTCAGACTGGTTGACATTTGCCATGAAAAAAACAAAACATTTGTTTATAAATTGCTCATTACAAAGAAACATTACACAATGTTTGAACTACTTAACAAGACCACAAAGACAACTAAATATGATGTCACGTACCGACTCGTCATCACTCAACCTCATCACTTGTAGCAGAAACCTGACGGAGGTGAAAACATATTACCATTAATCACAATACAAGTGTTGGAAAGACATTGCATGAACTGGTCACTGATCAACATCTGTGGGTAATTTAAAAAACGCAGTCATTGTAGTCTGATATCAACCAGCTGTCCATAACTGCAGATATATGTTATTTGTTTTGAAAGGAAAATAAAGAATAACAAACTAACGAGGTGAACAAAAGAAAGGTTTGAACTGACAAGGAGAGAATTAACCATTTCTGATGAAGACAAGTGAGGAGTGGTGGTCGCGCGGTAGAGCGCTGGACTTTCAATCGAGGGGACGGTGGTTCAATCCCACCTGCCGTCGTTTCGAAACTTAGGCAATTTCATTCACCTCACATTTGCCTGTGTCTTTCAGAAGAGAAACTAAAAGCCGGTGGTCCCTTCTATCTGGTGTCTATGCCAGGGGAAGTAAAAGATCCCACACAAATAAATGTGTAACCTGTAGTGGACTCACTAATTCTAGAGAAGAAAGTTTGGGCTATTTGGAGGAAACAACATAAGAACTAAGACAGTGGTTTAACTGTTGAAGTATTTACATTTCCAGTTGCATATTAAGAACAGGTGTTTATGTAATAACTAACTGACTTTTGAACCTACCGGACTAATTTCAGTCTGACAGTGGGCAGCTTGGGCCAGGCTGATTTCTGCTTGATCAGTTGGGCGAGTGATTTGGGCAGTGGTTCTTTTTGGGCAATGATGAACTTGACCTGTGCCAGAGCATCTACACACTTGATGAGAGATTCTGTAACAGTTACATAATAACATGTTACATGTAACATGTTACAACAGTAATCATAATCAACAGTGTCTTCATAATTCTAGTTAACTTGTTTTATAATAACACAATCAACTTATATTTGCTGATATTAAAACAAATGATAAACTATGTAGGTTTACTGCTTGCTAATTAGGGAATAATAACATTTGAAATAGTGTTGAAAATTAAAAAGTTGAAACCACATAAACAAAATATTCAATTTGTAAACAACCATTATTGGCACTTATTTCTTTTCAAAAGGTGTCCCTCTGTATGCCCCTGACCAAACTGGATTTATATGTCCGGGAAAAAGTGAAATATCTGATGGTATGACAAAACATAAAATCATACCACATAGACTTACCTTCCTGGCTCAGCAAAACTGAAGCTGCATCAGTGTCAGCTCTTACCACCAGGGTGAGCTGCAACAGTTGAAGTGAGACATGCTTCACGATGACACATTAATTAGAAAGATGTAGAAATAACGATGAGATTTATGCATTACAGTTGTCACATACAATCATTGAAACAGGAAGATAAAGACACATACATTGACAGTTATATAAAATACAATAAAACCTTGTTGACAATGCACGGGGTTTGGTAGAACTGTAGTGCAGACAGACATGATTATTGCAAAATGATGTGGTTCTGAGTTTCATTAACGTAATGTTGTAATAGTTACCACTATATTATGTGTATAGTTTGATGCAGAAGTTCCATTGCTACATCAGTGTGAAGATAAAGTGTGATATGGTTGACTATTTGCCAGTCATATCAATGACAAAACGACATTCAGCAGTAATATTTACTGTCACATATGATGTCTGCACATACTGTTACATTAAGAACAACAACACATTTTATGGCAGAATCTACATGGTGTAAAATACAATTGTAACGACAGCTGGACCATGTTCTCCACTGGAATGTTCACTGATCTGAGAGTTAATACATAACTAATATACCCCATTGATCACTCTACTCCACCCATTGGTCACTCTACATCACCCAGTGGTCACTCTACTTCGCCCACTGGTCACTCTACCCCACCCACTGGTCACTCTACCCCACCCACTGGTCACTCTACCCCGCCCACTGGTCACTCTACCCCGCCCACTGGTCACTCTACCCCACCCACTGGTCACTCTACCCCGCCCACTGGTCACTCTACCCCACCCACTGGTCACTCTACATCACCCAGTGGTCACTCTACTTCGCCCACTGGTCACTCTACCCCACCCACTGGTCACTCTACCCCACCCACTGGTCACTCTACCCCGCCCACTGGTCACTCTACCCCGCCCACTGGTCACTCTACCCCACCCACTGGTCACTCTACCCCGCCCACTGGTCACTCTACCCCACCCACTGGTCAGTCTACTCCACCCACTGGTCACTCTACTCCACCCAGTGGTCACTCTACCCCACCCACTGGTCACTCTACCCCACCCACTGGTCACTCTACCCCACCCACTGGTCACTCTACTCCACCCACTGGTCACTCTACCCCACCCAGTGGTCAGTCTACCCCACCCAGTGGTCACTCTACACCACCCACTGGTCACTCTACCCCACCCACTGGTCACTCTACCCCACCCACTGGTCACTCTACCCCACCCACTGGTCACTCTACCCCACCCACTGGTCACTCTACCCCACTCACTGGTCACTCTAGTCACTCACCTTCAGTGGTTGGATGATGGTCAAGTGGCAGTAGTCTATGGCTGGACTGTAGAGAAAGAGTCACCCACTTAACAGACGCTGACAGTGTCAGTATAGACATGTCACAAATGGGCCAAACATTCCCATTTGTCACTCTACCACAAAGAAAACATTGGATTCATTGTAAGAGTATCTGATGCCAGGGGCAGGGTATCTCTTGTCAAGGGCAGATGTCTCTTTCCACGTTCATTCACACAGTTGACCTTTAACCTCTGGTCTACTCACTGACATGTCAAACAACACATAGATTGTTATCTATATGCTGAATAACATGCACGCACGCACACGCACACACCTGTGTTCGCACACACACCTGCACGCAAACACATATACATAAACAAACAAACACCGGAACACACATATATAAACACATGAACACACATACACAAATGCCTGAACACACACTTATATAAACACATGAACACACATACATAAACACAACCTTGATATTAGCAGTATAAAATGCACACAAACATCTGACTCTTGGCAACTTTTTGAGATATGTATCTGTAGACAAACACCGGAACACACATACATAAACACATGAACACACATACACAAATGCCTGAACACACTTATAAACACCTGAACACACATACATAAACACCACCTTGATATTAGCCGCATAAAATGCACACAAGCATCTGACTCTTGGCAACTTTTTGAGAGATGTATCTGTAGAAGAATGAATCTACTTGGTCACCTCTCCAGGAGACACAGGAAGACTCTTCCTGGTGTCCCACACAGGCCGTGACTCCGCCAGGCGTCAGTGTCCACCTGTCTCTTGTTCTCCCCCGTCTCATGCTGGACGTCCACTCGGTCCACTGTGAGGGAGCTCTCTACACGGGTCAAACACACACAGGTCACCACGGCAGTCTAGAGGTCATAGGTCATCAACACCGACTGGGATGGCAATAAAAATCTCTTAGTATTATGACTAAAATAAAAGCATATTAATCATTAATTTCACAAATATGATCTGATTATATAATTTTAATTAGTCTATTAATTTTTTTGAATAAACTGTATATGTGAATCTTAACCTCTTGGATTCTGAACACCGATTTTTCGGGTTTCACTATCGGCCATATTGATTTGTTGACTAATGCAAATTATATACTAATTAATTTCTCTTAGTTACACATCAATTATGTTATGACTAACATGTGCACAGAACCTTTCTGAATCAGACAATAATACTTTTATACACTTTTGATGAACCGTTTTGATTTTACAGCTCATTATATGAACACATGTGAAGATTTGAGCTTCAGACTCTCAGAAACTCAGGGCTTAAGAGGTTAACATACAAACTTCAAGTCAAATTAAAATAATGTGATAATGTAATAGGACCATCCTCCACTATGTCGAGGACGACGAGGAGACAAGGTGTTAGCAAGGGGCTGTTCTTGGGTGGGGAGTGGAATAACATTTCACTATTTGATGTAATAACTATTTCATTTGACTAGTTGATGTAATAATTTTTTCACTTGACCATTTGATGACCTACCTTGACCTAGTTGTACACAGTGCACTGGGCCACTGGTGAGGGACACAAACAGCTTTGACCCGTCCAGCCACAGTGCTACAAGCAGTGGTCAGGCGTGGTCAGTTGACAGGTGCAGAACAGGACAATTGGCAAAGTTCTCTGATTTACAGGTTCAGTGAGTTCAATAAAACACAACATTCAAATTCAACAAACAGCAGACCAACGGTAGTAATAAATTACGGTTGACTAAAACACACACATGTACACCTGTGTTGGTGCAACTACCATTTATAAACACACCTGCACAGCAACGGTGTTGGAACTGCCATTCATAAACACACCTGTACAACCATGTTGTAGCAACTACCATTCATAAACACAGGTCTTTGGTGATTATTGTACTATTCAAAATTATATAAATTTTCAGTAACATAAAATCAACAGTACAAGAAACGAGACTCGTTAGAGAAATGCCATAAATGGGAGTTTGTGCAAATGTATTCATTACAGCAGAATGATGTGAACGATTTGGGAGATAATAATACCATACAAACATATCTTTAGTGTGATGCAAAAGGTAACTATAGTTTAGTTTTCAGATGTAATTTAAATATTTTTTTTTTTAAAGATTTCACGCAGAGTTACAACAAAACATGTTTGCTTATACATTGTATTTAAGTTGTCTTAGCAACTAAACATTATGTAAAGCAGATGTCATACATATGCCACCTACCACTGACTCCAAGTTTGTCACCTATGAGCATAGATGGGAGTGGTTTCACTTTCACTTTGACAGGGTTAACTGGTGCATGGGATGAGCCTGTGTCCAGAGCTATGTGAAATGTCAGAAGGAATGGACCTTTGCTGGCAAACATCAGATTGTGCTGCAACATGGGCATGAGAAAATAGTCAGGACACCATAACAGTGTACTGACAGTAAAATAAGGATCAAACATAGGCTAACACATTGCAATCATTTCTTGTAGAATTTACCCTTTAGATATACTTCCGTTTATTGCCGCTACAGATTGACCAAAAATATAATACTAATGCTACACAGTATATATGGTTAATAGTGTGTGGTTATTTATCCATTATGAATACTGATATGTCAGTAAAAATGATAACATCATTGTTACTAGAAAACTCAATCAGTAAGTGCATTTGGCAATACATTCAATATTTACACTGTTTTCCTTTCTAGTCACAAGTTTTCTTTGTCACAGACAGTCTGACTGCTGACACTCTGAGTCTGACTGCTGACACTCTGAGTCTGACTGCTGACACTCTGAGTCTGACGGCTGACACTCTGAGTCTGACTGCTGACACTCAGTCTGACTGCTGACATTCTCAGTCTGACTGCTGACACTCTCAGTCTGACTGCTGACACTCTCAGTCTGACTGCTGACACTCTCAGTCTGACTGCTGACACTCTCAGTCTGACTGCTGACACTCTCAGTCTGACTGCTGACACTCTCAGTCTGACTGCTGACACTCTCAGTCTGACTGCTGACACTCTCAGTCTGACTGCTGACACTCTCAGTCTGACTGCTGACATTCCCAGTCTGACTGCTTACACTCTCAGTCTGACTGCTGACACTCTCAGTCTAACTGCTGACACTCAGTCTGACTGCTTACACTCTCAGTCTGACTGCTGACATTCCCAGTCTGACTGCTGACACCCTCAGTCTTCCCACTCACCTCTGTTGACCAGCATAGGTGAGTGATGGTCACCTTGTCCCTCTCACTCCACAGTGGACACACTTCTGTCACAGAGAACTCACTGCTGGTGTCTTTGTGCGAAGGACCCGTGGTCTCTTCACGGTCCTCCTCAACTGGGTCCTCAGCTATGGTCTCTTCACGGTCTTTAGTGCAGCTATCCTGGTGTGTCGTTCCAACTTTGGCCTTTCTACGTTTTTTCACCACTGGTATGTCATGGTCTGAGGTCTGTTCTGTGTTGTGGTCTGAGGTCTGTTCTGTGTTGTGGTCTGAGTTCTGTTCTGTGTTGTGGTCTGAGGTCTGTCTTGTTGTTATCAGGAACAGTTTGAGCTGGCCACTGAGAGACCCCACGGCCAGGACGGCTGAAACACATGTCTTCTATCCTGACTGACTGAGTCAGTAAACTACACACAAATACCTGCTACCCCACTCAACACACCTACCCACTCCCCCACCACACAATACACACCCCATAATTCACCCCATTACCTGCAACTCCACTCCATTACATATACTCACTACCCCACTCTCCCACACACATCTGCTACCAACCCACTTCCACAGTAGTTACTGCTCTCATTGAAATTATTAAATTATTTTTCTTTGCCACAGAAGAATTCAAGATGACGTATCGCTTAATAACTAACATGTCTTAATAACCAACATGTCTAATAACTAACATGTCTTAATAACTAACATGTCTTAATAACTAACATGTCTTAATAACCAACATGTCTTAATAACCAAAATGTCTTAATAACTAACATGTCTTAATAACTAACATGCCTTAATAACTAACATGCCTTAATAACTAACATGTCTTAATAACTAACACGTCATAATAACTAACATGTCTCAATAACTAACATGTCTTAATAACTAATACATCTTAATAACTAACACATCTTAATAACTAACACATCTTAATAACTAACACATCTTAATAACTAACACATCTTAATAACTAACACATCTTAATAACTAACATGTCTTAATAACTAACATGTCTAAATAAGGTTGTGCCTTTGCATACGCGTGCGTTCGTTTGCACTATCTGTCTGTGCCTGTGTGAAGATATTAATGTGAGTGCAAGTGTGTGTTGTGTGTGTCACAGCCTTACATACCATGTGATGAAAAGATTAACACAAAATGGATCATCTAAAAAGGATTAGTAAACACAAGAAAGTAATGCACTGAACAGTATTCATCAACAGATGTATCTGTCTATGTTTACAGTTCCTCAGGTGTCTACAAAGGCCGTACGATGAAGTCATGGGTGACCAATGCCCCTGTCACCCACCTGTGTGGTCACTGAGCCTGGCCCAGCCCAGTGATGTGGGGACATCACTGCCTGTGTCCAGCACATGGTCAATGTGACAACTTCTGAAGGACACAATGACATTGAGCTGTACATTTATCAGGAAATTGCATTTATGACATTAGAAATAACATTAAAATCTATCATTCATATATATATATATATATATAATATTCAATTTTTTTAGTATACATTGACCTGATTCGTTAATAGCATTATCTGTATAATGTTACAAATAACGACACTGTCAGTTTTAACTTTAGTTAACAAGAACAAACTTCCGACCGATTACAATTTGGTGTGTAGTCATGTGATACTGGGAAAGTGTGATTGTTATCTATCTGACTTTAGTCACAAAAACAAGAATGAAAAATTTCACTTGCATTCATGATTACTTGAATATCAAAAGAACTGCAAGAAACAGTTTGCCATGCTCTACCTACTCAATGAAACTGTGTACATTCTCAGTGTCTCGTTTATACATCAACTGAGAAACACAGGTTTTTTAGTGGAGTGATCCATTAATATAATCCTCTGGCCCCAGGAGTGATCCACTAATACGATCCTCTGGCCCCAGGATTGATCCACTAACACGACCCTGTGACCCCAGGAGTGATCCAGTAACACGACCCTGTGACCCCAGCAGTGATCCAGTAACACGACCCTGTGACCCCAGGAGTGATCCAGTAACACGACCCTGTGACCCCAGGAGTGATCCAGTAACACGACCCTGTGACCCCAGGAGTGATCCAGTAACACGACCCTGTGACCCCAGGAGTGATCCAGTAACACGACCCTGTGACTCCAGCAGTGATCCAGTAATATGACCCTGTGACCCCAGGAGTGATCCAGCAACATGACCCTGTGACCCAAGGAGTGATCCAGTAATATGACCCCAGGAGTGATCCAGTAATATGACCCTGTGACCCCAGGAGTGATCCAGTAACATGACCCTGTGACCCCAGGAGTGATCCAGTAACACGACCCTGTGACCCCAGGAGTGATCCAGTAACACGACCCTGTGACTCCAGGAGTGATCCAGTAACACGACCCTGTGACCCCAGGAGTGATCCAGTAATATGACCCTGTGACCCCAGGAGTGATCCAGTAACATGACCCCAGGAGTGATCCAGTAATATGACCCTGTGACCCTAGAGTGATCCAGTAACATGACCCCAGGAGTGATCCAGTAATATGACCCTGTGACCCCAGGAGTGATCCAGTAATATGACCCTGTGACCCCAGGAGTGAACCAGTAATATGACCCTGTGACCCCAGCAGTGATCCAGTAATATGACCCTGTGACCCCAGCAGTGATCCAGTAATACGACCCTGTGACCTCAGGAGTGATCCAGTAATATGACCCTGTGACCCCAGAAGTGATCCAGTAATAAGACCCTGTGACCCAGGAGTGATCAAGTAATATGACCCTGTGACCCAGGAGTGATCAAGTAATATGACCCGGTGACCCCATGAGTGATCCAGTAACATGACCCTGTGACCCCAGGAGCGATCCAGTAACATGACCCTGTGAGCCCAGGAGTGATCCAGTAATGTGACCATGTGACCCCAGGAGTGATCCAGTAATATGACCCTGTGACCTCAGGAGTGATCCAGTAATATGACCCTGTGACCTCAGGAGTGATACAGTAATATGACCATGTGATCTCAGGAGTGATCCAGTAATATGACCCTGTGACCCCAGGAGTGATCCAGTAATATGACCCTGTGACCCCAGGAGTGATCCAGTAATATGACCATGTGACCCCAAGAGTGATCCAGTAATATGACCATGTGACCCCAAGAGTGATCCAGTAATATGACCATGTGACCCCAAGAGTGATCCAGTAATATGACCATGTGACCTCAGGAGTGATCCAGTAATATGACCATGTAACCTCAGGAGTGATCCAGTAATATGACCCTGTGACCCCAGGAGTGATGTGTCTGTCTACCATGTGCTACTGTGTCTTCACACTTGGTACTCAACCAGGCGTGACTGGCTGATACTCACTCAGGTGTGACTGGAAACGAGACTTTCCACACTACAACATGTCCACTCTTCATAGCCACAGCCAACAGGGCAAATGTGCTGCCTTCGTCTGCTGGCGACTCCTTCTTTCTGTCCATCATCTAGTGATAGAAAATTGTAAAACACGGTAAGAGTGTGAAACTTTGTTGTACAAGCAACTGATTTAAATATGACAACTTAATACAATGTCTGATGATAGATTTTTTTTGCATGAAACCATTGTAAGTATTAATTCAGACATAGTCTTCAGCCACATAAAATGTGTACTTGAAATGTGCACATATTAATGAAACTCATTATTTAAAGAGTCTTTATGCAAAACATCTTGTATCCAGTAACTATATATTTTGTGATACTGTAAAATAATCTTAATTCTAATTTCACTGGCATTTTAATTAATCTTAGCCGTGTTGTTACCTTGTGTTTAGAGTCGGCTATGAAGACGGGCGACCACGACACTGCTACAACAACAAACAACATGGTTTGGGTAATAAAGTGTTAACACTGCTGTATATTCCACATTAATATTATATAAGATGCCGCTATGTAAACTATATCATTAATAATGATAAATGCAATAATTCACAGTACAACCTGGACATGGCTTTCAAATTACCAGCTAAAACCATAACTTCACTTACAACTTTACTTTTGTTAGTAATTGTTGTGAATCAAAACTTGACATATTAAAAAATCCACAAACAGAAACTCTGGTTATCCATGAACACAGTCAATCTAATGTTAATTTAGCAAATACGCATGCTACATTTGTTTAATGGTGTGGATATCCAAATTCTGGAGTTTAGCCTGCTGACTTACCAATGGCAGCGAGACAATATGTCCGCCATTTCATCTCTTCCATCAAACTTCCTTGTTCATTGTTTGCTTGGGCAATTCTGACATCCGCCAGATGAAAACCTTCTTGTTTCACATGCTCATAGAACAGCTCTGACAGCTCCACCAGCTGTGAGAGAACAAGATTTGTTGTCAGTGCAATACAAGGCTGGAGTACCTCTATCTATTATCAGAACTAAACAAAGTTACGTTCCTATGTATTCAATTATTAATGACATCAGAAACACATTTGTCCTAATCTCTGAGTGACCAGATCACAAAAGAAACATCTTTGGTAAGTGGCACATCTGACAGAGTGCATGTGTGTGTGTGTGTGTGTGTGTGTGTGTGTGTGTGTGTGTGTGTGTGTGTGTGTGTGTGTGTGTGTGTGTGTGTGTGTGTGTGTGTGTGTGTACACTACAACACTCAGCTGTGTAAAAACACTAATGCTGGTTACTAACTACAGCTATATCCATTTAACTTATTAACAGCAGTGTTTTATGATAACAAGCAACGTCACATAAAATGGAAACAAAATATATTGCATTTCCCATTTAGTATGTTTTATTTAAAAGAAAAATTGAAATTTTACTTTAAAAACTCTTCGCATATGGACTAACATAACAACTGCTTCAAGGTGAATTTAACTGGTTGACTGACCTTGTTCCAGTCTTGTCCATCTTGCCGTGACTCATAGATACAGAGTCGATGGTCACAGCTGAGAGATGCAATGACACAGCTGGAGACAAAGCAGATGTCATTTTACATTAGTTTAACTTTGAGTGACCCTAAAATAAATGCCATATATGTTGAGATCACCAGTCAATAACTTTACTGATTCTGGGATGACGTGCATATATCTATCATACACCGGACAAAATACTTGTGTAGTTATGTGTTCATATAATCAATGTATATATATATATATATATATATATAATTAGTTCATTATAATAATTATAATTTTAATGCTGCCAGATGAAAATATTCTTCTTTCTTTGTTAATTTTGAATAATATATTATTCTATTTATTTATATTTAAGTATCTGACTAAAACGGAGGTAGCCCCCACCTATGCATTGTCTTACTGGGAATCTCTAAACTATTTATTTCCATTTATATATCGACTGTGATATATTTCTTCAGCCAAAATAAATGGGTCTGACACTTTCCAACAGTTCATCCGTTTATTTATATTACTGGTAGTTTATTTACACATACACTTTAAATGTCATAAGGATATGTACAAGTACACTAACAGAGTGTTGTCGGAAACAGTGCTGGATGTTGTAATAATGGTAATTCACTCAATTTGTTGTTGGAAAAGAACAACTCATTGAATCAGGGTTCGAATTTAGCGGGGGCCTGGGGGCCCGCTGGCCCCCACATTTACTGTCCGGCCCCCAGATGTTGAACTCTGAGGGTCCGACTGGCCCCCAGGTCACAGAACTGTAA
This sequence comes from Oasisia sp. SBJ-2009, assembly GCA_964017155.1. Classification (NCBI taxonomy): domain Eukaryota; kingdom Metazoa; phylum Annelida; class Polychaeta; order Sabellida; family Siboglinidae; genus Oasisia; species Oasisia sp. SBJ-2009. The sequence continues at coordinate 23,111,554 of OZ024854.1, forward strand.
AATTTATAAATAATGGCCTGACAACTTCCTATCCCAGAGGCCAAGGCAAAGAAAATGTCATTATTCACTTTACCAGTAAATGATCCTGGCTGCTGCTGCCTGGGGTGGGGGTGAAGGGGGGCAGAAGGTTGCTGCCCTTGGTCAGGGTTAAAATTGATTGACAAGGGGTTGCCGAGGTGGACAAACCTGTCGACTAAGCCAGGGGAAAAGAATTAATAACCTAGGATTGTGTTACTAGAAATAGACAGGTCTTAGACATAATCTACTATGAAGTTCTACGATGTAACTAAACTGTCATTTTCCATAATGCTGTGGCAATAGGTATATAGGTACATAGGCATCAATCCTTGGTTTACACAGTTTATGGCCAATACTGTTTTAAAGTACATGAATGGCGGTAAAAATGAAGGAAGGAACGGGATCTCGCACAGTCGCTGTTGTGGGTGGGTGGGGGAGCAGGAATAGGCAACCTTGTGTTGCCATCTACAAACGCAGGCAGCCCAAAGAGGAAGATCTACAGGTTTCAAGCAGCTCTGGTTCAGAGGAAAGTTGACAACCCTCCATTGATCTCTTGAAATTATCATTAGCATTTACTAATTAAGCTGCTACATAGGCTACAGCCATTATGTTTGTGGCATGTGAATTGTGTTGAATAAAGTTATAGTTACAATGCGACTTAAATGTGCATTTGTTGCATGGCCCCCACTTTTTGTGTCGGGCCCCTAGATTTTGAAAAGTGGGGGCCCTGCTGGCCTCCACTCATTTTTGGCTAAATTCTAACCCTGTGAATGATACAATATCAATATTCGGTTGGAACAAATGCAGTTGTGTGTGTGTTTTAACACACAGAGAACTCATAGAAAGAGTTTGAACTAGACTTGCCGTCCGAGGCGGTCAGCTCCCTGCGGTGACCATGCCGCGGCCCTAAAGCCAGTGATGACCTGGTTACTCTGGACCTGTGGACTGATGGTCCGGTCAAGCATCAGCTGGTGACCGTCTGCTGAAGGTCATCATAAGAAACTCTTTCAAGGTCATGACATTCTGGTGCATATATCACAAAATAACAGTTTCAAATCATAGTAGTTAATGTCAGCATACGAACACTGAGTCATTAACTGGTAGTTATGTATGTTAGATATTCCATACATTTAAAACAATCTTAGCTCATAACTACACTTGTCTCGACCACCAGAAGGCATCAATGTTTTAAGAAACAACCTACAGTTGTAAATAAACAACCAAAAATAGTTATATAAATTATATAATTGTTATACTACTGTTTAACAATAATCTTAATAAAATAGAAAAACCCACAAAAATACATAGTATTTTTTAACATAAACATTATGAGGATGTGAATTAATGAATAAATTTAAACTGGTGCTTACTCTTTGAAAGAGCACGTTCCACTTTCAGTCTTGGTGTGTCAACATCAAATGTCTTCACCTTGCTACACGGAGCGATCTTGCTAGTTTGTAGTGCAATGTTGTCACTCGGATAGATTTGATCACATGGGATCATCTGTCAAACAGAGAGAATGTTGTCACTCAAATAGTTTTGATTACATGGGATCACCTGTCAAACAGATATATATATATATATGTATATACATTCATTACATAGTTGTGACGTGTGTGAATACTGTTCTGCTAAAATTCTCATAAATTATGTGTAAATAATATCAAGCCTATGTCAGTTAGGAGTTTCCTTAAATCGCAGAGCAGTGACATCACTGCTGAGCTCTGTGAACTAGGGAAACAGTTGCGGTATTCACAGAGCAGGTAGGAGAGAATATTTGACTATTTGCTATGCATGTTGTTAAAATAATAATAAACTTTATATTGAGTAGATCTGTGTTCAGTAGTGTCGACTGTGGTAGTTAAAAGCAAAAAATAATAATATAATAAAATCATTGATTTAGTTTTATTTCCTGTAGTTCAGTTCCATACAACAAAAGTGGCATTGTTGTAACTTATATTATTTATCAATGCAGTCAAGAAGTAGAATATATAAATACGAGTATAGCAATTATATATAAAAATATAACTGCCGTAACTGGGAATTGAACACGGGCCGTCGGCGTGACAGGCAGAATGCCAACCACTAGACTACCCACGCCGCTTACGACATTATCTGTGCCGCTCACCTCGTCATTGTTAGAACAGAATAGTATTCCGAAAAAAACTTCTATGAACACATGCCAACTGTATTTAGTAAGCAGCTAGTAAAACCTAAGAACCGAGTTTTATTTATCCAATAAACACCCTTTCCTACCAGCTCTGCGAATAATAGCAACTATGTTTTCTCAATTCGCATAGCAGTGACATTACTGCTCTGTGAGTAGTGGCGAATGTGACCTTATTCGCAGAGCTGCTCTGCGAATAGCCACTCTGACTCTCTGTATCGATGGTTGCCTATATTGGGCGATGATAGGGTGCGTTGTATAAGTACGCTTTACCAAAATATATACGCCATCTTCTGTGCATATTGCCACTTGTGTATCATCTGAGCAACTGATAGCTGGGTTGTGCGTGACTTTTGTTGCAAATCTGTGGGTTCTACTACATGCAAACGACTTGTCCATGTTGTTCATAAACACGGCGGCGATTCGGCGTTGGGTGTTTACGTTGCGCAGTGCTGTCAATCTGCGCAATAGACTAATCTCTCAACGCTATGACAAATCGCTAAAATCGTCGTATACTCTAGTGACTTATGTATGGTTAATGAGTTAAAACTAATACTTTCCAAAAAAGTTATCATGCAGTGTTAATACAATTTTAAAGAATAAATATGGTATTTTGGCGAATAAAAGTCACGAATCACAAAATGTATTATTGCGCGTCATTTATTGCTTCTCTGTTCTATCTGGTTTAATGCATACCAAATGCATAAGGCAAGTGGTGTACCATTTGACGCCAAAAGCTGTCGCTAGCGGGAATCTTTGTAACAAACATGCTTTAATTTTGTGTTTGACATTCCATTCCAAAATTTGAAATGAGCACTTCATCCTTCAACGCCATTTATGCTCTGGGTAAGTGTTTATCTTAATCTGAAGTTTCGGAACCAGGGGCGTTAGGAGTAATCCAACAAACATAGTCACACTGACACTGACAGTAAACCTATTCAGCTAGTGCCAGTAGTGGCCGAGGCGAGGGAGTGTGGCTGGACAATTGAACTAGTGGGGAAGTGTTATTTGCATCATCGCACGCCAGGGGTTGCTGCGGCTGATTACTTTAGCACTAGCTCTTCTCTAGCTCAGTTGGCACTTATGTACAAGTCGGACCCACCTCAATTTTGCTATTATAACTGTATTTTTGCCAACATTTGATACTTGATTTTGTTAATTAAATCAATTATAATCATCTTGCGCATATTTATGTTTTATAAACAGCGCGTCTTAGCAGACTTTTTAGGTCGAAAATACAGCACGGTCGGCATAAACAAACAACTGTTTATCGCTCATTTCATATGGGATATGCACAGCGCAGTAACACGCACCGCTGCGCTTGCGATTGGCACAAATCGCGCTGTCTTTTCGACCTCAAAAGTATGCCAAGATGCGCGGTTTATCAAACATAAATATGCGCAAGATGATTATAATTGATTAAATTAACAAAATCAAGTATCAAATGTTGGTTATAATGCAGTTATAATGGCAAAATTGAGGTGGGTCCGACTTGTACATAAGTGCCGCTCAGTGTGTTTAATGATATATTGCATCATGCATGTTTTATAATTATTTCTCATGCATGTCATAATGACCAATAATTTGATTTTGGGGTAAGAATAAGAACAAACACCATACATTAAAATGATTGAAAACTAAAATGTTTAAAATATAAATTATATACCAGCCTTACTTCTGTGATGTCATAGTTTGTGTCTACACTTATGTTCAAACTATGTAATAAATTTGATGTCTGTCATATTTTGTACCTAAGTTAATGAATGTATTTATCTAATGTAGTTTTAGTACTTTATTAACTTCTGCATCACAACTGTTTCCAGGAGCTATTGCTGAGACGTTGCTGGCGGCCTCAGGAAGGTATTTATCACTCCAACACTGGCCCTTGTGCAGTGTCATAGTTTTACACTTAAATAGAAGCCCTTCTAGATGTGCATCTATGTTCAAAATGCATCACAATCATTCCATACACAAGTCTGACACCCATTTTCAAAAGTATAATTGACAATATTAAGGTACAATTCCTTATTTCACAACTACCAGGTAATAAATTTGGATTCACATCAACGTTTCAATCAACATCGATGGCCTTCATCCGGAACTGAATCTTCACTGTTCGCCAAATGGTGTGGGAAATAGACAGTGGAAAACTGTCACACACATGACATAATACGTTGCCCCCCTCAACTTTGTTTATAGTTGGTGCTATCTTCCTAATCCAGATGGCTTCTTTCCTACTCTTGTCTGTCTCGCTGTCCACCATTTGTGGCCCCACCCATTTTATCACACACCTCACGATATGACCTTGTTTATATTGGCCAAAAATATGATATATCCATTTTGTTGGATATGGGTGAAGCAAACACACAGTGCAAGAATCCTCATTTACTTTGTAATAGCAACTATACTTTTATGTGTATTGAAAATAAGCATCAGTCAAGTTGGGTATCTGTGTTAAAATTTCACACATTTATGAGCCTCTTAAAATGGTATTTTAACTTGTCCCCACAAATCTGATAAAAGTTACAAGACATTTCAACAAACATTGAAAAATTGTCAAATGAAGCTCACATTTTCAGGATAAACTAATTTTGATACATACTTTGATATATGAAAATCAACCAATTCTAACATGGTGTGGTGGAAAGTTGCCAGAAAATTTGGTCATGGATGTTGAATTTTCAAGTTGCCATAAAAGTCCTTTTAATTTTCAACTTAGTGCTAAACCTGAAAATAAAATAAAATACCATCTCAACTTTCTGGGAAGCATACTGCCATGCTGCAATTGTTGTGCAGAAATAATTTATCTCCCTTATTTCCACCGCGGTCTACAGCAATGTTCATGTATACAGCCAAGTGAATTCAACTTTAAGCCAACATGGAGTGAATTAAATTAATATTATAAATGAATAATAATAAATAAACAGTAGCAGGAGGATTCAATTTATAATGCTTTGTGAACTGATATTATACACATGCACATGTAATTACTTAATTGCTATTTTTTGGGACTTGCTGTTTAATTTGTTAACATTTTAATGGGGTTGGGATTACTTGACTGTATTTTTACATTTGTAGTGTAACATGTGTAGTGGTTGGAGATGAGAGCATCCTCTCAAGTTGTGTCGCACACATCCTGGCAAATGTAGACATTGAGGTGAGTGTGATTATGTAGGTGTGCTAGCATTTCCAAAGTGTAGTTACAACTCTTTCATTTATTTGCCAAAACTATTTAATTGGTAGACTGAATGAATGATTGTTTCCGAGATATTTCATTTCACCTTTTATTTGTAGCATTTACCTCCTCTTCTCATTTGTTGTATGTTACTAGTATGTAAGTAACAAAAAAATTGCCTTTCAGTGCAATATCATAATATGGTTGATGATGTACCTGATAAAAAAAATAGGTGAATAACACACATCCAAGTTATTATTTATAAACAAGGTATAAAGAGAAAATATTTGTATTTAGTTATAGAGCATACCACAACAGACACAAAATATCAAAGTACCCAGACAGCATGCAAACGTTAATCTAACGTTAACAGAAACGTTGGTTTAACATTTACATGTGACAGTTTTTTGCGTTATTTTGCTTGTTTATTTAACGTAGATCTACATGGAACGTTAGACATTTAACCGTAATCAAAATCAAACGGTTCTAACCAAATGCAAAAGTTAATATAACATTTGCATGCTATCTGGGTAATTGTGGTTTACCCAATACTTTAAATAAAATATATTTACTTACACCACACCCAGAGTTTTAATACTAAAGCCAGTTGTTCTGAAGTCATAATTCAGTGCTGAGTCGATGTGATTATGTCCTTGTCTGTGTGCAGCATCCCGTTGGTCATGTGATCAACAGCGCCCTTCAGTGTCACCATGACAACCACCACTCGAGCACAAAGAGTCTGTTAGTGATGACATCACTGTGGCTGAGAGAGATGGACTGTTTGGTCCAGCAAGTAAGCATTGTTAGAAACAACATAACTACTTTACCTAACAGGATTTGTAGCAAACTATACAGAAACGATTTGTAAAACAATTTTTTTATTAATATAATTTATCTAGAACACAATAGGGAAGTGTCAGGATATGTTATTTAACTGTTTTTCTACATTATGTTTTATCAGTTAATCACTCCAGAAAATATTGTGTTTGTTTTTGCTATATTCAGTTCCATGACGTGATGTAGTTCTCCTTTTATCAGTGTAATATGTTGGCATCCATTAAAACCTTTGAAAAGATTTCTTAATATTTATTTTAAGATAAATAGTCGTAAATTGTTTGTGAACATTTCTGACACATTTTTTTATTTGAAACATTATGTAATCCTGTGTTATGTGTTCTACACAGGGTGTCCCTCTGGACGCCGTCCTGAGTGATTTCCACCAAGCCATAGAGCAATGTGTGCAGCAGCTTCAGGACTCAAAGACAGCAGTGGAAGACGTCTTGAAGAGCTTCAAACCCACTCAGAGTGTTTGTACTGACGGACACAATTCTGGCAGAATTCTGGATAACAGTTCAGATGACGTATTGCAAAGTCACAATGCTGGCCAAATGCTCGATCCCAGTTCAGATGACATATTGCAAAGTCACAATGCTGGCAGAATGCCAGATGACAGTTCAGATGACATATTGCAAAGTCACAATTCTGGCAGAATGCCAGATGACAGTTCAGATGACCCAATACAAAGTCACATTTCTGGCAGTATGACAGATGATAGTTCAGTTGATCCAGTACGAAGTCATAGTTGTGGCAGAAAGCTCAATAACAGTTCAGGTGATAGATCAAATGGTCAGGAACAGCAGCAGGTGGTGACATCGAACACTGCCAGAAAGAATGTGATGCCCGCCATTTTGCCACAAGGTCATGGTGACATTGAAGATGAAGATGATGACATAAGTTGGTACTTTGAAGGTTCTAATCTGAACTTGTCTGATGATGAAACACTGGAAATCATGATGAATGCTATGGGAGATATGCAAGAGAAATTAGGCGGCTTCACAGATTTCGGCTCTAATTCCTATATGGATAGATCATGTGGTGTATCACATGGCCCATCAGGTGACATGTTCTCAACAGTGTCAAATGGCATGACATTGTTGTCTGGAGAGGACAAAGGGGTGACACATGACATCTTGTCCTCGTGTGAGGTAAAGACAGAATGCCAACTGAACTCAGCAAGAGTCCCCAAAGAACCGCTCATGTGTGACAAAGAAACAAAGATGGCAGCCGTCATGGAGGAATTGTCAAGGACGTCACAGCTACTTGTCAGATGTACTCGGACTGTGTCTTCTGCTGACGCAAACATTTCCAATGTGACACACAGTGAAAGTAACAAAGGCTCTAATGACCTTAATGTGGGCTGTAACACTGGCTCTGTCAGTCACCCAGACACTGGCAGCACGGCCCAGGGCAGTGGTTCCACATATACCTCTCATGGCACTGGTACACAAATCTCTACACACGTTGATGATTCAGATGATGAGTTCAGTTCTTGCTTTGATGGTGTTGTAAACCATCAAGACGATGTCGAATGCAGCAAACAGTTAGAGGGCACATCAGTGCCATCTTCTGGGCATCTTGTATCTGCGGGTTTGTCATTGGAGAGTTTGTGTCAAGACATGCGTGCACTTGCAGAGAAATCGACAACTGTAAATGACGTTTGCGTTCTCAATGGCAGTCGACATTTCAGGACTTGTCAGTCCATGCATTCTGCAGGTACAACACAAGAAGGCTGTGGTGGTGGAACAGGCGAAATAATGTCCCTGAAATCGCCATGTCACTTGCTGAAAAGCAGCAAAAACAGTGCAACATCAGAGGGCAAAACATTGCATGTGACACCACCCATGGAAGAAATGGCTATCAGAACTAGTGAATGTGACACTAGACAAACGTCACAGTCTGGTTGTAGTTATAGTAATGGTAATTTAGAGGTCACATCATTGCATGATACAACATCTAAGAGCCGTCTGGAAAATGTAAGCAGTACAAAAACAGGATTAATTCAGAATGACATTCAACATAAAGTTAGCAGGTTCATTCATTGTCTTCGCCCAGACTGTGGTGACGTGCTTGATGCATTGACAGAGACAGTGGTGAGGCAGATGACATCTGACCAGTTTACAGACAAAGATGAAAATCTCAGGTAAGGAAAGGGAATATCAATTTTACAATCGTATTTTCTTCTAAATTGTAGTGACAAATCTCACAAAAGCACAAAAGCGATCTAATTTTTGTATCAATAATTACCGTATAAATGTAATTAATATATTCTATCATATAGACATATAAACGTTTTTATTTCCGACATAACATATGAACTAGTTTTATGTTACAACATTTATTGTTTCAAACAAACCAACGAAAACTAAAGCTTAGACTGAAGCTGTGTGTTTTGCCAAAGCTAGGGCAACACAGATCTATAAGAAAAACTCCAAATGACACAATATTTAAAAATAATTACCCTTTGTGATTGTTAGTCACATTCAATATCATATTGTTTTTTGCATAATCAGTTTAAGGCGGCGGGATTGACTACTGCATGCTATTTTTGAATTAATAATTTCTTTGGAAGTTTTCAGCATAAACTCACCATTTGTGGTCAAACATTGCTTAATAAATCATAGAATGCTGTGAACTAAAAATTATTAAGTTTCTACATTATTCAATCGCATTTTTGAATGTTTAAAAACGATAACTAAAATGTCAAAAATCACCTCAAAATGGCATTTTATTTTGAGAAACCCCCTGATGAAACCCTTTTTATAGATTCCTCCCGTGCAATTTAGCATACATATCATAAGAATGCATATCCAAAATTTCAGCTTCCTAAGATTTCTAGTTTCTAAGAAAAACCGAATTAAATCATCACTTCCTTGTTGCTCAATATAATACAGTGGGGAATAATGCTACTTTATCTATGAAAACATATGAATGTTTGCGTTATTAAAATGTCTGTTGATGTTGTCTGGCGTCAGGTTTGACATGTCGAGAGTGCACGCAGTGACCGCTGTGGGACCGATGCGATGGGACGTCATTGATGGACTCGTGGTGGAGACAGACGGGGAACAACTGGGTCTTCTGTCAGGGGACAACTCCACCAGACGAGTGCTGGTGAGAGAGAAGTAGACTTTACATTGGAAACTATTTCAGACCATGCAGCATGGACGTGTTACAGTTTGACGTCAGTTCATGTCATCTTGCAAAGGACAATTTCTGTATAATTAGTTATGACAAATTGACTGAGAGTCAGATAAGTAGTTTAATATTTTAATTTATTAAATGTGACGCGCACAGATCTAGCTCAATCTCGGATGTCTCATTTTTTAGTATGGTATCTCTTTTAAGTTTTTATACCCTCCATATGAGGGCGCTATAAGTTGTAGAGCCCCGTCTTCTTCTTCTTATGGTTATCTCATCACTCTATGTTAGCCACATGTTTGTGACTAGAGTATTGTTGAGTTTGGTTTTTAGAGTTGTCCTCTTCTAGAATTAGTGAGCCCACTACAGGTTACACATTTACCTCCGTGTTGGAACTTTTACTTCCCCTGGCATAGACACCAGATAGAAGGGACCACCGGCTTTTTTGTGTCTCTTCCGAAAGACACAGGCAATGTGGGGTGAACAAAATTGCCTAAGTTTCGAAACGGCGGTAGGTGGGATTGAACCACCGTCCCTTCGATTGACAGTCCGGTGCTCTACCACGCGACCACCACTCCCCACAGATGTATTACTTCTGCTTGTACACCAGTAAATTTAAAGCAAATCTGTGATGTTAATCGCTAAAATTACTTTGTTGGAAATGGTTATGAGTCATACAAGTAACTATTTTAAAGTATAATGGCCAATGTTCTGACTATTCAGTTGTATTTTTTAGAGAAAGATATTTAATTTATGATAGTTTAATAGTATCGTACACATGTATGACAATAGTGTAGCAAAATTAAGTAAATGTGTGATATTTTTTTCAAATTTTTCAGCTTATCAATGGAGATGTTAGTTCTGGGTTTCACCACAAGGGGTTCACAGAGAAAACCAAGACTCGTTTTGTGTCAAAGACATTGACAGGTGACTCGAGGAATGTCAGTTGGTTGGATGACATCTGTGTCGTACTTAGAGAGGTGAGAAACACAAAAAGAATATAAATATATGTAGTGACAATTATAGTTGCTCCTTATAGGTACGTAGTGTATGAAAAACAAAAGTAATAATTAATATTTTCCATACATGTTCATGTTTTGTAGTGATCAGCTTTATATTTATTTATATTTAATAAATATTCTAAGCCTTTGATTTACATAATAAATATTTTAAAATCAAATTTCTTAGAGAAAACATGTACATTTTTCTTCCCCTAATGTGATTCATTAGGGGAAGAAAAATGTACATGTTTTCTCTAAGAAATTAGCTGTAGGATTTACCTATTACATCACTTACTCTGTCGAATTACCTCCATTATTGAAGGAACAAGCTTCCAGTATAAGTCTTCACCTAAAAATTTGTTTTGTTTTCTTCTTAAAGCATCTCAGTGTCCTTAATCACCATTTGAAGAGTTGAAATATAGATTTTTCCTAGCCATTTTTATGATGAAAGGGTGAAATATGAAATGTTATTGATAGTTTCATGTATTTTAGCTGGGTGTCGGTGCTCTCCTGGTGCATGGCAGTGTCAGTGGAGAGGTGAGAGAGATGTGCTACGCCAGGAGGATTGTCGTCTTGGACCGGGTGCCTTATAAGGTTGTACAGGGTGTGGCGGAAAGTTGTCTCCGAGAACCCACAGTGTACGTCAGTGAAGCTACACAGGTAGGGAGGTGTCTACTGTATTTTTTAAATTTACTAGTGAAGATGGAGTGATCACACACAGTGTTGAATGTAACAGCCACAAAGCATCATACATAGTCCATGATTTGTTTGATTTTGTATTATTACCATGCAATGTATATATATATATATTTATATATATATATATAGTTATAAAATTACAAATACATAATGCAGATATGATGACAGAATCATTATAACCATCACAGAATGTTAATAAACGTGACATTTTGGGACAACATAATATTATCTACTTTTAAACATTAGAACAACACAAGCCTGTTTCATAAATATGGCCATTTGTGTTGATATAAAACAATTTAAGACAGATTGGGTATAATTACACATTTTGTGTTTCGTCGAATGTCATGAGAAATGGACTTTCTTTTCTACAAATGAAGTCACTAATTACTAGTAATGGCAACTGTTTTAATGCAGTGTTCGTGCTAGTCTGCAGTACAATACTCCTCTGTCTTTCCAGGACAACGTTGCTGATGATGTCATCATTCGACCCTGGTCATGTGACTGGATGGACCATTTGTTGACGCCTGTTTCTTACGCCCTTGTCCAACCCAACATATCACTGGTTCAGGTGGCTTACATTTTAATAAAATTAATTAATGTTTCCATTGCATTGTATGAATTGTAAATTTTCAGTCTCTCTTTGAAAGGTCACGGTAAAGTATTAAATGATCAATTTCTACAGTGTGTTGTTTTGAATTTTTCTAAATGCTGTAGTTTCTCCGCGTAGTGATGGTGTGTGGATTACACTTGTTGCTATGCCTTTGAAATGATGTCATATATTTCAGAGCTTGCATATAAAATACATACTTTAATGCAAACTTATGTAACTAATTACTTTAAAATGAAGTCCCTGTGGTTCTTGTAGCCATTATACATTTAATATTTTTGCTTATTAAAGAAGTCTTTATTGTTGTTTATTTCAGACAGTGATGATATCACATCCTTGTGGCAATGTCGGTGCGATGAAGGAAGAAACTTTTTGGCATTGTGCTCATCGGTTACACAACATGCTGGTAGATGGCGCTGTGCTCCCAGGAGGTGGCGCCACTGAGCAGGCATGTGCGGTCATGTTGCGATCGAGGAAAAGTGAGTCCTTCAAAGTAATGTCATTGATTTACTTATACTGACCTAGCGTTAGACGCCATCCTTGCAAGCTAGAGGTCACTGCATGTGCTACGGTACCCCTGGCTGATCGTCTCACAAACTGTGGAAGTGAGTGGAGTTGAGCTATAAAATTATAGCAACCGACTTTGCCAGTCCCTGTGTCAGCCATGGGAACAGGAGACAATAGAACGCAGTGGCAGAGCTTCGGACTCTCAACTAAAAGAACCCGGGTTCAAACCCTGTGCTGCGGTGCTAAAACCTTGGGCAAATTTTGTTCATTATACATTGCTCCAGTTCACTCAGCTGTATAAAGGAATGACAGTGGTGACTATGTGTATGAGCAGCCTTTCGCACATTAATTGTAGCAAGTGGCTGGATGCTTCCCAGAGCAGTTGAGATGGTATTTGACTGAACAGGTCTGCCGGGGAAGTAAAGTGTAAAAGCGCTTTGAGCATTCCTAAGGACTGGACAGTGCGCTATATAAAAACTTACCTTTTTACAACGAAATCTTATTTTAATAATTATATAGGTACATATGCAGAAGCACTGTCTCACCAGAAACGTTTTCGTTTTCAGGTAGCGAACATGTTGATGAGAGAAACGTTTTCAGTTCGTTGGTGTGTGAACACGTCGCGATGGGTCTCGAAACCTTCACACAACTTGTTCAGCGGAACTCCTTGCTGTCTGCGACCGACCAATCGGATCGTGCAGCCAGCGACACAGAGGGCGCCACCATCTACGACTGTCTGAGAGCGAAGCAGGACGGGTGGAGAACTGCCGAGTACTTGGTCGGGGTGGTGATCACTGCAGACATGGAGGTGGTGACTGGGGTGGATAAGAACTATGTGAGGGCAGAGGGTGATGTCTTGGGCCATTTGTAGAGACTCGAAGTGGCATCTGATTCATCGATAAACAAGTTTGGATAAGTCATCCAGATCATTTGTTACATATGAATGATAAACCCTGTAACTGTGATTGTAATAGTATTTCATGTGGGTAGTTGATTTCATTTTTATTTGAAAAACATTGAATTTATGGGCAAGCAGTTTGTAAATAAAAATGTACGTGTGTATACTGGCCATGACACTTGGATTACGTTCTAGATACAGTTGAAATATGTAAAATGGAATCCAAGTTGATTGTGGGGTAATTGTGTATAATTTTATAACAACGGAACCAGATCTTCAGTCCAATCTAGGCACATATTACATACGTTTCAGACAGACATTGTGTTCAATCAATCACACTATGATCATCGTTTTGAAACAGCAGAAAAAAATGTATGATAACTAATATTACTTCCTGAACATTGCAACTGAACACAACAACTAGAGTTGGATGAAATATAAACAGCCAAATCGTTCAAGGCAACAAGATTATTACATTGACAAATATGCCCTGCTCTAGGCATACTATTGGTTAAGCAAAGCAATACAACCAATATTGCCCTCTGGCATGCGAGGATGCTTTCATCCAATTTCCACTCGAATAATGAAGCGAAATCAGCACTGTTCAAAACCGAGTTTATTTCCTGCCATTGATCTGGTTGGCTGTTGTTGATATGTATACACAATGTATAACATATATTCATGGAAAACATCCCCCTCACATTTTGTTTTATCTGTCACTGGTTGTCATTCACATTCGTGGTGATCGCATGAATAAGGACATGCAAAACCATTCGACACAGTAGTATAATTTGTGTTTAGAATGGCGTTGTTTGCAACAAATAGTATAATACTTTACCATACAAAATAAAATTGGGTTTCATGCCTTGCCGAAATAACACTAACACCTACTGTTTTGTAAGCACAAATAATAGTTTAATGTTAATATCACAATGCAATGGACCAATTGTATTAGTGCAAATTTGCCTACTATAATATAGTATGTATAATATAAGTTATGTACATATATATATATAAATAGAGTACGTGTACATACATATATACAGACCTGCATTTTTTAAAGTAATTACAGCAATACGTGTAACATTATTTGTTCATAAATATATTTAGATAGGATTCTTTCATGATATAAAACACTGCTTTTTGAGGTGGCAGAAATATTGCACAACAGTTGCATTTCTTTAATACACCGTACAATGTATTGCATACTGTACCATATACTGTATGTTAATCATATCAAAATTCAATCCTACTGCTGCGTGTGGATTGATAACACCAGGTAGATAACACACTACCTCAAGGTGTTATCCAGTGGTACTGTGTTATCAACATGTGTTTTCTTCAACACTGAAGCAAATATTGTCTTGCGTATCAATGTAGACACCTATAATGTTAACATGAAATACTACATAATGTCATTACCCAGGTTCACCATAAAATGTTTTGGCGAGGCATTCACACTTACGCATACATGTATACACAACCACACATACATAGTCCAACAAATTATCACATAGAGACAACTGTTTGTTATAAAAGCAAGAAAACTACAACTTATAGAGATGGTACCTGTAATTAAAATATTTAACTTACTGGTCAATATCTCCTCTCATATTGGTCGTCTTTCAGGGCGTTAAACACATTCAATAATAGCAGTATATAAGAGGTTTGACAAGGTTGGCAGCATTAATCTGCACATTTGAACGACACCTATAACTTATGATTTATAATAATAAAACGTTTATCACACCTGATCTCAGTTATAATTCAGTGCAGTACAAATAAAAGAGCAAACACTGCATCATCTCTCCAGTTGGTGACACCTGAATATATAAAACTGGTCTCACATCTGAAAACTTTTCTTGATGGAGACGTGAGGAAACTGTTCTCTCCAGCGGTAGACGGTTGCGAAATCAATGTTTGCGCAGTATGACACGTCAAACATACGCAGGTGTTGACAGCGCTCCAGGACACTGCAAGTGACACAGGACACTAGTGAATGACTGACAATGTGACAGTACTGAAGGGTCCAGGTGACTCCATGAAAGGTCCTAGAACCTGATTTATTGTCAACAAGTGGAAGTAAACTCTCAATAGTGTTACTGTGAGATATTGAAGAGGTTTGTAGTGACATATTCAGGAAGTTCACACAGACATGTTCAAGTCAAGTAACAACTGAGGAAGTCAAAAGCTTATATAGTGACATTTTTTAACAACATATAAATGAAAAATTCAAATGAAATTTTCAAGTGGCTATGACGTGAGATGTCCAAGAGGTTATACTGTGACGCGGTCAAAGTGGTCGGTGAGTTCAAGAGGTTATATAGTGAGGTGGTCAATGAGTTCAAGAGGTTATATAGTGAGGCGGTCAAAGTGGTCAATAAGTTCAAGAGGTTATATAGTGAGGAGGTCAAAGTGGTCAATGAGTTCAAGAGGTTATATAGTGAAGCGGTCAAGCCGGTCAGTGAGTTTAAAAGGTTATACAGTGAGGCAGTCAAAGTGGTCAATGAGTTCAAGAGGTTATATAGCGAGGCCACTGACGGGGTCAAGGTGGTCAGTGAGTTATACAGTGAGGCGGTCAGTGGTCAGTGAGTTCAACTGACCTGAGAGCGGCGGTGTGGGAGACTTCCCTCGTGCCAAGGATGTCCAGCTGCTCCAGGAGTGGACAGTGGGCAGCCACAGCGGCGATGTCAATGTCACATACAGTTCTGTAACATACACAGTGACAGTCCACTGGTCAGTATGTATGTATCCATACATACATATTCACACATACAAATACTGCACATAAATACATTTTATGTACATAAATCCTTCTAATGATAGATCAGTTGAAAATATTGCTAAATTCCACCATCATTTAAAAACACCTTTACAATCTTGCCTATCCACCATAACTCCCTGGTGTATCAATCAGTGACAACTGGATTTTTTTATTGACAGATTGATAAACCCTCTTGTATTTTAATGCACATCTGAGCTTGGTTTCTAAGCAATAGAAGTCATCTAATTATTATAATTCACCAGTAGAACTCAACAAGAAGAAATCAAGGGAGATTGAATATTGGACGACTTAATAATTGAGAAGTGACAAGAAAGCAATGTATAACTGACTGGACGACTGGCTCACTTGGTAGCCCTGAGGAAGAGTTTCCTCAGTTAGTGACAGTTGTTGACAAGATGACTCACTCACCTGTTTGCTGTGAGGAAGAGGTTCCTCAGTTGGTGACAGTTGTTGACAAGATGACTCACTCACCTGTTTGCTGTGAGGAAGAGTTTCCTCAGTTGGTGACAGTTGTTGACAAGATGACTCACTCACCTGTTTGCTGTGAGGAAGAGTTTCCTCAGTTGGTGACAGTTGTTGACAAGATGACTCACTCACCTGTTTGCTGTGAGGAAGAGGTTCCTCAGTTGGTGACAGTTGTTGACAAGATGACTCACTCACCTGTTTGCTGTGAGGAAGAGTTTCCTCAGTTGGTGACAGTTGTTGACAAGATGACTCACTCACCTGTTTGCTGTGAGGAAGAGGTTCCTCAGTTGGTGACAGTTGTTGACAAGATGACTCACTCACCTGTTTGCTGTGAGGAAGAGTTTCCTCAGTTGGTGACAGTTGTTGACAAGATGGGGGAAGCAGCGAGTGGCGGAACGCAGCTCAGAACTGAAACATGTCAACATCAGTCATATTCTAGTCACCAGTCATCAGTCATACTCAGGTCTGTTGATATCAGTTGATATCAGTTATACGTATACCTGTCCACTACAGTCTAATATAAATCATATTTACTTTAGTCTATAAATCAATCTTACAACAAGCACATTTATATTCATACAACATTCAACAGCGTTGGACATTTTCCATTCACAATGCTTCTGTTTATGAGTGTTGTGACGGACACTGGGATGGCAGGCGCAGCTGCTTTCAACAGCCTAGAACTGATTTCTCGGCTCCTGTAGATTTGTGAGAACGGAGGAACAAGAGTGCTCTGTACACCCTGTGCTCTTTGGTTTCTGGTATCAAGAATGCAGTATCCAGCTTGTCACTGACAAAATGTTTGAGCTGTGTGTGTTGTTGTTGTTATTGTGTGTCTTGGTTGTCACTATTGTGTTGACTGGCTATGTTTGTGAAGTATTCGTTAAAAGTGTTTGCAATGCTTGCATGTAGTCACCAGTCACTATTAACATGATGAGTAACTCACCACCACCCAACATCAGTAGTCACCAGTCACTACTAACATGATGAGTAACTCACCACCACCCTACATCGAGCTCCTGTAGCAGGTGACAGTTGTCAGCGATGGCTGAGAGACCAACATCCGAGATGGTCTTGGCTCGCCACAAATCTAGTGACACCAGTCTCCTGAAACAACAGGCTTTGTGGTATGTGTGGTGTATGTATGTTGTGTGTGTAGTGTGTGTGTAAGCCATCTCTACTGGTATTTCTGTACCTGTACTCTCTCATATCTATTGATATCTAAGTATTGTTTCATATCTAAGTATTACCTGATTCAATATACTATCTAGAACGTCGCTGAAATTTTATATTCATGTGTCTATTTTACCCAGCTGCAGTGTGAAATGGATGAGTTAGTTATAATATCAATACTGATTAAAAAACTAATTAAAACTATAACACAAATTTTATATTCATGTGTCTATTTTACCCAGCTGCAGTGTGAAATGGATGAGTTAGTTATAATATCAATACTGATTAAAAAACTAATTAAAACACATCATTGCTGATATTTCTACCAGCAAATATTCCTTTCAGGGTGTCTTACACAATTGTAAACATGGTGTGTAAGTGTAAGAGTATAAGTGATACAATCAGTGGCATAGAGAGAGATACATCTCGATGGTTGGACACTAACTTGCAGTTTTTGCCGAGCTCCAACGCAACATCATCAAAGTTGTTGACACTTGTGCATGAGCCAAGGTTTAAGTGTTCCAGCTCAGGACACTGACTGCAAACATGAAACAAACATTACCAACAGCTGCTAAACTGTACGTCACTGGTCAACTTGGCAGATGACACTAGTCTAGTGTAAGACTGTAACGTGTGAATTTATGTCGTGTGTCTTTATCCTTTTATAAGAATACAGTGTACATAGTTTGAAGTAATTTAGTTTACAAATCTAAGATGTACTGACACTAGGCATCATTTAATAATAATAAGAAGAAGATAAATTCTATTGTACCTAAATCATTGCAAACCAAGCTCAGAGGTGCATCAATGCGAAAGGGTTAATCGATCTCCAAGTCAATAAACAATTCCAGTCATCATTCAAGATTAAAAGATTCAAAAGATGTCCATCATCAGACTGACTGATATGATATGCCAGGGAGCTGTGGTGGATAGGCAAGGTTGAAGAGATATGTTTTTAAAGTATGGCATTTAGCAATAGTTTCAACTGATGTAGCACTAGAAGAAAACATTCCCAAGAGTAGATGCAGCTGTAGAAACAACTCCAGGCCCAATATTGGTGTTGACTTTAGGGACAAACGGATATCAGGACTAGGTGCTCGGAGATAGATATGCTTCCTTACAGGAGTAAGCAATGAATGCCAATATGATGATTGCACACAGGAAGTGCCTGTTAAGTGACAGCACAAATCTGACAGATGATACGATATTGGACAGAAAGGGAATGCAGAGACTTTAGAAGCAGCATAGAACAAATAAAAAAGTTCATTTTTGCATTAATGATAGAATTATGTAATATTGTTTGTGATTCCTAGTGATTTGGTAAACAGTAGTTAACTTGCAAATAGTGAAACCAGAATCACAACTTGCTCGTTGAACAAAGTAACACACATTCCGACTGAACCTTAAAGAACCAATCAAAGACAAGTATACAGATTAAAGAATCAATTTCAAAATGGCTCATGGCAAGTAAGAACAAAATGAAAATGTCACAAAATTATACAAAATAATGTGTACGTGATTTTGATTGTGTGTTCTCACCGGATGATGGAGATGAGGCTGTAGACGTCGATGGAGGTTCTGTAGAGGTTGAGTCGAGACAGCCGCGGAAGGCGACCAACGTGAAGGAAACCCCCCACACTGATCTTCTTGTTGGATGCCAGGTTCAAGTCTGGCAAGGAAACTCTTGCCTTTTTATGCTTTCTAATAAAGTACTCATGCAAACTAAATTTTTTATTATTTAATTTAATTATACATACACACATACAGACACAAATATATACTGGAACCTTAGTTGGTGCCCAAAGACCCCATTTCGCTGGATTTTACCATACACATACATATATATATATGTGTGTATGTGCGTGTGTGTGTGTGTGTGTGACCAATTTAACGAAATGAGTCGGATGACAGTAAAACTGATTCATATTAATAGAATATCTCCAGCATGCCATTATCTATTCATATTTTGAATTTCAATAAGATTTCTCCATGGTAATTAATGTACATTCCAAAAATGTACATTGACAAAAACTTGTTAAAACGTTGAAGGGAGTTTTCTCAGTTTGAAGGTTTCTACACCACACATGTTTGGCTAGCCGTAAATTCACTTATAATTGACGTATCTTCATACGTGAAATATCATGTGAAATCTGAGACTGTGCTCTTTCCAATGTTACCAATAATTACTGACATGTGACTCATTTAGTTAACATCTTAACAAAATGAGTCACGTGTTGGTAATTTTCAATATATATATGAATACATATATATATATATATATATATATATATATACATGAGTGCACAGAGCCAACAGGAAATCAAACAGCTCCTAAAATTAAGACTCAATAGTCTTTACCTTGCAAGTTAGGACAACTCTTTGTGATCATGCCGAGGATAGCGTCATCTACAAATCTGCAGCAGGCGAGGTGTAGACACGTCAGCTCAGGACCACACAACTTGAGGAACCTGCAAATACCACAGTCCACACTCACTTCTAGTCCACACTAACACTAACATCCTGGCATGGTCATTAGACACCCACTCAAACATACAATAATTTTATTGTCATCATGGCTTCCACAAAGAGTTATGTAAAAGGAATACTGTGAAAGAAACATGTAAATGATATAATAAAAAGCATTGTAAACAAACAAATATAAAATACTACTACCAGGTTTAAACAAGAAATAAGTAAGTGGCATAGTAAAAAAATTATGTAAAGAAAATAAAGTAAAATACTGTATTGAAAATTGTATAACAAAACGAAATGAAATAATGAAAATAAACTAATGTAAAAAAATCAACTCAGTCATGCACAAACATATGGCAGATGTCATCTCACAGACAAATCAGCAAGACACTAAATTATTATTTATACAATAAATGATCCAAACAAATTTTACTTGAGTATAAATGGCGACATACTAGTATCACTAAGTTAAATGATGACACAGAGTGAGAGAAGATACTGTGATAGCAGACCTGGATATGCCTGGGGCGGTGATCTCCTTGTGTCGGCCGCACCAAGACAGGTTGAACCGCTGTAGATGGCGACACCGTCCCTGTAGGCGCTCCAAGGCACAGTCCGTCACCTACAGACAACAACACACAGTCACCTACAGACAACAACACACAGTCACCTACAAACAACAACACAGTCCGTCACTTACAGACAACAACACAGTCCGTCACCTACAGACAACAACACAGTCCGTCACCTACAGACAACAACACAGTCCGTCACCTACAGACAACAACACAGTCCATCACCTACAGACAACAACACAGTCCGTCACCTACAGACAACAACACAGTCCGTCACCTACAGACAACAACACAGTCCGTCACCTACAGACAACAACACAGTCCATCACCTACAGACAACAACACAGTCCATCACCTACAGACAACAACACACAGTCACCTACAGACAACAACACAGTCCGTCACCTACAGACAACAACACAGTCTGTCACCTACAGACAACAACACAGTCCGTCACCTACAGACAACAACACAGTCCATCACCTACAGACAACAACACAGTCCATCACCTACAGACAACAACACACAGTCACCTACAGACAACAACACAGTCCGTCACCTACAGACAACAACACAGTCCGTCACCTACAGACAACAACACAGTCCGTCACCTACAGACAACAACACAGTCCGTCACCTACAGACAACAACACAGTCCATCACCTACAGAAAACAACACACAGTCACCTACAGACAACAACACAGTCCATCACCTACAGACAACAACACAGTCCGTCATGTACAGACAACAACACAGTCCGTCACCTACAGACAACAACACAGTCCATTACCTACAGACAACAACACAGTCCGTCACCTACAGACAACAACACAGTCCATCACCTACAGACAACAACACAGTCTGTCACCTACAGACACCAACACAGTCCGTCACCTACAGACAACACAGTCCGTCACGTACAGACAACAACACAGTCCATCACCTACAGACAACAACACACTGTCACCTACAGACAACAACACAGTCCGTCACCTACAGACAACAACACAGTCCGTCACCTACATACAACAACACACTGTCACCTACAGACAACAACACAGTCCATCACCTACAGACAACAGCACAGTCTGTTACCTACATACAACAACGCACTGTCACCTACAGACAACAACACAGTCCATCACCTACAGACAACAACACAGTCCGTCACCTACAGACAACAACACAGTCCGTCACCTACAGACAACAACACAGTCCGTCACCTACAGACAAGGCACAGTCCGTTACCTACAGACAACAACACAGTTCGTCACCTACAACAACGCTGGCTTTAGCGATCAAAGCTGAATCTTTTTTGGGGGACAGCCACCTCCTAGACACCAATCAGTGCTTGTGGTGGGAGGTTTCATATTTACATATGAGTGCAGAAGAACGCACCAGTGCCAGTTAGCTACAGCAGTTCTGAACCACGAATATTTTCAAATAATCACCAACAACTGCTCATTTGTGCAGGAAAAATAAACATTTGTGTTCCGTATATGTGAGTCTCACCTTGGTCCAGTAGGGCTGTAAACTGAGCTCTGTGTACTGCAGCGGATCATAGCAGTGCTTGTAGAACAAACTACAAATAAGGACAGGTAAGTTCTCATACAATGTAGTATGTAATACATGATTGCTCAAGGCACTTTAGATGTCATCCGTTGACAGACCCTTTATATGAACATGACTTCTCTGGGAAGTATTGAGCCATACTACAACTACTGAGGGAAGATAATTTATTCATACGTATACATGACTCAATACAGACATCTAATACAAGTATTTGAAAAACTTGCTTAATGTTATATCAATGCAATATTTCTTCTCTTTCGACAACGGTGGAAATATCTGATTACAGGACTGTCCAGTTTGCAGTCCATCACCTACAGACAACACGGTGGAGACAGTACCCACCGACAGGTCGAAGCGAGACTACACAGAGTTGGTGTGTCCAACAGACGGATGATGAGTTGGATGACTTCTCCCTGAAACACAACAACCACAACATGTACACCTTTCACTCACAAACAACAACCACAACATGTACACCTTTCACTCACAAACAACAACCACAACATGTACACCTTTCACTCACAAACAACAACCACAACATGTACACCTTTTACTCACTAACAACAACCACAACATGTACACTTTTCACTCACAAACAACAACCACAACATGTACACCTTTCACTCACAAACAACAACCACAACATGTACACCTTTCACTCACAAACAACAACCACAACATGTACACCTTTCACTCACAAACAACAACCACAACATGTACACCTTTCACTCACAAACAACAACCACAACATGTACACCTTTCACTCACAAACAACAACCACAACATGTACACCTTTCACTCACAAACAACAACCACAACATGTACACCTTTCACTCACAAACAACAACCACAACATGTACACCTTTCACTCACTAACAACAACCACAACATGTACACCTTTCACTCACAAACAACAACCACAACATGTACACCTTTCACTCACAAACAACAACCACAACATGTACACCTTTCACTCACAAACAACAACCACAACATGTACACCTTTCACTCACAAACAACAACCACAACATGTACACCTTTCACTCACAAACAACAACCACAACATGTACACCTTTCACTCACTAACAACAACCACAACATGTACACCTTTCACTCACAAACAACAACCACAACATGTACACCTTTCACTCACAAACAACAACCACAACATGTACACCTTTCACTCACAAACAACAACCACAACATGTACACCTTTCACTCACAAACAACAACCACAACATGTACACCTTTCACTCACAAACAACAACCACAACATGTACACCTTTCACTCACTAACAACAACCACAACATGTACACCTTTCACTCACAAACAACAACCACAACATGTACACCTTTCACTCACAAACAACAACCACAACATGTACACCTTTCACTCACTAACAACAACCACAACATGTACGTACACCTTTCACTCACAAACAACAACCACAACATGTACACCTTTCAGGCACTAAATATAAACATTTACGTCTTAGAAATATAAAAGAACCTATTCATTCTTCACTGTTCAGAAGGACATCCTTGGTGTTGTTGCACCTTTCACAATTCAAATAAACTTTCATAGATATGCCACAGTGTCTATGATGGTCTCTCCAAAGCTAAGAGTATATTGCACTTGACCATCTCATATTCTCAGTGCTGTTTTGATACCATTGCTCACATTGATATCAATGGGATTCTAAAATAATTTCCTGAACCCGAGTTGACAGATGCAAAATTACACCAAAGTCTGTCCATTGCATAAGTGTAATATTTTTGCACGTGATGTGTACGTTAGGACATTTAAGTATTCATGGATGACTCCCCCATTACCCACAATGCTCTTGACTATATTCCCTTGGCCAAGGTGGGAATGACGCAATCAATTGGTGGATGGATCAGCCAAACTTTGAGACTGACTCTATGTCACACAGGACTCCAACTCTGCCAGTCAAACAATGCTGACCAAGCTGACTGCCTGGTGTTGACATGGTCACCTTATTCGTGGTTTATTTGGTTTATTACAAATCTGGTGTATAGTTTTATTAATGTAATTAATAAGATGTGTGATGATCACTGAGGTGATGCTTCTGTGGACAGATTGTGTGGTACCCTGACATCAGTTTAGAATCTAGAAGTACACGGAGGGAGACAGATAGGGAACTACCGATGTAGATGTTGGATTGCCTAGTTTTGTTAATACACTCAATGTAACTGTACAACCATACCGGTAGAATGTCAAAGTGTCCATTATCTGTGTCATCGAGGGCAGCGGAGAGACCGTCCTGGACATGCAGGAAGGCCAGGCCCTTTGTGATGACGGCGGCGTTGGTGTGGATGTCATCTCCCCCGCAGCAGTTGTGGAGGGAGGGGGAGGAGAGGTCAACGACACACTCAGTCTCCCTCGTCTCTCCAGGGGACGTGTCCTTCAGACCATGAAGGAAGACAGCGTCCAGCTCCATGTAGTAGTCTGACCGCGTCTGGTTGAACTCAAGGCGAATGACGCTACAACAAAACCTTCTTACTGCTCACAGGGTACATTAATGTATGACGGCAGTTGCAACCATGAAGTCATGTTGTGTACTCAAGAGACTGTTGTGTACTCAAGAGACTGTTGTGTACTCAAGAGACTGTTGTGTACTCAAGAGACTGTTGTGTACTCAAGAGACTGACATGTACTCAAGAATAGAAATTGTTGTGTACTCAAGAGACTGTTGTATACTCAAGAGTCTGTTGTATACTCAAGAGACTGTTGTATACTCAAGAGACTGTTGTGTACTCAAGAGACCGTTGTGTACTCAAGAGACCGTTGTGTACTCAAGAGACCGTTGTGTAATCAAGAGACCGTTGTGTACTCAAGAGACTGTTGTGTACTCAAGAGACTGTTGTGTACTCAAGAGATTGTTGTGTACTCAAGAGACCGTTGTGTACTCAAGAGACCGTTGTGTACTCAAGAGACCGTTGTGTATTCAAGAGACTGTTGTGTACTCAAGAGACTGTTGTGTACTCAAGAGATCATTGTGTAATCAAGACTGCTGTGTACTCTAGTCAATGACACTGATCTACAACCCTTGACACAGGCAC
This sequence comes from Oasisia sp. SBJ-2009, assembly GCA_964017155.1. NCBI lineage: Eukaryota > Metazoa > Annelida > Polychaeta > Sabellida > Siboglinidae > Oasisia > Oasisia sp. SBJ-2009. The sequence continues at coordinate 23,136,731 of OZ024854.1, forward strand.
TGTGCACCAGTTGCCAATACAGCTATCTGTTACTTTCACAATGAGCAAATGCCACAAGTGCCTGGTAAAGTTGATCCCACATAAGACCATGTCAAGATGACTCACTTTGCTTGGAAGGGGCTCCTGGTGAGGGGTGGGGAGAAGATGCGGGATCTGGGAGGGAGACTCTGGGGTCGGCCTGACCACAACGTCACCCACCTACAACAGGACACCTCCACTTACCACTGACTGACACCTTCACTTACCACTGACTGACACATCCACTTACCACTGACTGACACCTCCACTTACCACTGACTGACACCTCCACTTACCACTGACTGACACCTCCACTGATAAACATACTGAATCATATATATATATATACATATATATACATATATATACATATATATATGTATATATATATATATATATATATATATATATATATATATATATATACACACACATAATTAATATAAAAGAAACAATAAACAAATGACTACTATCAAAATGACTACATCTGATTGAAATAAATGCAGTATACCAGATATAGCATAACATGAACTGAAACATCTTTATCAAATAATACCTTAACTGAAAATATTACTTCATAAAACTCATTACAACAATGGTAAGTTCTGTCCTCAGTCAAGCATCAACATGAAATAAAAAAAAATATTAATCTATAATAAAACATCTGACTGTGCAAACATATGACCTGCATTTTAACCATGTCAGTATGACATTCTGCCATTGTGACTACACAGTGTGTGACTCTTGAATATGACAGGCCGCTAGTGTAGCATTGAAGATGTCAGCTATTCAAATTGGTTTTACCAATTATCTGCCATATGGAGGCACATGTTTTATATCACCTTAAATGATAAAGCCTTAGCATTGCAATCATGGATTATAACTCTGTTGAATTTTTTGATAGATTTGTGCAATTTTGTTGTAGTGAATTGCAAAAATCGTTGACTGCAGTAATGGCAGATGACATTACTTATGTCATCAATGACAATTTATCGAGTACCAAGTTACTTAGATGGATAGTTTTCATAATATTAGTGATGTATTTTGAAGGATATTGCCAGTGACGATTGTAATAATGCTAATAATACTCTTTGTAAACAATGCTGCTGGAGGAAAACCTGGAACTAACAGCAGCATCATTTATGGTCATTATGCAAACTGAAAATGATGTACCAGGTATTTGTCAAGTTTACAATGATGAAATTAAGATATATCCTAACTATGTTACTTATTGAGTATTACATTTTCAGTGTAATGACGAAATGTCTTGTTGCAGCCGAAATCTTAAACTAAAGTGATGCAGTCGATTTTCATGACAAGTCACTGGGAATACAGTATTGTGTGATCACTGCATCTGAGGGCTGTAGCACTTACTAAAATGGTTAAATACGTTTTACAACAGCAAACCTGGCTTTCCGACCGGGTTGAACTGTTTCAGTGAAAGGGTCTATATCACATGCAAGGATCTTCACAATTGTGCCCGGGTTGAACGTTTCATAGATGTCAATCTTGGCAGGGAAGACTTTCTCACCAAACCACAGTTCTGAAGCGACAGTGTTATAGAGTGTAAGACTTACGAAAACAATGACAGAGAAAACACAACATTAATAACCATCCTTGGTAGATCTTAACAAACAAATTACTACGAAAATTACTGTTGTTATTTGTGCTTTCATCCTTCATATGCAATATTGTTTTACTGGTAAAAGTAAGCCATTGTAGGTAGAGGTATATACCGTTCATTAGAATAATTTTTTGTTTTGTTTCAGAACTGGCAAAAATTAATATTCTCAAATGTGAACATGAAATGTCTGGTATTAAAAACATAGTAAATACAGGTTAATACTGCCATCATATCTGAACAATATATACAAATAAAACTACATAATAATTATGCAAATATTTATATAAATTGTCACAATGCATTTTTAAATAGAATACGTTACTGAACCTTCCACTGCTACACATAACTAACGAATAAATTATTTCTGTCCTTCTATATTTACCAATGTAATCTTCACTGATGAATGTGCTTGGAGTTCCCTTGAAGGGTGGTACAGCTGACGGAGCTCTGCGCCACCACGGCCCATAGGTTCTCTGGAGCAGTCACAGGACAGATGATAGTAACCTCAATACAGATGATATTGACCTCAATACAGATGATATTGACCTCAATACAGATGATATTGACCTCAATACAGATGATGGCCCAATGAAACATGTAATATACAATGTGACATGGTTATCATCATGAAATAAAACATTTCTACTATTGGTACTAGACTGCTACTATACTACTACTGAACCTTCTACTGCCGCATACTACTACTAGTACTGCTACTACTATTACTACTGCTACTACTACTGCTACTACTACTACTACTACTACTACTATTACTACTGCTACTACTACTACTACTGTGCCAAAGTTGACAACCTAATTTCAAGTCAAGATCTGAGCACCAAATATGCACGAATAGGGATGTTATACACTGTATATGTTTGGAAAATATGTTAACTACGAGGTTAGCTGTACTACATTACATTGACAATATGGTATACTGCTCTTCCTCTGGTTTCATGCTGTTCTTTAGCACTGACGTCACATCATGATTAGAGTTTGTGTGACTGTCACTGTGAGGTATCCAATAGGCAAATATACAGTTATAATGACAAAATCGAGGTGGGTCCGAATTCTATATAAGTGCCTCAGTTTCTATTGTATTTGCTTCTATTACTATTTACAACATCCACTTAAGACAGTGAGTGACGGGAACCCTGAGCTGAGTGACGGGTCACCAACTGAACACAACTTTAATTCAAGTGAATCCAAGACGGATAGACATTGTTGATTGTAAGACAACAAACGAAATGTCAACACTTTCACTAGCCCATAAACACACTTACCAACACACATGCTTGAGTGAAATCGCCATAATTTGAAAATATATTGGTGGGCCCAGCAAGATTAGGAACTATGTACGAAATACTGGTTTCACTGCCGTACTGCGATGAAAAGTCAACGATTTCCTTCACCCACTGACCGTCCGAGTGATCATCACGATCGGCCATATTTATCCATCGAGCAGAAGCCTACTTCCGGCCCGCTCCTTATATCATTACCCACATGCAAAACATTTTGTTATTACATTATGGTAAGTAAATGATGTTGTAGCACATCACAGTATTATTTGGTGACGAAAAATTATTGTCGTATAATGCATAGATAGACAATAATTAGTTAATAAACATTTGCCATCTACTTATGGGGCGATGCCGGTGCAGTGATCCTCGACAACTAAGTGGATCTGCTGATGTTCAAAGTCGAGCAGCGATGGATTTAAGCAAAATGGATTTTTATCGTATGGACGGAAATGTTGCAGTAATCGAAGTTAACAATCCACCTGTGAATGCAATGAGGTGTGACACTGACGTACAGTATGACAATGTGACGCGATAGAATCGTGTCAGTGGCAGTGGCCAGTGACCCTGTCACTCGATCAGTGTCGACAATGTCAATGACAGTGTCACTGACAGTGTCACAGATGCGCTGTCGATGTCAGTGACCCAAGTGTCAGTGTGTCACAGGTCTCACATATATACACCTTGTACATAGGGCACAGTTGATTTCCTAGTTGAGGCGTTTTTGTCAGACACACGCACACACACGCACGCACACACAATATGATATGTATGTAGCTATGTGGAAAAAAAATTAAAAGTTAACCCTTCCCAACATAATTGGTATCATTGGAAAGGGCTTGAACATACCTTTCAGATGATACCAAGATCACCTTTATGTGACAAGTATTAAACAAGTTATGAGTGTCTATACGTCATAAATTAGGCTCGTTTTTTGGCCTTTGTCTTAATGGAAAACAGTTAGCAGATCTGATGTAACTTGTGACCCGTTTCTTAGTTTTCTTGTGGTTTCATGCTATAACTTTCTTATTTCTTGTTCGATTTTTAAAATCTTGGTACCATTGGAAAGCCTAGGAAATTAGAAATATGAATAAGCCAGTTTAAAACCAATTAATTTATGATGTACATATTTAATGTTCATGTAAGGCAGCCAATCTGGATCCTCAACCTATGGTTTTGGGAAAAGAAATATGTTTAAAAAAACGGGAAAAAACTAGTTCCTGTCCTGATTCTGAAATATATTGACAAAACTGCCTAATACAATGGACAAACTGAAGAATATGGCAAAATCAACACTAGCATGTGGTGCCATTATTGATAAACAAACGATATTGACGAATCAGATTGCTGGAATGTGGTAACGTGACCTCCACTCATCAAATCAGCCTCCAATTTAGAGTAGAATGCACGCATCAAAATCATCAATCATCGGCGTATCCAAACTACACTTATCACTTACCTTAGTAAATATAAATTCTCAGGACTTTAACACTATCGATAATCCACAGTATTTTGTAGCAAAGTGAAAAATAACAGTATAAAGTCACGTTATTTTCACCCATAAATCCGTTTTTATGGCCTTTCTAGAGCCTATGTGTACTTTTGTGCGGGGAAAAACATGATGAGAGGATCGATAAATTTTCTTCAAATTCAGCACACACATTGTAAATAGACTGAAGAATAAAATATTACAGGTTTCACAAATAATTATGCTTACATTCAATGTGATCGTTGATGGTTTTATTCAACTATCTTGGTAAAAAACAGCACCAATTTCCGCCTGCCAAATTCACAAACTTATCGGTTGCCGATTCACAAAATAAAACTACGAGGCTGCAGAGGAAGGTGTGAACTACATCATCAAAACAAGAGTACATAGCCTTTTTAGAACACAAAGCAACACAACACTGCACAAGGTACAGTATTTTGACCGATCTCCGCCAGTGGTGGTAGTCATATCACGCATGCGATCCGCAGATCGAGGCCACTGCGGTAAGCCAGTTAACCGCGTATTCACACATAGCTAATGTATGTGTGTGACTGAGGGTGAAATAATAAAATATTTAGGTACTGCTAATAATAAGGGCTCACATGTGTATTATGTGGATACAGGTGTATTTGTAATAATAATAACGGCAATTTGTATTATGCATAGCGCTGGTACCCGCCACGTAGAGGCACTCATGGCGCTTTTACATATAAAACATGTTAAAACAATATACTATTAATGCCAATAAAGCGACCTTTTTTAGACCAACCAAAATAAAAAATAATTATATAATTACCATTAAATAAAGTAGTAATAAAAACGGTGTAAAGTTTCTAAAAATGTATATATACAATAATAATCATAAAATAATTAAACAAAATGAGTTAGTGTCATAAAATGTATACAGTTTATAGTTTGTATTGTGTGGATACATATGTGTGTATGTACTAGTTTGTATTGTGTGTACATGTACATATATGCAACAGTGTGTATATGTATATGTGTAACATTTGTATTGTGTGTACACGTATGTGTAATAGTTTGTATTGTGTGTACAGGTATATGTATATATATATGTGTAGTTTATATTGTGCTCCAGCGTACGAGCCAGGAGAGCGCTGCAGGCCGCCCTGAAGCGAGCAGCCACTGACCCGGCCTGCCACTGTGTAGTGCTGTGTGGTGCTGGGGCAACCTTTATAGGAGGAGCAGACATCAGAGAGTTTCAGGATGGCTCTGCTCGTCTGGGTTAGTTTCATTTTGCAGCAGTTGGTGTAGATATGATTGACTTTTGAATGACAACATGATATACAGTTGCATTATTTCTGGAAAATAAGAATAGTGTTGTGCAATATGTTCATATCACATGGAATTTCTTCTGCATAACAGATAAAATAAGCATTTGTTGTTCACTAACTCATTAAAAGTAATAGGCGAAATAAATATACATGTAGTCTTTATTTTATAAGATTTCATTTTGTAATTGTTAATTTGGTACAACTGCATCAGTTCCATGTCACACAAATTATGCCAATGTTCTAAAATATGTGTTAGACACATGATTATGACCATTGTGTTAATCAAACAAGATCCTGACTTTTGTTTGTTGAAACTTTAAGATGTGTATAATTCTCATCCAGAGCCTGACATCTTGGCGCTGTGTGACCAGATGGAGGCCATTGAGAAGCCGGTGGTGGCAGCGGTACAGGGGTACGCCCTCGGGGGCGGCCTGGAGCTGGCCATCGCAGCACACTACAGGGTCGCTCACCCCAACGCCCGGTTAGTAGTTAGTAGTTAGCCTAGTCCGGGGTAGATATAACTCCAAAATTGTTGGTAGTCAGCAGGACTACTTAGTTGGGAAATCTGGTAGTCCTCAGGTATATCTGGTAGTTACATGGCCCAGATTTAAGCAAAATAACATGACAAACCAAAAATTTGAAAAATATTCCAACATTTTGTAGTAGTCCACCGGACTACTGTTGTCATCATCTTTGGTATTCCAACCAAGTTTCTGGTAGTCCTCGGACTACCACTATGTCGACCCCTGCTAGTTAGTAAGACATCTAGTTAATGATGATTATAGTTAGTGGTTAGTTATTATATAGGTCATTGATTATAATGGTTTGCAATTCATTGTGTTGGTTATTATATAAAAGTTAATAGTTAATTTTGTCATTCGGTATTGTTTATAGATTACAAATTATAGTATATTGATAATCCTGGTTATCGGTTATTCTGACCAATTAGTAATTGTTCCAAATAGTGATGATTTGCTTAGAAACAATTCTGGTTCCTAATCATTTTGTTTAGTAATTATTACAATTAATAACTAGGTGAAAGAGGTGAATTAGGCGATGCTGTTGTACGGAACCTGACATTTCTCAGTTGCCCTATCAACTCTGGAAGAGACTTCTTGACAATATTAAATCAGCAGGAAACGTTATTACAATTTACCATCACCTGAAGACCTAGCTGTTTAATCTCGCCTATCCCCCTATCATCTAAGCGCACTCATCAAATTGTGGTGACTTTTGCACTGCCAAGGGTGTATTCTGGTTGCCTCTTCATGGACTGTCCACGGACCAAACTGTGGTGCTTCATTTGATGCGGAGAAGTCACTTGATCTCTCCACATTAAATGGAACAGACAGGAGAATCTCTCCGGACTGCTCCAATCTCTCCTCATGCGAAGCATGTCATATGCAGATAGGAGCAGTCATGTGATGGTTACGTGGCAGTCACGTGATACAAATATGGTGGAGTATAACAAAATGTAAAATAAATTCTCACACAAAAATAAAATAAAATATAAACATATCTTTCTTTTGTTTATATACAATTAGCTGTATTTTATCAATGAAATATGTACAATGAAACATGTCACTGACACTTGGTGACAGCAATTCATTAACCACTGACAATGTGACAGTGGTTTCGTTGTGCATGTTTGTTTATGACAATTTATGAGAGATAACTAAGCCATCCCAAACCTCCTGATGTGTTCTCTGACTCCGAAGTCTATTCTATTTGACCCTATCCACATACTCCGTGGCCACAGACTCCACAGACTGCAAACAGAATACGCCCTATAACTATAAGAATGCTCAGCTTCTTTGGATATTGGTGCCATATAATGTTCTTGTTATTTTTATATTATATTTAGGTTTGGTTTCCCTGAAGTCCTACTTGGCATCTTGCCAGGTGCCGGAGGAACGCAGCGTTTCCCACGCATCACTGGCGTGAGGGTGGCAATGGACCTTATAACAACTGGACGCCACATCAGGGTGGAAGAGGCAAGAAGTATTGGCCTGCTGGACAAGGTATCTTATTGTTTATACCCTTCAAAATATCCTTTGTGTTAATGGTCTACGTAGTGTTGGTAAAAGCATAAGGTCTGGCTGTTTTTATTGTCAAATTATGTGACATAGTTTAAATACATACGCTAAGGCTGTAATATGACAGGTATTATAAATTGTGTTTTAATGAGTTATAATATTTTATTATAATGTGACTATTGTCTGTTCACATGAATAGCAACTCACTTTTCTGGTCATCTGATTTCTGTGCCCAGTCAACTTCCAGCACTTGTGGACAAAGTACACTAATGTCAGGCGGTGACCATTTGTTGCATTCTGTGTAAGCCTTGACCACTGGTCATCTCACACGTGTCAGTTCTGGTCGTGTTTTGGAGTAGCTAGTGTGATTCTAACAGGCTGACCACTGTGATTGTGGAGCATCCCAAAATGCTTAGCCCGTCATCCACTGTGGGTATAGAGAGACTGAAGCACATCATCAGTAGTGGGTATACAGAGTCACCAAGCTCTACTTAGTAATCTGCGTGTGGCTTTGACGTATGATGATGATGATGATGATGATGATGATGATGATGATGATGATGATGATGATGATGATGATGATTGTATATTACAGAAGAAGATTACATGACATGTGCCTTGCAGGTATGTCATGGAAACTTCATGACAGAGGTCATGGCCTTTGCTAGGAGTGTTGCTGACCATCCGGTGGGCAAGAGGCGGTCAAGTGAAAGGACAGTCCCAGATGCCCAGAAGGCCGAGCAGTTTTACAGCGGTCAGTTAGAATTGCGCAAATAGAATTCAGAGCAGAACTAACATTTAGCTGACTTTACATACGATCAGTTTCATGCCAAAATACGATGAACACCATTTCTCAATTTTCATCTCAACAGTAATAGAAAAACATTTGATTAGCCACGTGTTGGGTTATTGTAATATTTAATGGATTCCAAAAGAGACAAATCCTGTTAAATTATGTGTGCAAAAAGGTTTTTATTTTCAGAATGTGGTTAGCCCCATTTGTCTTTTACCAAAAGGTGACGTGTCCATTGTATCGAGTCAGCACCACCTTGCTTCGGTTCCCACCCTGTAGGTCACTGCTCCCTGTATGGACATTGGACATATCATGTTTGGATAACAAATCATGGATATGTCGCGCTTCCAATAGACATTTTTATTTTATATCATGCTTTGTTTGACAAATCTTGCCAAAATGTCTATTTTGCAACCATTCTCTTTGACTCTGAATTCTTAGCAGACTTTGTTTTAATTCTGATGGTGAAACACAAAAAGTGATTGTTCCAGAAGCCAAGGGAAGGACATATCGCATTTCACCCTGAAGCCCTTGGTCTCTTCTTCCGGCCTTGTGACCCATAAAACTGCACTATACCTTCTCAATGTTGCCCCATGTTTATCTGCCCAGTAAATTTCTTTCCGTGTTCATCACGCCAAATGTTCACCTGAATACCTCATCTGTGGTGCGTTGACCTATCACTGGACAGTGGCACCACCTGAGACCAGTTACATGTCATATACTAATTACAGCTATAGGTGAATTAACAGACAAAACTAAATATTTGTATTGGTTATTTAGAAAGTCAACATATATAAGATTTTTGCTCTCTCTATCTCTGTCTCTCTCTCTATGTCTCTCTGTCTCTCCCTCCTCTCTAGTTTTGCAGAACACATAGTTTGGCATAACTATTAAACGAAGAGGTGTTTTCAGATCAGTTGTGTTAGATAATAAAAGTTAATTTAGGATTTTGTAAATATTACAACAGCAGCTAGGTGTATAAAGTAACACAATTTGTTTGTGTTTCAGCTGCTTTGAAGAGGATCGAAAGCAGACAGAGAGGACAAAAAGCACCACTGGTAAACACATTTCTCTTAAAGAAACTTTCTCGCAGAAATAATCTCTCACTACATTTATGAAATTGCCATTAATCATATTTCTAACTTATCGAAATCAAGAAAGTACTTTATAACTGTTTGAAATGGTTGATAGTTAATCTAGGTGTTTATAGTAGTTTTGCTAGATCTAGAACTTTCTACCATTTTAGAGGGATGTATCAACCTTCCACCTGCATTTACAAAACAATACTGAGGTGTCATTCAAATTCAGATACCCAAATAGCAAACTTGGACGATTGTGAAGAAGGTAGTGACCCACTAGAGTGGCAGGCCGGGAAGTCAGACCTGGTGGACTGTTGCACGAACAAATTTTCTTCCAAAAATTAAATTTATTTAAATGGTTAGAAGATGTTTACGCAGTCAGTAAGTTATGTAGGTATAATTTGATTTTACAATAAAAACAAATGAAAACGTCCATTAAACTACCATGACTGCTATTTCAACAAATTGCTGTGTTCTAGTACTGCCTCAAGGCTATCATGGCCGCGGTGGTGTCGCCGTACTCTGAAGGAGTTAAGACAGAAAAACGTTACTCGGATATGTTGCATCGATCACCTGAAGCGAAGGCCTTGCAGTATGCCTTCTTCTCCCAGAGAGCCGCTCCTAAGGTAGGTTGGATGTGTTTGTAAGGCAGCATAAAGAGCTGCTCCTAAGGTAGGTTGGATGTGTTTGTAAGGCAGCATAAAGAGGTGCTCCTAAGGTAGGTTGGATGTGTTTGTAAGGCAGCATAAAGAGCTGCTCCTAAGGTAGGTTGGATGTGTTTGTAAGGCAGCATAAAGAGCTGCTCCTAAGGTAGGTTGGATGTGTTTGTAAGGCAGCATAAAGAGGTGCTCCTAAGGTAGGTTGGATGTGTTTGTAAGGCAGCATAAAGAGCTGCTCCTAAGGTAGGTTGGATGTGTTTGTAAGGCAGCATAAAGAGCTGCTCCTAAGGTAGGTTGGGTGTGTTTGTAAGGCAGCATAAAGAGGTGCTCCTAAGGTAGGTTGGATGTGTTTGTAATGCAACACAAAGAGCTGCTCCTAAGGTAGGTTGGATGTGTTTGTAATGCAGCACAAAGAGCTGCTCCTAAGGTAGGTGTGATGTGTTTGTAATGCAACATAAAGAGCTGCTCCTAAGGTAGGTTGGATGTGTTTGTAATGCAGCATAAAGAGCTGCTCCTAAGGTAGGCTGGATATGTTTGTAAGATAGCACATTTTTCCTGATGTTATATAACAACGGTTGCTACCTAAAATAGGGTATTTTTAAATGCCAGATATGAATTATTGCAGAGCATCCTGGGAGAAATGTCTGCCAGATATCCATTGCATACATGTGCATTATATATCCATTTATATTTTACTTGCCATGACAACATGTGATTTTTGTAAAAAACCAGTAGAGATCAAAGAAATAACATCATACGCCTCAAACGGGTCAACATTTTCTGTGAATGTGGTTTGTTTTGACAGTTGCCTAACAATGGACATTACGTTTACAAAGTTGAAAGAGAAAACACAGGATAGTAGTTTCTGCAACTACAATCTGTCTGCAACTACAGACAGATTATTTTTACCTGTGACTGTTGACTTGGTGTTTTCAGTGGCATCTGCCAGGGGGCGCTAGCTCCCACACTGTCAGCCCGAGGAAAATTAAAACGGCTGCCGTGATTGGTGCAGGAACCATGGGAACTGGCATCGCCATGGCGATACTGAATGCTGGGATACGTGTGACATTGGTGGAGCAGAATCAAAAGGTAACATGTCAAGTCATACATAATTAACTCTCAAAAAATTGTTGAGTGTCATGTACATTTTGGTGGGGTGGGATGGAGTGGGGTACAAGTTAGACAAGGGAATCATTTGAAGGAACTCTCCCTAGAAAACGGCTCTGTTTATTAATGGTTACCTGTCGTGTATACTTCAGTACATATCTCCAGCTTTACTTGAAGCAATTTTCGTGGACAATTTTCAACGAAAGGTCAGCTGTTCCAACTCAAAATGACCCTTCAATGACCCAATTGCCTGGTTGACCAGAAAGGAGCAGTAGGCGAGACTGCGCATGGAGATGCCAGCCAGTTTTCAGATTACTTGTCATGGTGCCCTCAACCCTCACAGCTACGGATCCCAAAACGTCCATGTTGTTAGAGCCATTGTAGCTGCTGATTACAACAATGAGTTTGTTTGGTTGTCTCCATCATATTCTTGTTGGTATCAACTTTTGCAACAGTGTCTGTGATGGCTCATTGGTCCCCATGGTAAGGGAGTGATGAGCCACCCCATGGGGTCCCATGGGTCATGATATTTACAGTGAAAAATAACAGAGAAAATCTAAGTATCACATCACTTTTTATTATTCCAATCGTCAATTCAATTTCAATTTCTTCTTCTTCTAGTATGTGTGAGCTTTAGCTGCTTAACCCCTAGTTTTTAGTTTTGTCGAGTAGGCAGCCCTAAAAAAGGGGTGTTGATCCCTCTTCCTTAACCCATTAGACCCCAGCTGGTTAAATTGACTTGTGCTCCTGTTCCCCAAGCTGCAGCCACTGATTTCACCAATTCGGGGTGTTTGCACATTTTAAGCTGTATCTTCAAAAGTACTGATTTTCTATAATTGCAAGTTGTGTTTATTTTGATGTTCATATAATTATCTTTAAAATGATGTAACTGTGGTGTATGTTGGTAAAAAATATGTTGTTATATGTAGGTGACAAACATAGAACATTACAATTCTGGACAATAATACAGTAGAATATCATGTTTTATTCACATAAAAGGTATTATATTGTTCTATTTACAGATGCTCTGCCTTGTTTAGACATAGTACTATATATATCAGTTTATTTTATTTGGATATGGACAGGAAATACAGCTTTGCAAGACTTTTATCTTGGTTGTCATCATCCTATATGTGACGTCTGTGTCTTGCCAATGTGTATGTTGACATCGTGGATGACTGGTATTTTGACACCTGAAACAACGAAATGTCAACCATTAGAACAATTAACAATGTTACCTAATGATTTGTTATAATAAAACACCTAATTTTCATATATCACGACATAATCAACAGTTTCGGTGCTGAAAACCCGACTGGTGGTCACCCAACTTCGACAACGAAACATAAACACAGCTCCGATCATTGAATTCATCCATTTTATCGCTCATTCAGTTGTATTTCGAACGTAATGTAAACTTACCTTCAGTTCAATGTCAGAAGTGTCCAATCCAACGATATATAAGCACAAACTGAATCAGTTGTAAACAGCTACGATGTGCAAGGCGCCGCCATTTTTGAAGGTCCACAGATGATGAACTTCAATCACGAAAAACTCGAAATTTTTCAATGCAAACCCACGTCAAAATTACCCAGGATTCATAGCTAAGATATCAAAGAATCAATGGGAATTAGTGAACTGAACTGAGGTGTATTTGTTGCAGCTATTGGATCGAGGCGTCGCTGCCATTCGCACTTTCTATGAGGGCAGTGTTAGACGAGGCAAGATGACCCATGGTCAGCTGAAGGCCACCTTGACCAGACTCTCGCCATCTCTACAGTATGAGGATGTCAGAAACACGGACATTGCAAGTATCATTTTTGTTTTAGTTACTTAATCGGTCACTGTTGTCGTAGTGTGTATAAGACGTAACGTTTGTCTGTTGGTTAGTGTCACCATGGGGACCATCCGCTGCATATCTTTCAGTTAGTTTAGTTTTATGATGACAGAAAGTGCAGTGTATTATGGGTAACAAACCATGTGACTTTGTGAGAGATGGATGTAAGAATAGAACATTACTTCCCCCCAACATCATTGTGCATGGGTAAAGTACCAGTGATTTTGAGATGGTAATTATTTTTTTAGGAAAGTATGTCTGAACAATAAATTATGCCAGCATCTTCCTTGTCGATTTCTTTTAGGTAAACTTTTATAAGTTGACAAAATGTTACCCATGTAATTTTTATCACACCTGGTGTGCCAGAATGACTTAGCAGAGGCTCCTTCAGGCACTGATTTATACATATATTATATGAATTATTGATGTAGATATACTATAATTGATGCATAATTGATTTTATTTTATTAATTACAAATGTATACATTTATATTACTAATATATTTTTGTTGGTTTTTAATTGAAATGTGACAACAGTTGGTTGACGTCTTTTCCACCTCTACCTGCCCAGGTAGTGGAGTGTGTGTTTGAGGACATGGCCATTAAGAAACAGGTGTTTGCAACCCTCGATCGAATCTGCCAGCCAGACACAATTCTGTGCAGCAACACGTCGTCCTTGAATATTGATGAGGTCAGTTTTGAAGAAAGTAAACTATTCGGAGCAGTAACTTTATTGAATCCATTAGACCCCGGCCAGTTAAATTGGCATGCCTCCCTGCTCCCCAAGCTGCAACCACTGTTTTCAAAACTTTGGATGCATGCACATCCCAGCAAACAACGACCCGTGATTTCACATTTTCTGTAAGTGAATTAACGAGTTCAACTGGCTCAATTCACATGTTTCTGCACGTGAATTCACTGGATTCTCTGAACACATTTGGTGTGTCGAGACGTGTTTACCTTGAAAACACGAGTTTTTCACGTGATGACACGTACCAGTGAAACTGTACCAGTTCTGACCCTGTACGACTCGTGTCAAACTCGTTCAAAACTCGTGACAACAGGCAGAACACGTGTATTCACGTGAATATATGTGAAAACATGTACTGGTGGAGTGGTACCAATTATGAACCAGTATGACACGTGCCAACTGATTCAGAAATGGTTCCTTGTTTGCTGGGATGTTAATATTGATTTTCTATAATTGCAAACTGTGTTTATTTTGATGTCCATTTAATTATCTGTAAAATAGAATGCCTTTAGTGTGTGTTATTTAAAGATATGTTGTTATCTGTATATAACAAACATTATGGACAATTATACAGTAGAATATCATGTTTTAATTGATATAAAACAAAATAAAACCATAAACTTTGTCAGTATTAAACAGCTATGATGTCAAAGGGGAGACACCATTTTTGGAGGTCCATTGAACTTCAATCACAACAAACTTAAACCTTTTCAGTGCAAACCAATGTAAAATTTACCCAGGATTCATAGCTCAGATATCAAGTGTACTATTAATTTTATTGATCTATTGATGATTTCAATGTTATTAACTTATTCATTATTATAGCCCCCAGTGACGTATCTTTTACACTGCAGTGCCACTTAATGTACCATTAATTGTATTTATCTGTCTGTCATATTTATTTTATTACCTTAGCGCACAATAATGTTACAAACCGCAGGATAGTGAAATATCACGTTTAGCAGTATATTCACGAAGACATGAAGTATCAGTGGGTATTAGTCTCATAAGTTTCCACACGATGGAGCCATTGCTAGAGGTTTTATCGCTGATGGGTGCTTTCGAACATGCAATGAATAATGGTATAACACATTTAGAGACATAACTGGAATGACTTTGTATAGTTTGTTTTATTCATACACTGTGATAACTGAGTGCTGCATTTCAGAGATTTGACATGAAAATTTACTGCGTCATTTAAGAGCAAGATTTCTGCTGCAGCAATGGATTTTACAAAGACGAATGCTACATATAGCATATATTATATTCTGAAAGTTGGGTTTAACATAGTAACATTTACTCTTACCATAAACATTATTATTTTTGACCCAATTACTGAATGAGCCACAAAATGAAGTTGACTTTACAATGATGCACTGTGCAAGATTTCGAAATGTGCTGGAGCTAGCCCTGACTACAAAAATTAAACTTGTTAGAAAAATATATCTGTATATTCATACATCGTATTAATATACTCCAAATAAAATATTCCTATGAAACGTAACGTGTGCAATTTCACCCATGACTGCTTGAGATGATTGTTGACCTTTTGACGTCTTCCAGATGGCCTCTGTGACCCGGCGCCCTGGTCAAGTGATGGGGATGCATTTCTTTGTGCCGCCCAACATCATGACAGCGCTGGAGAACGTAAAGGGGGCAGCCACGGACCCCCGCACCGTTGCCACGGTGATGACTTTGGGCAGAAAGATCGGAAAGGTAATTGTTTATTCGCAAAATATATGTTTACTTTGGCATGTAAATGCCCGGAGACAGCATCCCCAAAGTGGCACTGAGATGGACACCACCTGGAAAAAGGAAGCGAGGACTGCCAAAGATGATGTGGCGACAGACAGTGATGGCCGAGCTGAGAGAGATGGGGTTGTCATGGGGTGAGGCTCAGGTAAGGACAGTACCTTGTGGCGAAACGTTGTTGTGGCCTTATGTCCCACTGGGGACAAAGAGGATAAGTAAAAAAAGTATGTTACCATCCACATGTGATCACCAGAATGTAATACCAGCTGATGCGTGATGCGAGATGCGTGTCATGCACTAGATTGTCTTGAGTCGCCTTGACCACTGCAATGCTCTACTCTGTGGATTGAGCAATGGACAGACCAACACATTCCAACAAGCACAGAACTTGGTCGCTCGCCTCATAAACTGTGTCAGATGGAGAAGTCATATATCACACCGATTCTGCAATCGCTGCATTGGCAGCCGATCAACATGAGAATCACCTTCAAGATGTGTACTGACATGTGTCTTACATGGCTTAGACCTGGACTACCTCAACTGTGCTATAGTTTGCAGCGAGCCTACTCATGCTTTGTGATCAGCAAGTGACGCAATACTTCTCGCAGTGATGGTGTTGAAAAGAACAATTGGAAGGGACAGTTTTGTGGTAGCAGGCCCAAATATATCGATATGTGCGACCAGCTGGAACATGGTAACTTCCTGGAAACAACTCAAAACTTATCTGTTTTGTTTACATTACATGTCTTGATGACACTGGGTTCTATTTTATATTTATTAGTTTTAAATTGTTCTATTTGAAAATGCATTTTTACACCGTCATTTAGTTAGTTTTATTTATCTTAATTTCTATATTTAACTAATTTATACTTTAAATTTATGCCACACATCATGGCACTTTGGCATTTTAATTACTTAAAAAGAAAAAAAGAAAACTTTTACTATTAAAAAACTTAGTCAGTATTTGGTTTATGAACAATTGTATTTAAAGGCAGCAAAAGTAGAAGCAAACTCTTTTGTGAAGATGAGTTGGCTTCAGACATGGGGTCAAATACATTTGTATTTGTATTTGAAAGTATTTAAATACTTTTTTTAAAGTATTTGTATTTGACATTTAGGAATTGAAAGTATTTGTATTTGTATTTAAATACTTTCCTAAAGTATTTGATATTTCAAATACTTGTCAAATACTTGTCAAATACTTTTTCAAATACTTTTTCAAATGTGTATACTACAGTCAGGGGCTAAGAACTTAATTACACAGCTTAGCACATATGGGCACCAGTAAACCCTGGGCACCAGCTAGCTAGCCAATTCCCTTTGTGTGATAGAGGAAGAAGCCTGGCACTGGTTTATCAAGCCCTTTGTTCAAGCCAGGTATCCCCAATTAAATAAGCCACAGTGGACTTTGTTCAAACATCACTGAGCCCAGTGTGCAGGGCAGCCTAATTGATACAGATGATAAATGGAGAACCCAATCCAAGTCAGATCTTGTTAAGTAATCCTCAGTGAATGAATGGAAAGCTTGGCTGTGGGTTCTGTCCACATTGCCATGATTGTGTGAAAAGGGTGTGGAGGAATGATTAAAAGGAACATTGCATTCAATTAGCTTGCAGCAGGACTTTGCACTATCCCATATTAGTACTAACTTCCACCATCCTGGGTGATATAACTGACAATTTTAGAAGTATAAAGGTGGAATATTATTTTACATTATTTAAATATTGAATAACAAACATTAAAATTTATATATAATAATTAAATAATTGTGAAGTTAACCAATAACTGTTTTGTAGATCAATTATTACTTATTGATAATACATGTGTAAATCTAATTTTATGCAGAACTGTTAATTACTCAGGTTTATATATATTTTATTGAAACAATTATTTTCATTTCTAGAGAAAGCATCACACAGCATATGCTGAAACTCAGGCTTCATCGTTTTGTTTCTTTTACCTATATAGTAATATATCCTGAAAATGAAAAGTATTTGAAAAAGTATTTGAAATACTTTTCAAAAGTATTTGTATTTAAATACATTTGCATTTAAAAGTATTTGTATTTGTATTTGAATCCCTCAAAAGTATTTGTATTTAAATACATTTCAATGTATTTGACATTTTGCATTTTATTGTAGATGTTTCTCAAGTATGGCTCTATCATTTGATTTGCCTTCCAGATTCCGGTACTTGTGGGAAACTGCCCTGGCTTTGTTGCAAACAGGGTTGGTATGAAGTACATCTATGAGGTGAGTATGCTTCCCTCTATCAACTCGTTATAGATACTAGTCTGTCAGACATTAAAAATAGTTTAGTCTCATTTCATCCACTGTACCTGTAAGTGTAACCATGAATGTAAAGTGTCATTGATATAGTCAGTGCAAGTCCTCATTGCCTTTGAGAAAACAATATTTTTAATTACATAAAAATGCATTAACTGCATTGCAGTTGATAGCCTTGAAAGTGGGAACCAGTGCATTCATCACTAAATGTGGTCATTCACTGTCATCTCACAGCTGGTTTTAACAATGTTGTTGCACCAGTTTGTTATGTCAGCATGGAAATATATGATATTTTGAACCAGTCATGTTATACAAAATAACTTAACGCAGACATTTGACAATGATCACATAATTAGAAGCTTTTATAGGTAAAACATGAAGTGTTGCAAATTGTCATCGTAATATATACTGTCCCCCACTGATGTCATCTCTGATTTCTCTTTCTCACTCGAAAACTCATTTCCTTGCAAAAATTGTACAAATAATTAAATAAAACTATTTTACTTATCTAGTTTCCAAATTATACAATATTAATTACTTTTATATATTTTTAAATAACAAAAAACAACACATGAAATATATTTTGGTCAGTATTTGCTTGATTTGATAATGAATCACATCTAATGTGGTAAAAGTGTGATGTGATTTTTCAAGTCCAGTTGTAACCTTATATATAGTTAGAGTAAGTTCTATGACAAGATTCAGGTGATTCCATCATCCAGTTATTTATCATACTCACTTATATTAAACCTGTCATATGTGGATAATTAATAACAGTGACTATTTTTATTAAAACAATTAACTTTGCTCATTAGATAGACAGGCATGTGGATAGACTTGTGCGATATTGAAATTTACATAGAGCCACATCTCATTTGCAGTTTGTTTTATAAAACGTTGACCCGAGACAGTCAGTGCTGTTGTAGGTTCAATGGTTTCACTGTAAACATCTGTACAAGGTTGAGTGGTCCACAGTGAGGAATGCAGGAAGCAGACCACTGATTGTGGATGATGCTGTTTGTATTTACCTATCACAATTATCATGTCTATGTCTAACATGAGGACAGGAGGGTATTGAGGGTGATGGGGTGTTGAGGGTGATGGGGTGTTGAGGGTGATGAGGGTGTAGAGGGTGATGAGGGTGTAGAGGGTGATGAGGGCATTGAGGGTGTTGAGGGCATTGAGGGTGTTGAGGGCAGGAGGGTGTTGAGGGTGTTGAGGGCGTTGAGGGTGTTGAGGGCAGGAGGGCGTAGAGGGCGTTGAGGGCGTAGAGGGTGTTGGTGTTTACTCAGACACTCTGTGTCTTCCAGTGTATGTTACTGATCGAGGAGGGCGCCTTGCCCCATCAAGTGGACCAGGTGATGGAGGACTTTGGTATGGCAATGGGAGCTTTCAAGACGCTTGATCTTTCAGGTATACAAACATTACAAATGTATTTCTTCTTCAATCCCGTTGTGCTGTGAGACGGGGCAGCATGTTAGTGCTTTCTCCCTCTCAATGAGTCATCAACATCTCTCATTATCCCATGCTGCTCCACTCCAAGAGTTCCCTCACTTCCATGTCAGGTGACTGTTCAGACCGTCTGTTAACTTCTGTCTTCCTCTGATCTTTCTAGCATACTTCATACTCTTCAGTTTCCAGATATTTTGTATCTCCTCTCTGTCTCCTCCCCTCTCTCTCTCTTTCTCTCTCTCTCTCTGCGTCCTTTTCCAGCACAAACATCTTCTGTTGTCTTTGGGAAGCGCTTACGTCAAACCTGAGGCCATCTGTTCCTTGTCATTGATATTCTAAAAACTAGAACAGAAACACTAGACTGTTGAACATGTGTTGCTGACAAATTGCATTTAGTAAGTCCGATACATTGTTAATACATTGTAAATTTTAAAAGTTGCACCCACAAAATGATCAAGTTGTAAGTACAAGATACAGATTATATGTGACCAGTTTGCTATTACTGTAGGAATGACACCCTTTCCCACAGTTGTACGTCTCCCATGCACCTGTTCACAAACTGGGATTGAGTACAACTGATAACCATAATAGTGAAATTTATACAGCATCGATCTCAGAGTTCCTGCTAATATATCCAATATCGCCTCAGTGGATTGTGGGTAACCGATCAAATAACATTGTGTTGAAAGCAGTTTTGCCTCGTGTTCTCAGGGGTGGACATCCTGGTGAAGGTCACACTGGCCCAGTTGAAAGTGCGCGGACACACAGCAGACAGGAGGACTCGGGAGGTGGCTGGGGAGAGGTTCAGCCCCATCCCCATCCGACTGGTCGAAGCTGGACGACTGGGCCGCAAGACAGGTCAGGGAGTTGTTGTCATGGCAACACTCAGTGCGGCCAACTTTACGTGTTATAAACTGTTTATTATTTTATGTTTATACTGTTGGCGTCATTTATTTGGTAACTTATTGATGTAAAGATTTAGAGTAGTGAAATAATTCACCTTGGTAATTCCTCAGGGGTTGCAGCTGTATCGCGGTGTTTGATTGTATGCCTGTTGCACACAAATGCTCATGGAGACAGGGACACCACTGACATGTGACAACTTGTGCAGGTCGAGGCTGGTACAGCTATGACACTGACATGTGACAACTTGTGCAGGTCGAGGCTGGTACAACTATGACACTGACATGTGACAACTTGTGCAGGTCGAGGCTGGTACAACTATGACACTGACATGTGACAACTTGTGCAGGTCGAGGCTGGTACAACTATGACACTGACATGTGACAACTTGTGCAGGTCGAGGCTGGTACAACTATGACACTGACATGTGACAACTTGTGCAGGTCGAGGCTGGTACAACTATGACACTGACATGTGACAACTTGTGCAGGTCGAGGCTGGTACAACTATGACACTGACATGTGACAACTTGTGCAGGTCGAGGCTGGTACAACTATGGGACACCTGGCGCCAACGTACCGCAGCCAGATGGTGCAGTGACAGACCTCATCCTAGAGTACTGCCGGGAGACAGGCATTGAGCGAAGGCAGATCTCAAGCCAGGTCAGCTGCTAATATTATACATATCTCAGAGGTATTTCTTTTATTGGTAACTTTTTCAAGTTGAGAGATTGACTGGATACATTTCTTTCTAATGTTTTCAGCAAACAGGTTGTATTATTGTAGAACTATTCTATTGCAAAAACGATTTCATCTGCGCTAGTCACTAGAAGATTAGACTATTGCAATTCACTTTTTCATAACATTTCTATTAAGGGTGTCACAAAACTACATGTTCAGAATTGTTTAGCAAGGGTTATGATTAGGTCTCCAGATTTTACTCATTCTAAGTTGCTTCTATGTCATTTAAAGACATACCTTTACAACCTTGCTACCCACCATAGCTCCCTGGCATATCAATCAATCTGATGACAACTGGATTTGTTTATTGACTCTGAGATTTTTTATCAACGCTTTTGTATTGATGTGCGTCTGAGCTTAGTTTCTAAGGATTTATGCACAATAAAAGTTACCTAATGGTAACTAGAACCAAGTTCCGAAATGTGTGACAGCTTTTTACACAAACATGAGATGTCTTCAAAATGGATGTCTAGCTTAGAAATGTTGACAAATACATATTCAAATAATTTAATGTGTACAAGCCATGGATTGTACGTGTGCTGATAATGCTTCAAATGGTCTTTGTGCAACACTTGCTCCATGGCTGAATACTTCCCGAGTAGTCAAGTTAGTGTTCGGTTAAACAGATCTGCCAGAGGAGGGAAGTGCAAATACAGGACACTGTATAAGCACCTACTTTGTCTGTTGTCAAGTTCACTGCTACTAACAGTGTCTGTGGTTTGTCATTGGGTAAATGTGTGCCATGTGATGTCTTCAGGAGATCCTTGACAGAGCGATATTCTGTCTCATCAACGAAGGTTTCAAGGTGTTGGAAGAAGGAATCGCAGCCAAACCGTCTGACATTGATGTCTTGATGTAAGTGGATATTACTTTTTATTGTAATTTTGTTTCTTAGCTTAATTTTTCAGGTATAATTAAAAAAGTGTAACTGGTAGGTATTGTTCGGGTCTGATTTCTTATAAAGCCATCCCACTGCAAGTTATTGGCTGATTTTTGTGTTTTTGATATAGTGAATGTACAAGATTCAATTAAAACCCCTCCAACATGTATGTAGTCCATCACAGATTTGGTCCATTATATTCAAATCGAATGAATGTGCATTGCCATTTTATTAGATTGTATTGCATTATTGTAAAGCTGCATCATAACTGATCACAAATTCATTTTATTAATATCATAATATGCAGACTGTGTCAAATTTAAGAAACATCTGCAGATGTTAGTTTTAGTTTGAGACTGTAACAAACAGCAGTCACACACCAGACTGTGTAGTAGAGTTGTTGTTGACTATTAGGTTGGAATACTTAGAGACCATATTGTTTATTTGCAAAGGCTGCTGGGATACGGCTGGCCAAGACACAATGGCGGGCCAATGTTCCACGCCAGTCAACTCGGGCTGAGACACGTCCTTCAAAAAGTGGAGTTTTACCACAGCAAACATCGTACGTTTTCATCTGCTATATTTAGTTAGAATTAATTCATACGGCAAATATAGCATTAGTAAATCCTTTAAAAATTAACTATTCTGTGGAAGCCATCAATTTTTTTCTGAATCTTCCACATCTGTTTCGCTGTGTTCATGTGCATGTCTATGCCCTGCAATCAGTACTTTATAAGTATCCCCAGCTGACCAAATGAGTGATAAGTAGGAAATACGTTGGTAAGTAGGAGATACGTTGACATACTGTTTTACATAGTTGGAATGAGGAGATATAGTATTTTAATTTTTCAAAAATTATGACTACTACATAATTTAGTGAAGTTATGTCACATTAGGTATAATAGTAAAGTAAAACTGGAGAAAACCGCCATTAAAGTTTTGCATTTTGTGCATTAAAATACACATTTTATTTTGCATAAATAGTGCAGGATGTGTTAAAACAGATGCTATGAATGTATTTTCCATACAAACCAAATCACCAAAATCATGTCATCCGGCTTTAGATGGCACTCACACTAAATCCCGACTTATCACTCATTTGGTCAGCCGGGGTCACATATGTAAAAGTAACACATTGGTATAGTTAAATGTCTTGTCGTTCATCTGCATGATTTTCATTGTTGTTATGAAGTTAATATCTCACTATTATATTATTTCAGCGAAGACATCATGCTGGCGTCCGGCAAACTTGTTGAAAAGACTGGCAGAAGCTGATGTTCCGATGAGTGATTGGATGAATTTTGTTTCACCAAGTCTTACAAGTAAAATGTAATTCAAATGCACTATAGTGCACTAGTGCAGAAGGAAGACATGTCGATACTGAAGGTTACATCAACCCACTCAGTTGCATGTTATATGGATTGTGACATATTTTCCGGTTCACCAAAACCATCTGTGATTATATGAAATAATCGTGATTCATATCTTATCAGATTGATGCTGTTAGCGCATTATATTTAACATATATTTTGTGAGCTTTACTACACATCATTGACAATGAAAGCTGTGTGAGAGAAGTTCCATTCAGTTTGGAAATGCTACTGTGCAAATTGACCATGCAAACCTGAAGAAAGCTCGTGCTGTCGCTGCTGAGTCTGATCACCCGCTCTTGACATAGTTTCCACCTCGAAGATATCGTTGCATAAAATGCAAAATAGCTCACTGCAGCAGGAATTTTGTGCCTGTTACAGTTAGAATGTTAAACAAGTGATATTGATGCCAACAGATTTG
Source organism: Oasisia sp. SBJ-2009 (assembly GCA_964017155.1). NCBI lineage: Eukaryota > Metazoa > Annelida > Polychaeta > Sabellida > Siboglinidae > Oasisia > Oasisia sp. SBJ-2009. Next base: position 23,160,520 of record OZ024854.1, read on the forward strand.
CTTTTTGTGTGGTTACAAATTGAATTTAATTTGTATTTTGTGACAATCGTTTTCTTACGTATTTTAGATGAGCTGTACAATGAATATCCCTTTTAATGACATTAAAGTGAATTGAAATGATTTTTTTAATCATAATGTGTTGACCAGAATATAAAAACAATGAATTTTTAAATAGCATATCTGTTGTTGACTGCATTCACTGTGATCTAGTCCAGCACTGTTGTGAATAGAAGATATTACAACCTGCAGTCATAAACGCAACATATTTGTTTGACTTGACTTGTTGTCAATGTTACGTTCAGCCCTCGGCCAATATGTAATGGTGCTTAATGATGTTATTTTATATAAACAACCGAGGGGCTTATGCTGTGAGTAGACATCTTAAAAGTGAACATGACAACATGAACTGTCATCTAGTAAAACAGAAACACGACATTCGAACAAACTGGATTCTTGTGTTTCATCACATTGTTTCTCACAATTTGTACAAAGATGAACCACAATATTATCAAATGATTATGATAGCTATGCTCCTATTTATAGCATTAGCAGTATTATTATGTAAGGTGTAAAAACATACCAGAAATGTGTGTTTGACATTTCACTATAATAAAAACAAGCACATTATTTTATAAATATCAAGACTAGAAGCGTGCAAGTAGAGTACAAATTGAGATCCACAGTTTGCTATACAGCCTGTGCAATAAAACACATTCTACTGCTTAACAACATAAATAAATGCAGCCATATTTGACCGAAATCAGTTCAATATCAATTGGTACCTTCAAGCGCAGTGTGTGCACCGCTTAACTCAGATTATGTACAAGATTTGGAAACACAAAATTCCAAAAGCTGGGTTATGATAGAAAGTAAATAACTAAGCAGTGATGACTCATTAGTAGAGTCTAAGTAGACACAAACTTAATTAAATCAATATCCACACATATCCTAGAATTTTTTTTGGCTCTTAGCCACATAAATATGATAACATTGATGTCCTTAATTAAGATGTCGGACTAAATTACTTAATTCTTTGATTGATTAAAAACAACCATTCGACAGGTCCACAACCCAGAAATGTTTATGCTTGTGGCATATGTGTTTTTCGTTGTTCTGATCAGTTTTAACCAGAGCAGGAGGGAGAAGCACACATTCCTGAGAAGAGCCAGAAAGCCAACATGATATCATGTTCTTCATGTATAATGCAGGCTTACATGCAGCTATAACTGTTTAGTTGAGGGTAAAAACCACATAGAACACTAACACTGTACACGCTGTATAAACATTTAAACACAAAATTACATACACGTCTTGGCATTTTTTTCAGTAGGATACCTACTTTGTCATTTCACAGCAATGACCGTGACCTGTCACTATCTCTGGTTTCTTGCGATCCATCACCAGTACATTCCTACTGCCATTCCACCAAAGCACACAGTCTACTGCCCTGTTGTCTCTACACAGTCTAAACCTCTCGACACTATCCTTACAGCTTCCTCCTGCCTGATTCCTGTGCTGCCTCCCTGCAGGGGTCAGACACTGTCATGAAGCAGCAGATAACTCGGATATCCATTGACCCAAAGCAACTACACTGCAGCTTGACCACTGCGACACTTCCCAGTGTATTCAGTGAGTCACACACAACCACTGACCACTTGCTTCAAAGGAGTACAGTGTCTTGACACTCTATTTTTCTGTGGTATACCTACTTTGTCATTTCACAACTTCACAGCAATAACAGTCACCTGTGGCCATCTGTGATTTCTTGCAATCCATCACCAGTACATTTCTACTGCCATTCCACCAAAGCACACATTCTACTGCCCTGTGGTCTCTACACAGTCTAAACCTCTCTACCCCATCCTTACACTGTCCTGCTGCCTGTGCTGTCTCCCCCGCTCCCTACTATGCAGGGGTGAGAAACTGTCTTTTGAAGTAACAAATAACTCGGATATCCCCTGACCCAAATTAGCTGCATCGCAGCTTGACCACTGCGACACTTCCTGGTGCCCTCAATGAATCACACACAACCACTGACCAATTGCTCCAGAGGACTACAGTGTCTTGACACTCTATTTTTCTATAGTACACAGTGTATACACACTTTGTCATTTCACAACTTCACGGCAACAACAGTCACCTGTGGCCATCTCTGATTTCTCTGTCCTGTGGTCTCTACACCTGCTGCTGTCCAGTCTAAACCTCTCTAAACTATCCTTACACTTTCCTGCTGCCTGATTCCAGTACCGTGTCTCCCCCGCTCCCTACTCTGCAGGGGTCAGAAACGGTCTTTTGAAGAAGCAGATAACTCAGATATCCCCTGACCCAAAGCAGCTGCACTGCAGCTTGACCACTGCGTCACTTCCTGTTAGTCAGTGAGTCACACATAACTACATAGGGGAGTACTGACCATGTCTCCCTTGCTCCAGGTGAGTACATGACAACTATTCATGTCAGACTCAACTGTACATCAGATTCACACAAGCTGCAACAACCAATGTGGTTGTGTCCACTGAAGTCACAACCGTCCCCGTGACTGGGGTAGGAGGACATCTACAGTGACATGACTCAAATCAGTACCCACTCAATGGGCTTACTTCCACATCTCCACATTAAATGTACCTGTATCAGTCATAAATAGTTCTAAGATCAGCTTCCTCCTGGGTCTAGAAACTACACTAATGTCCACATCCACCTTCTGCCAAATACACCGCCTGGCAGCCTCTCAACAGATGGTGTTCGGGAGCCACTTCACGACTCCAGTGTCTTCCAGAAGTAGCCCTTGAGTGACCACAGACTGTAGCTGAAGAATGCAACACCATTGAGCACTGACATGGCGTAGCCCATGTGGAAGTTGTGGCCCGATTTCTTCCTGCAACAACAGACGTGTAAAAGTAACAGGGACAGGACATTGACAGAACATCACTACCATCATTACTATAACAGCGATGTCCACTGTACAACTAAATATTAGTGGCAAATGTAACAATATAACTACACCAAATGTTAGCGTTATATTAGTCTTTCTCATAGATTATTGCTGAATGAAGTCCAATAGAGCAAAGACATTAAATATCAACACATTCCTACGTTACACGTTAGCAGATAATAATATGTCATTAACAGTGTCAATACAAATGACACAGTTATCAACATTGAACAATATAATAACATTTCAAAATGAGCTAATTTCATTCACCTCACACTGCCTATGTCTTTCAGAACAGTCCTACAAGTCATTAGTCAATTATGTCTGGTGTTTGTGGCCCTCTATGCTACTGGAAGTAAAGCATATGCAAGGAATAAATTTGTAACATCATGACTAGTGGATTTTCTATATCTGTTGAACTAGGAGATATTCTAGCAACATATGTGTGCACAAGATCACATGATGAGCTACCCAATAATCTAGACTATGAGGAGTACTTCTGCATTCACTCTCCCAAAATGACATGACTTTCACGGGTCCTGTGCCTACCTAAGTACCCTTGGCGACATGGGTGTTGGAGGGTTCAGACCGGGTCGCATACTGTCGAAGTAAGTGACTGTGTAGGAGAAGAAGCAACAGCCGAGTCCAAGCATGGCCGAGACGACTGTACAGCCCAGGAACGCTGCAAGGACAACACAGAACACTCAGTCAAATACAAACCTGGCACTTTTCACTAATGACACCAGTTCTCGGAAGTCCATTTAAACAAAGCTGGGTGTGAAACCATACATCAATTTTTTTTTATTAATTTATTTGGATATATTATATACGTGTATTTGTTGTGTTATACTATAGTTATAAATAATAAAATACACAGGTGTATAATTAAAAATTATATATATTAATTTACTATACCATACAATATTTCCAAAAAATGTCGATGCTAGGGAAGGAAGAATAGACAACTTTGAGCTGTTGAAAGAAAGTCAAGGACAATATACTAATCTTTTACTCTAGTGGTGGGAGGTTAACATTTAACTTGTATAACGAAATTTGTCGTATCTTAAAATCAACTTTGAAGTTTAACATACATACCTGCGATACCAAGTCGTCTTGAATATATCCAGCGATGATCAAAAAATTCACCAACATCACTGAGACTAATCCATGAATACACTAAAAAAAATGACATGAAACAAAACTTATTAATGTAGTTAATATACATGTATAATAGTTGATACACATATTCACAATTTAATCCAGTTTAGGTGGATTATTCTAATAATAATAGTTCATCGTGGATGGTGTGCGCATGTTCAAGTGCTGGGCTGTGCTGATTAAAAATCAATAATAATGGTATTGAAATATTTATAATAATAATAATAAAGAAGTGCAAGTACATGCTAAAATCAGTGGTCATGACACTTTAAAGGCAAAACAAAGTTAACTGTTTCGTGGCATACACCTAATAGAGTTAATATAAAGTAACAATTTCCACATAGACTCAATTTTTTTCCGCCAGCGGTTTACCAGAAAAATATTTGTTAACACCCAGCCATACAAATACTACGCGCTACTCCATCTTAGACGAAGAATGACGTCATGACGGTGATCGAGGCGCTCTCCACGCAGATTCACTGCATGGGGTTTGGCTGTTGTCATGAAATGGCTGCAACTCGGCAACGCGCGTAACATGCTGATGACGGTAAATACAAAGTTGTCTATTATTGTTATCGCTGAAATCATCCCATCAACTGATAATACATGACTACATGTCTACTTCAAAGCATTTCTCCTAAAAATGGACCGAGCAAAGTGAACTGTACTTGGACTGGAGGGATTCCAAACAGTACGCCCGCAAATGTGAATCAATTTCTTCAATACTACCGGTTGTTTCAACTATTATTGCAACCGTATGCCGAACAGTAAGGCATAATTACTAAAGTTTACCATAGATTTAACCACAGATTTAGATACACGTCTATAAGCAGCTGCTAGATGTCACACCAACTGAACGAACTGTCGAAGACTCGAAGCTGTTGACCCTTAACAACGTCGCAGGTTAAGGGTCAGACATAGAATGCCGCGCGCTGAATGGTCAAGTCAATTTAACTTTAACTTTAAAGTCACATTCTGAGTAAACCGCTGACGTTAAAAAATTGAGTATATGTGGAAATTGTTACTTTATATTAACTCTATTAGGTGTATGCCACGAAACAGTTAACTTTTTTTTGCCTTTATGCTCAGTCACAGCCACTTCTGCCAAACTCGAGGCACTGCTTGAAAGCCTTTGTGGAGGGAGCATTTACTGTTTGGGGTGTGAGTTTGTTCCAAAGTTCTATTGTGTTCATAAAGGAGTGCTTATAGGCTTGTATCCGTGTGTGCTGAACAATTAGTTGTAAGGGGTGGCCGTGCCATCTACGCCCAGCAGTTAAATGTTCTGTGGCACAGTGAGTGCATGCTGACTGGGTGTATTTACTGAGAGGGATGTCAACTAAGCCGTGTTGAATTTTGTACATCATATCATATGATAGTGAGCTTAGCTGTGTGTCTGTGGTTTCTAGGGCTGCCATTTTAATTGTTGGATCACTGCAGTAGGGAGCCTCCCAGGCACTTATGTACAAGTCGGACCCACCTCAATTTTGCCATTATAACTGTATTTTTGCCAACATTTGATACTTGATTTTGTGAATTCAATGAATTATAATCATGTTGCGCATATTTGTTTTATAAACAGCGCGTCTTGGCAGACTTTTGAGGTCGAAAAGACAGCGCGGTCGGCATAAACAAACTGTTTATCGCTCATTCCATGTGCACAGCGCAGTAACACATGCACCGCTGCGCTTGCGACTGGCACAAATCGCGCTGTCTTTTCGACATCAAAAGTCTGCCAAGACGCGCTGTTTATAAAACATAAATATGCGCAAGATGATTATAATTGATTGAAATAACAATATCAAATGTTGGCAAAAATACAGTTATAATGGCAAAATTGAGGTGGGTCCGACTTGTACATAAGTGCCGCCTCCCACTAAGAGTAAGACATAATCCACTTACAAAAAGTTGCCGATACAATGACACAAACGATGAGGAAGAACGTCGGTGCAAACGCCAACCACGACGAAATACCGGTGCCACTTTCCTCCACCTCCGTCACCGTCTCCGGCCCCTGGAACTCGTCGGCGGAGGCAACTTGGCCGTCGGCTGGAAAGAGTTCTTTCACTTCGTCATTCCGCTCAGAAGCTCTGGTGCGGCTGCGTGTTTTGGCCATCACGTAAAAATAATCAAATATGCAAAACACAGTTTGAAAATGTCAGGATGTTTGTGTTTGCACAGCACATCTGACTTTGTTTTGCTGAAATCGGAACCGCTTCCGGTTTGATACTGTTTCCGGTTGATACAAAACAATAACTTGCTTTCGATTAGACGAAAAATGCCTGCACAAAATTTCACGATACATGACTGCAGACCTGCCACATGACACGGAGTACTTACCCGTATCCGATACGGATTTTGGCGTTTTTTTTAAGTGATACCGATTAGTTTATCTTTGCATGAAAAGGAATAATAAATTTGGTTGTAAATCGTAAATCGCAAATGTTGTCCTTAGCCAGCGCTGCTGATCTTTTGCTATTTGGCGAAAATAGATAAACACTCCGCCAAATTGGCGAAATGTTATTTTAGTTGTTATTAGTGACGTTATCAGCTGTACATGAATGCATTATTTTCTGCCCGCCTCCGTTGAAATTGCCTAAACGATCGGACATTAAACCGACATAAAAATCCAGTCATGACTCGACATGACGACGTCGACGGTCAATAGGTCGCTATATAATCCCTTCAGTTATCAAAGTTCACAAACAATAGCAGGTCTTACTTCAATCAAGTATTGTGTTGCCTGAACAATGGAGATCTGTTTGACCTATTGTTGACACCAGTCATAAGTTTGATTTCGAGTACAACGCCGTACCTGATATGTTCCCTATTATCGCTCAGTACAGGTGACGACACGGGCACACGGCATTAATCGATGTGCCATCTGGAAATTATTCAACCCAGTGCCAACATAGGTTTGATCTAATTCATGTATATTTGACAAGACTCGTCAGCAGAACATATAGATAGAAAGATGCATATCAAAAACATATTTTAGTAATTAAAATCTGCATCACACAGGCTAGGATTATTCCATCTAGACTATACTATATAGGCTAAATAAAAAATATTGGGAGAATTAGTCTAGTCAATCAATCAGTTACTGAGCAGACAAATACTATTTTAAAATAGGTAATGATTATAATGCAATGTTTGAACCATCGCAGAGCAACGAGTGTACAGTGCAAAATTCTCAGTACTTGTTCAGCTTTCTTTTCATGGTTAAACAAAGTTTCTATTAAATTATGTTGGGTTTTCATTTGCTTTAAATGTTGTATTCATGTGTTTTATGGTATGCGCGACAAAACGTTGTATGCGATAACAGATTTGAAAGACAACTAGAACATAATGGAACATTGCAGTGGGGTTATAATTGGACTATTGTTGGTTTTAGTAGCTCATTGGTTCATGGGATTTTACCTGAATCCACGATATCAGTTGTACTTGTGCCCATTGTTAAAAAAACAAACCAATACTGCTAGCATATGTAGCCTGCATTGAGTCCAAAGAAATAGTTATGACCGTATTGCATACAGCCTAGCTACATGTAATATTCGATTTGGCTTCAAGACTAAACGTAGTACAGAGATGTGTATATGTATGCCTTCAAAGCAATCAAGTAAACAAGGAAAATAAGAAGTAACGACAGTTGGCTGCTAGTGGCGCGGATATGTAAACATTTTGCTTGAGTTGTGCACTTCCGGAAAGAAGCATGACACTTTGTCCTAGGGGGGTTTTGGGTATGCTGATTCCAAACATTGCGGGAACCACGACGTCACTCCAACGATTCCCGCCCAAAATTAAGAAATTCAAAACGGCCGCCACAAAACACGTTTTTGCCCATAAAATGGATCTAAGTGCCCCGATTATTTCTTTCGGGAAGTGCACACCAATTTCACATATCTGCCCCACTATGCCATAGGAACACCTACATCACCCAACCAAGTTGTGTAACCAGAGAACAGAAGGAAAATATACCAGCGTGCCACCACATGTCGGGAAGAAAGACGTATTTCGCATGCTGGATCTCCTCATCGGACAAAAACGCGAAATCTGCTGCGAAATATTCAAGTATCGACACCAGTCAAGAAATCGTTGCGGTTGCGCTACGTCATTACACAGGTCATCCGACAGAAACACCAGCAGTCAAAATCAGAGAGAGAGAGAGACAGACAGACAGACACACAGACAGACACAGACAGACACACAGACACACAGACACACAGACAGACACACAAACAAACAGACAGAGAGAGAGATAGAGAGAGAGAGAGAGAGAGAGAGAGAAAGAGAGAGAGAGGAGAGATACAGACAGACATACATACATACATACATACAGACAGACATACAGACAGACAGACAGACAGACAGACAGACACACAGACACACAGACACACAGACACACAGACACACACACACACACACACACACACACACACACACACACACACACACACACACACACACACACACAGACACACACACACACACACACACACACACACACACACACACACACACACACACACACAGACAGACAGAGAGACAGACAGAGAGAGCCACTGTATCACTGGAGTGATTTTAAAAAGGTATACGAGGCAATTTCAAAGCATGATAATAATAAAGCTGAAACCAAGTATAAAGTGTATAGAGAACACACGAAGAATGAGGTTCACAGCTTCTATGAGAGGAATCATGTGGATCACAACTGGTAAAAACGAACCAATCACGAAACAGAAGATCAAGAAACAGAGACAAATGAGCTGTGGTACACTGCAAACACTGTATCTTATGTTGAAAGCCGTACATGCACACATGAAGCTCTCGTATTCCCCTTTATGTTCTCAGCGACCTTTCTGGGCCTTGTTTCCCACAACCAAGGATCTGCAGACCTGTCTCTGTAAGCAGCATAAGAACTTACAGTTGATGGCAGAGAAATTGTCAGTGATGCGGATCATCCCTACTGCTCAGATCGAAGAATTGGCAGCCTCATTAAGCTGTGATCCCTCAGTAAAAGCCTGCATGTATAGGGAATGTGAAAACTGCAAGACCATCGAGACAGCCGCAGTATGACTCCGAGGAACTTGTGAAATATCTCCAGTGGAAGACAGCTGCTGACGAGTATGGTTATACCATCACTGTCAAAGAAACCATATGTTAACATAACAAATGCCAAAACGTCAAGTTCTGTTACACGTTAATATTATGTGTCAGTGCTGTTACACTACAGGAAATATATATTGTATAGATACATGTATATCAGTAGACTGGCAAAACATGGAAGACATATAATAATTTACACCAATTATTTATAAATTCTATATCGTTCATTTACATTGTTCGTCAACATTATGTTACGCAGCATTCTCGATTTGTCTTTATCTACCTCATTCACCAGAACATGTCGTTTAATTTACAACTAATAGAAGTACGAATTTTATGCTGACGTTTCAATTAATTTGCTTTGATATAAATAGGTTAGGTAGCATTATTGAAGAAGAAATTTGCCCATTGTCCCGTAACAGCAATGACATAGTTGCTTTGGCATATCACATTTATTGACATATTACAGATCAATTGTTCGGTTTTGATCAATGCATATATCATATTTTCATGGAGAAATATTTAGAAAACAATAATAAAATTAAAATGACCTTAACACATGATGTTTTTTCCTCATTTTCATCTGGGTAATGTTGGCAATGTGAGAGATACTAAACTATTTTGACAAGTTAGAATATTGCATGAAACAAGTAGTGTAACAATATATATATCATCAGTTAATACATTTTCAGGCGTATTCAAGTCTGTGCAAATGCGCCATCTTTTTCAGATATCATTGCATCTATAAACTGCACTGTTCCTTCGTGATTACACATTCTGAACTCACCCCTCACTCTTTTCCTTTTTATTCGAATCCTAACACTCCCACATCATTAAGGTACTATCGGTTTAATCCGAATCGACATTAGTACTGGGTTCTGGTCAAGGAGAGCTTGGCCTGCGGGTGGAAAGATTGCGTGATGCTTCTAATGGTTTGTTTATATTTTCAAATATATATGAATTAAATCAAACCTATATTGGCATTTGGATAAATGTATGTGGCACATCAATTATGGGTCTTACCATACGATTTCATGTATGCTGAGCGATGATAGATACGCCGTTGAACTCGTCTCAAACTTATAACTAGTGAAACAGTGGGTCTCCACAGTACATTCAACACAATACTTGATTTGATGTATCTCAACTATTGCACGTGAGCGTAGATAAAGGGTGGGATTATTTCTTAAGATATGGACACAGTAGGCTTTGACAGAAGGCATCTTTAAAAATGGCGCGAATGTTATAGTGATGATGGTACAAAATACCACATCGCTACCCACCAAGCTATCCGGCAACGTATACGTAATTGTTCTATGTGACGTGGTGTTTGAGATATGGTGACATTAATATTGACGAGCGCCATCTTTAAAATTGCGGATATGACCAACAATTGTATATTTGAAATCCTAGTCCCCTTATACATGGCTACATGCATATGCATACCATAATTATTGCTCTATTATGACGCGTTTATTAAGATATGGGGACATTGAATTTGGCAGACATTTTGAAAAATGGCCGTCGCCAATTTATACCCGTTTTTTATTTCACCTAGTATAATTTTAAAGCCATATGTATATATTATTCAAACCAAGAGTCAAACATTTGCGTCAGCTCAGGAAACAGTGCAAACACTCGCCCAATTTGAAAACGGATGTATACGACTAGTGGGAATGCCAGTATAACGACTCATCCACGTGCTAAATATTGCATGTAACATGAGCAGCGTGTGGTTGATATCAACCAAAATGAAATCACACGGCGGACGGCGACCACAGTCCTCGTGGGCGATTCACTGACTGGTGTTAAATGAGGTGTTTTTTTAAAGGAATTAGTCATCTTCATGGGTAGAGTGAAGGCTGTTACTGGCATAATCAGCCGCAGCGACCTCTGGCGCGCGAGGGTGGAGTTAATTAACGTGCGAATTACGTTCATTCGCATAAACCAACATCGCCAGAACAGACGTAGTTCACAGTGCGATATTTAGGCCACAGAAACGACACAGGGAAAGAACGCGGAAAAGAGCTAGGGCCAGATTCGGAAGAGACGGAACTGCAGACTGTGGAGGTAACGGTGGAAATGGACGCAGGCTGACATATATATATTTATGTGATATGTGTGTGTGTGTGTGTGTGTGTGTGTGTGTGTGTGTGTGTGTGTGTGCGTGCGTGCGTGTGTGCGTGCGTGCGTGCGTGCGTGCGTGCGTGCGCGCCTGCTTGCGAGTGTGTGTGTGTGGCTCAGTGGCGCGACAATATTTATAACAATAGAATGCTGATGGATGAAGATGCTATAGGTATCTAAGGAGGATGGGACGGAATAGGCCTCTTTGAAGAGAAATGCTTTAAACGCTGGCGGAATGAAGCTACATTTCGTTCTAATTTAACACTGGCAGATAGCGCATTCAACAGAGTTAATTGGTGCTGCAACAGAGAAAACTCGGGTTCCAGCTTTCGTTTTCACCCATGGAATGTTAAAAGGATTCCTATTGATTGACCGTAGCTGACTGGAATTTCTTGTTGGAGTAAGTATCGAATTCAGATATGCTAGTTGTGTTAATGAGAGGGCTTGATAAGCTATTATATAAATCTTGAACATAATGAGCTAGTGCACAGGGAGTCTATGCAATGATTTCAGAAGCGGCACTTTTCGAGAAAAAAAA
>OZ024854.1:23174868-23204868 GCA_964017155.1 Oasisia sp. SBJ-2009
AAATATATATGTTTTATATACAACTGCAAATTTGTATTTCCATTTATTTTGTGTTAATATAAGTTTAATTCTGAATAGTTTTTATAACACAGCCCCCCCACTTTTCAGAGTGGGGGGGACAGCATAGGAATTATCCCCCCCCCCACTTTTCAGTTCAGAAAAAAATGCGAGGCAAATAGCATATAGCATTTACTCAACACCCCTCTCTCTTAAAAGCCGCTACATAGGACTAGCTAGACAATAAACTCACGATATGAAGTTCCGACCACCCATTAGAAAATCGTCTAGACAAATTGTTTGGCTGGCCACAGCGCGCAACCTAATCTTACTTTAGTAAATAATCATAATGTCAGGCTGCGGTGTAGTGCTTACATGTTTCCGGCGTTATAAAGGTTCCGGTTGACGTATCTGCGCATGCGCGATAAATATAAAATCATCAATGTGAAGCGAAACGACAAAACATTTATGGTATATTTACTACGTGCTGCTCGTTATGATGTAAATAACCTCTCAGCAAAGTTATTTATCGCAAATTAACACGAGGTAAACAAGTTTTGAGGCATGTTTTGTTGTTAGAGCGCCATAATCCGTGATAGTAATTGAAACAAATGTAATATTTTAATGTATTGAACGAAATTTTAGACAACTCTTCATAGTAATCATCACAGGAGAGTTAGCGAACAGCCCATGGCATTTATATCAAAAATGCTTTGTTATTTTGCTGATATCAATGATTTTTAATTTGTCGCGCATACGCAGAAAGGCCAATCGAAAGATTTATAACTACCGGAAGAATGTTAACCGCTGCCGGGCTCTATCTTTCTGTAACTTATTCCCATTTGAGTGATGACAAATATCTTGGTGTTGGATGTTTGGATGTTGGATTGGGAAATTCTACACAGGCACAGCATGGGCATGGGGGGACGAGGGGACGAGGGGGACGCGTCCCCTCCCACTTTTCGGCCCTCCCCTCTCTTAAAATCCCTACATCGCTCTAGTAGTAACATTTATAATAAGATATAAACTTCCGACTACTTAGTGGAAAATCACTATATAAATTGCTGGGTTGGCCGCAGCGCGCAACTTGATCTTAGTCCAGTAAATATTCATCATGCCGAGCTCTGTAATTTTGCACCCTTGTGTTGATACATTAACAGGCATTAGCCATCAAGCACATTATAGATTATTAATTTTTGTTTGCCCTGTCACCCCTTGGATTGCAGCCTGGTCGCCCTTGTGGATATTTATATCGCCTACGGCGGAACCAGCGGATTTCTGCACTATGTGTAATTTGATCTCATTTTAGTGATGACACATTTCTTTACCAAAAGGTGGGATTGGGAAGTTCTACACAGGCACCCCTGTAAGCTCTGCATCTTGTCACTCTATAGATCAGGCAAGCAGTGTTAGGTCCAAAGTCTACCCTCCAAAATGTTCAGTGATTGGGGTGGGCCATGCCCCCTCTTCAAATATATGCTGCCAACATAACTATTATAGATAGCATAACATGAAAGGCTTTTTTAGTTTAGAATTAGCACCAGACTAACAATGAATTATGCTTTATATTTAAAAAACTAGTTATATGTATTTCAGGTCATATATACATATATCTATGCATTATATGTATGTATGTATGTATGTATGTATGTATGTATGTATGTATGTATGTATGTATGTATGTATATATATATATATATATATATATATTATACATGTCAAAAAATATACACTTATATATATATATATATATATATATATATATATATATATATATATATATATATATATGACATATTATAATATAATTATATATATATATAAATATATATATATATATATACATATATATTATGCATAGATATATATGTATATATAAATTCGTCCCCCGTCCCCCCACTTTTAAAACCGGATCGACGCCCCTGGCCACCTCACGGATACTGGTTAATCCTGCCGTAATTCTTATTTTATAAACAACTGTAAATTTGAATTTATACTTACTTTTGTGTTAATATATTATAAGTTCAATGTTGAATACCTTTCATATGATATTATTATCTTGTAAAAGTATATCGTTATTTTAATTTCATAGTTGGCCTGAGAGCCAATCAGCGTCTCTACCCTAATCTGGGGTAAGGCTACCCGGATGTAGAAACTTAAGAGTCATTAATATCCTAGGCGAAGTTGAGGGGCTTAAAAGTGCTGCCACCTCACGGAGTCTGGGTAACTGAGGCTAGCAGCAGGCAAGAGCATTAAAGTTTCCGAGTTGGTACCTCCTCTTATCTATATATAGATAAACAATGGGCGCGCGCGGTGTGGGGTGGCGCTAATTACCTTCCGGTTCCATTAGCTTTCTGCGGTTTCTCTTCATGTTACCATCTCTCCATTTGACACCTATGTCTATAAGTTACGATACATTCACACTTGCAGCTTATGTTTTCGTATCGGGTTGACCATTAGATGAATAATCGAATATACTAGAATAGTGGACAATATAATGCGGAGTACTATTTATATGTAATATTAAATTAATATAACAATTCACAATAAGTGCCACAGAGCTGATTCCGTCAATCACATGTGCTGGTCATAATAATAATATTATAATATAATAATTAACAGCTATTTGTCTACGCCATATCTCTAGCAATAAAACCATTCAGAGGCGCGTTACACTTTATAGGAATATGGAGATTACCCTACAGTTAAAAGTAGATGTAGTTTTAAAATTAATTAATTAATATAATGTTTTCAATATAAATAATTAATATTAGTCTTAATAATACTAAAATACTAATACTGACCAAATTAACTAATTATCGATCGTCCTTTCAGTAATTACATTGAAAACAATAATTGAGAAAAGATCCAGTACTATGTAATTGGTTACTTTTCAATACTTACACCAATTTTATTATTGTAAAACAATGTTTCTGTGTGTGTGCGCGCGTGCGTGCGTTTATTCGTGGAACCCCATTGATCGAGAAAGAAATGTTTGGGTTGTTCTAGAACTAAGGCTAAGTCTGTAAGTATGATAGTGGCTTCCTCCCTCTAACAGGCATAGGAGTCTCAATTTAGTGACCAGTGTTGGACCTGGTTCAAAGTTTTCTAATTAGATAAAGCAGTGTTGTTAAAATTGGGACTCTCCTTTCCTTGTAATTTTGTTTTTGACTTAGCCTAGGCTTAGCAATTCTTACAATTTTTCTTTATTTTATTTCTTAATGTAGCTGATGGCACCTAAAATGTGTTTGATATAAGAAATATTTTAACTATTATATGTTTAGCCCTTGAAACAATAAAGGGTACATCGATTACTGTAAGAGATGGCACATCTCACTTAGAAGAGAGATGGAGCCTAGGTGTTCATCATTATGTAGTTTACATGTATCGAGAGGTCACCAGAGAACTGTGTTTGGAGCTTGGGCAGACATCAATGTTGGCTTGGTATATGTTAGTTGCTACCCTTAGCCTCCTCTTGAGTTTACCTCCTATTGTATTCAGTATTTGCAACCCACAATCAAAACATTGCATAAGGATTCAGTCTAATGTGCTCCAATTCTACCTTGCTGTGTATTTACTAGATGATTGGCATTCACTGAAGCATTTTATTAGATGCACCCACCTTGGTAACTGGTATTTGAAGGTGTCAACTTAGGTTGTGGCATGGCTTCTAAAGTTACAAAGGAAGATGTTAGGGGATGCTTATCTCCTGCAGTGCTTCACAGGGACTGTCACAATATAACTTGTACTTTGTACTAAGCAGGAGGGTGAGGAGGGTGTGAGGAGATGTGGCTTCTCTGGGAAGAGAAGGTATTAATTAGGGAAATCTGACTGAGTATATAACTGAAATGCTCAACAGTAATAGAAAATGAATACCTCGATGATTATTATTACATTTATTAGATTACTTCTAATATTGCCATTTTTGTCTGTCTAATATATTTGCTTGCAACTGTTCATATGAAAACAGTGTAATCGTGAGAAGTAATCGTGAGTACGATTACTTTGGTAATGTACTCGAGTATGAGTACGATTACTTTGCTTCGTACTCGAGTACAAGTACTCAAAAAGTACTCGAGTACGAGTACACGAGTACGATTAGTACTCCATCTCTGATATATATATATTATATGCACGTTAAAGAATTTGGTACCTATACAATAATTAACTCACTTTCTGGAAGACATAGGATAGATTTAAAGCTGGCTGCTGGGATCAAGCTGGTTTGCCTGTCAGCTCATATGTTTTGCACTTAATTTGCTGTTGCCCGACCATTGAACTTTTGATATGATGCAGAGTTTCATGATTATAAAATTTATTTTATACGTTTTTATTTATTTTTACTTATAAGGCAGTCTAAACATTCCACCCACATTTTTATGGCGTTATAATTATATAAACTAACTGCATCAGCATACTGAAGTCTGAACGGGGGCGATATTATTGGCACTCAATTCTTACACTTCGGGAGGAGAACTATATATATAATGGGACAGGGGGTAGAAACGTTTGTTTACCAGGTGTTGGTCATATGGTCTGGTGCCAGTTCATTCTGTATTATATAGCCTTGCATTTTTATCATGCAGATTTAATTATTTCGGATGCAAATACGTATGTTGATACATAGTAGAGCACATGCATAAACAACACGTACAGTCCCTTTCGATCAGTAGCACTGAGACTGCACTTACACCATAGTATTATGTAACTATAGTCTTATTATCCTGATATCACTACCTACGACTGCAACTACAAGGGACTTTTCAAATCTATTTCAACGTATCGTAAATTTATAAACAAGATTTCTTACAACTAGTTTACAGTCATGAAATTAACTGATTACGATTCATACTAGCGAGACAGAGTGTTTTCTGCGTTGTGTGAAGGAGCGTAGATATCAGCAGTTGCAAATATACCGTTTGCAAGCTTGTTAGAACTTGAATTTACAGTTACTTGTCACGAGTAACTGAATAGAATAGAAGTGCATATAACGCATAATAAATAACACGTAATTAAGTTCGTAAACATGAAGGACATTTTCGGCTAGCGGGAAAAACGCGCGAAATGAAATCACCGCAGCCAGAAGGAAGTGACCTAGATTCCTATATCATGCGCGCGCAGGGGAGGTACCAACTCGGAAATTTTAAGTGTTTTGCTAGCGGCAGTGTTATTTTGACGCCCCCGAGCCACGGCCATGTGGCTCCCAGCCGCTGGCATACGGCCATCTTTTCAAAGTTAAACGGCTCAACTTCAGCTACCAATTTCTTAACATTAGGCTAGTATTCTTTGTGTGTAATATTTTTTTTTATGGTACTACTAATTATTCATAATGGGAAATATGATGTTTAGAATCAAACCAGTTACGCTAAAAATGATTTTTTTTAAAGTGAAGACAGGAGCAGCACGATTTGAACCAAACCACTATTGCAAAATGGGGTGCGAGGTTATCACGCACCCCACACTCATACTACGCACGCACGCTAACACTCACACACGATGATTATTTCGTGAAGGTATTGCATGGAGTTTTCATAACACTGCTATTGTTTTAAAGCTAACAACAATTATTTGGTGAAATTTTAAATCTACCTATCTACTTTTGCAGATCTAGGATGTCGCCATCTACGTACATGACGACGGCAGCACTGACGTCCTTCCTGTTGGCTGTGCTCACCACGTCTTACGGCCACGTCAATGCGGACACTCCACTGCGTCGACACTGTCCGATACTTTGTTTATGTGAAAGTCGTCACGTAAAATGCATAACGACCGACATGACAAACGTCCCACAACTTTCCGCTAACACGGAGACAATTTGGTTTAACACAAACAAATTCACGCGCATACGCGCCAACGCATTTTCCAATCTTCACAAACTGACGGAAATGACGATACGAGACAATAACATACGATCAATTGATGAGAGAGCTTTTGACGGTCTGGGTTTGCTCAGAAAATTGACTTTACAAGAGGACATGTTGGAATCTTTCGAAAGTGGAGTATTTCGCTTCTTTTCCAATGTGACAATTCTAAGTATGCGCGTAAATCAGATGGACGTGCCACACGGAGAGATATGTACGCTAAAACAACTACAACAGTTAAAATTGGAACAATTTCGCTTCCCGTCTTCTTCTTCCGTGAACAAATTTGATCGCTGTTTTGAAGGTCTCACGAAATTAAGCATGTTGACATTGTCTGGAATGACACAAAATCGTTTATATCGAGCGACCTTTCACACATTCCGGGATTCTTTGGTAGAACTTCATATCAATGACTGCAAGCTTCGTACTCTGGATACCGATACATTCAAAGACCTTTCAAAATTAGCTGTGCTGAGCCTGAGCAATAACGGTATAACACATCTACCAGACACGATATTCACGCCATTAACCAGACTGTCACAACTCGATATTGGAGGCAATCAATTGAATGCCATCTCGGATGATCTGCTGCGTCCATTATGGTATCTGGAATACCTATTCATTGAGCATAACCCCCATTTGAAGTTAAGTTTTGGAGAACAATTTCTCAACATGACTAGGCTGCGACAGATTAAATTTACTGGCAGGCTACCGTCACTAAACAACGATACGTTTCGATACTTATGTCACAGCCCCATCGCCAATATAGATTTGACGCGGTTTTCCATACAAAAGATCAGCAAGACGCGTTCCAACCGCTCCACAGCTTAACATCGTTGACTCTCTGTAATAACCCTTTAACCGTCTCTGCCTTGCATGATGCATTTTATGGTCTACAGCGGTCACCACTTCGTACACTTGATCTTTCGGGTGTGGATTTGTCTGATTATTCAACAACATTATTTGAAGGTTTGGACGACAACAAAATAACGAAACTCGTGTTGGAGAATTCCGATATCACTATCATCAAGAGTGGAATGTTCCGCAACTTGGGTAGACTTTCAGAATTGAGTCTAAGCAATAACAGAATCACTACTTTAGAAAATAACTCATTCAAGGACTTGCCACTGTTGTCAACGCTAGACATCAACAGGTAATGCTTATTGTTTTATATATATATATATATATATATATATATATATATATATATATATTATACATAATATATGACATTCTTACTGCTAATACGTATTTGGCATAATTTATCCCTCATAATTGCATTATGTAATTATGTTTCTTTCTTCATCTAATCAACATTGTTATTGTTGTTATATATATATATATATATATATATATATATATATATATATATAATCATTGTTATCTGGTTTTATGCGCTTGATGTTTTTGTCCGCATCAAGATGTTACGGAGACAGTATTTTCAAATTAACATAGATGTGTAACCGTTGAAGTGATATATAAACATGTGTGTCGTCAGAATTTAAATAATGGTTAATGGTATGATTAGTTAAGACTCGGCTAAGGAATGTATTGTATAAACTAAACAGTAAAATACCAAGAACTGAGATGATACGGACTAGACAATGAACCATATATTTTAACTCATATGCTCGTTCGTTCGTTCGTTCGTTCGTTCGTTCGTTCGTTCGTTCGTTCGTTCGTTCGTTCGTTCGTTCGTTCGTTCGTTCGTTCGTTCGTTCGTTCGTTCGTTCGTTCGTTCGTTCGTTCGTTCGTTCGTTCAGTGATTCAATAACTCTCCTTTCTCACATATTCACTCACTCACCCACTCATTCATTCTTTTACAGCAACAGACTAGACGAGCTGCCTTCGGCCAAACGACTTGGCATCTCGCCACGACTCTCACGTCTCAACCTGGTTGGGAATTCAGTTGAGAATATCAACGTAGAATCGTTGGTCGGCTACGACAATTTAATGATATTAGATATATCGGAAAACAAAATCAACATAATCTATGAAAACGCGTTCGCTCCTACACCTCGTCTGAAAGTGCTATATCTCTCTGGAAATAAAATAAACTCCTTGCCGAGGAAAACTTTCGAAATGCTGCACGAATTGGAAAAACTCTACCTAAGAAGCAGCACCTTCCATATTCTCAACTCATTGCAGTTTCAGGTACGTCGGAATATATGTTGCGTGTGACCAATCATTGTATAGTAAAAACATGCGTGCAGATATTCTAACATGGTGTAGAGATATTATATCCGGATGTCTACTACTTCATTCTTCTTCTTCTTCCATATACTGGACTGAGCCCTTTCCGGGCGTTAAAAGTCCAATCGAAGCTTGTGCGCTTGGGGCGGGGCGGTGTATGCTCTCTTATAATTGTACTTATAGTCTTTGTGCTGTGTAGCACATAAAGGTAGCACAATATATCTCAAGACACCTCTGTCTTGGGTTCTTTTAGTTGCTGAGCTCCAATCAACCCATCAACATTCAGTGCATTGGTCATCTCGAAGTTTGTTTTAACTACCTCGTTTCATACTTCCGTATGGTGTCTGGGTTGGTCCTGTTTTGCTGTTGTAGTACCGTTCATCTTGTCCACCTTGTTCTATTTAGGATGAAGCAGATCTGTTTTTGACTAGTTTCTTGGTGTAGTCTGGTGTTCAAGATGATCTTGGACCAATATATCTACATTAACTTCACATACACCTACTATGGAAGCTAGGAAGTATGTTGTTTCCTATTCTGTCATGCGACAATATTCTGAGGTCATTATTTTGGTAGAGTCTTAGTTTTAGTTTACAAAAGTACATGATCTTTGTAAATTTGCAAATACTGCTACGACTTTTCTCACAGGTGTTTTGATTAGTGTTGTACCACCTTCATGTACATAGACCGTGGTGCCCAAGTAACTGAACTTGTTGACTAAGTTATTTGAGTTGATGATTGGTGATCACGATTGGTTGCTGTGTCAGCTTACTATTTGTCAACACGTCTGTCGTTTTGCATTAACTGTGAGAGTAATGATACTGGCCTGATCGTATAGGTTGCTTCTGTTTCTTCTATACTTGGTTTCAAATGGGAGAATGCAGAGCTTAGTCATTTGCATCAATTTGATCTTCAAGTGAAGGGCAACGCTTTCCGTTGTTGCCAGTCCGCTGTAAGTTGATCAAGTTTTTGTTCTACAGTTGAGGAATGGGTAGAGTGACTAGAAATGACGTAACACATATTTGTCGGACTCATGATTTTACAGTGAATTTAGTTTCGATTTTATATCACTACATGAGAAAGTCCAGTAGATGATTTGGATGAACTTCACTTGATTTTCTTAAATTCTGTAATCACTTTAATAAATAAGCATAAAAGCAGTTAAATGTTGGTGTTCGTCAGACGTCCGTAAAAGTAACCTGTTATTATACATTAAAAACTATTAAATACTTAATTATGTTTCCCAAAGTGAATATGTGTTATTAAGTTTCTCGCCCTTTTCTGAACTATGTTTGTTCGGCGGAGAAGCTAGTCTACTATATTTGTTTTATTCTCATTATGATGATTTTAAAGTAATGTTTTACTTAGTATGGAGAGTAAAGTAATACTCCTCTAATTGTTGAAGTCTGCTATATTACTTTCTTCGGTAACTTGATTATTCGTGGTTTTGATTTCGACGTGTCCTGTTTATTTTCAGCCACTGCAAAGCCTGCTACTTCTGGACCTCACCAATAACTTCAAAATCGATATTGCTGGAAAGCTCCGGTCCGCATTTCAGAATTTGATGATTTTTGAGACTCTTATTATTTCGAAATGCGAGATTGACACACTGCCGGTCGGCATGTTCAGCAACACGACCCAGCTAATATCGCTCGATATATCTGGCAATGCCTTCGACTCATGGAACCCGGAGGTGTTTGCACCGCTGCGCCGTCTAAACACACTAAAGTTGTCGGAAAATAGGATTTACTATCTGAATGTCGTGTTATTTTCAAAGTTGATGTCACTACGCACGCTCGACCTATCGGGGAACCCGTTTGTCTGCAACTGCGACTTGATGTGGTTTATTAAATACATGCAAAACAACGACATCAATCTGTTATTCATCGCGTGGGATAATGAATACACCTGCGCTTCGCCGGAGTCGCTGCGCGGCACGCCCATTTTACGTGCTGGACTGTCGCCCGCAGATTGCGTTTCCCACACCGACCTCGCTGTCACATTGTCGACGTCAGCAGCCATCTTCTTGTCGGCGATTGTGTTTGTGCTGGTGTACAGAGGCCGCTGGTATATCCGCTACTACCTCTTCCTGATTCGATCGCGACGTCACCGAAACCTCGAATTGTCTGACAACAACTACGCCTACGACGCATTTGTCGCCCATAACAGTAACGACGCATCCTGGGTCGTCAGACATCTACTGCCGCGACTCGAGACAGAAGGTCGTTATCGGTTGTGTCTGCACCAACGAGACTGGCCCATCGGTCGAGAGATCAGCGAGAACATCGCCGAGAGCATCAAAGCGAGTCGCAAAGTGATTGTCGTTCTCTCCAATAACTTCGCCCAGAGTCAATGGTGCCGTATGGAATTGGAGATGGCGAATCACCGTCGTCTTAGCAACTGGCGCAACAGCCTCGTTCTTGTGCTGCTTGAGAGTATCTCACCGGAGAACCAGACTGCCACCTTGCGGAGCCTGCTTACAACACAAACGTACCTGGAGTGGGACGAAAGGAGGCAGGAGAGGTTCTGGAGAGCGTTGAGGAAGGCACTCAGTCTGCCAAAAGGGGCACGACCTACTCAGATGCGGTCAATGCAAAGAAGGACGTAGGAGGATGTAAGGGAGCAAGGAAAGGATGGAGGAGGTGACGTAGGGTAGAAGGAGTTGTAAGAAGCCAAGTTAGTAGTTAGGAAGGAATAGGCAGTGTGTGTGTGTGTGTGTGTGTGTGTGTGTGTGTGTGTGTGTGTGTGAGTGCGTGCGTGCGTGCGTGCGTGCGTGCGTGTGTGTGTGCGTGCCTCAAAGGACAAAAAAAGTTAACTGTTTCGTGGCATACACCTAATAGAGTTAATATAAAGTACCAATTTCCACATATACTCAATTTTTTAACGCCAGCGGTTTACCAGACAAATATTTTTTAACACCCAGCCATCCAAATACTATGCGCCCATCTTAGACGAAGAATGGCGTCACGACGGTGATCGAGGCGCTCTCCACGTAGATTCCCTGCATGGGGTTTGGCTGTTGTCATGAAATGGTTGCAACTCGGCAACGCGCGTAACATGCTGATGACGGTAACTATAAAGTTGTCTATTATTGTTATCGCTGAAATCATCCCATCAACTGATGATACATGTCTACATCAAAGCATTTCTCCTCAAAATGGACCGAGCAAAGTGAACTGTACTTGGACTGGAGGGATTCCAAACAGTACACCCGTAAATTACCAATGCGAATCCATTGCTTCAATACTACCGGTTGTTTCAACTATTATTGCAACCGTATGCCGAACACTAAGGCATAATTACTCAAGTTTACCACAGATTTAATCACAGATTTAGATATACGTCTATAAGCAGCTGCTAGATGTCACGCCTACTGAACGAACTGTCGAAGACTCGAAGTTGTTGACCCTTAACAACGTCGCAGGAAGCTGACCGGCATATAGAATGCCGCGCGCTGAATGGCCAAGCCAAGTTAACCCTTCACCTATGGCGGCGTCTAGACCATCGTGGATTTCGTTAGAATTTTATACTTTAAAGTCACATTCTGAGTAAACCGCTGACGTTATAAAATTAAGTATATGTAGAAATTGTTACTTTGTGTAAACTCTATTAGGTGTATGACACGAAACCGCAGCCTTTTTTTGTCCTTTAAGTATGTATGAATGTTATTGTATATGTATGAATGTATATATATATATATATATATATATATATACATATGTATGTATATATATATATATATATATATATATATATATATATATGATGTGCGTGTTATTTTAGTTATATCTATCTGCATGTGTTTAGTATATATATATATATATATGTGTGAGTATCTATGTATCTGTGCACGTATCTACTTAGTCTATGTTTGTATGTTTTATGCATCATTTATTGGACTGTACTTGTACAGCAGTATTTTAACTTGATATATGTATTATTACTGATGTAGCTATTCAGTATTATAATCTTCATAAGCTCGGTATTGTATAAGCGGTCGGTCGGTTTTAATATTTCCAACTGTCACTAGAAGGAAGCATATTGTAAAGAGCTGCAGCTACAGAAAGCACACTAGTCCCAATATTGGCATTGCTTTTAGTGACAAGTAAATCAGATTTATATAATCGAATCTGTGTATCGTCTGCATGAAAAGGATGACTCAAATGACGACTATTAATAATTGAACTCAATGGAGTTGTGTACACTGTAAAAAGTAACGGTCCCAAAACTTAACCCCCGAGGAACACCACGCGAAATTCTACGTGGTGACAAAAACAATCCCCAAACCTAATTCTTTGGTGTCTTCCACTTAGATGAGATTTAAATCAACTTAAAGCGACATCGGATACATCGAGAGAAAAACGATCCACGAAAAGTGTATGATTAATATTATTAAAAGAGATTTAGCATGGTAAGCGCATTGAATTTACCATTATCCGTACTTAAAGTTATAATATTGTGTACTTTTAAGGGAGCAGTCTCCGTAGAATGATGTTGTTTGTATGCAGATTGGAATACATTTGACACATTACATGTATTAGCGTGAGATCCAAGGCGATTTGCTACAACGTATTCAAGTATGTTGCATTGGCGGCTCAGTTTATCCACAAACACAGTGTAGATATCGACAGCTTCCACAATTACTATCATATGTCATATAATACATTTTCGTAGAACCAGCTAATGACCCCTCTGGGTCGGTTTTTGAGAGGCGATGTATTGTCCTAGCCACATCTATCTACTTGTGACGTATTACATATTATCGAAATATGTGCACGGCAATAATTATTGGAATGTGTATTCCAAATAATTATTTTTAAAGAATGCACAACTTGTATTTCGACAAATATTGTATTGGCTCAGTTTTGGTCGATCTCAACGTCACATTTGGTATGCATTTGGTATGCATGTGCATGTTGTAACAGCGATATATATATATATATATATATATATATATATATATATATATATATATATATATATATATATATATATATATATATTCATATAGGTTAATACGCAAACGTAAACACACGCGCGCATATGCATTCATGCAGTCTCTGTCCATATCTCCATCTCCATATTCGTCTCCGTCTCTGTCTCTCTGTATGTCGGTCACCCTGTCTCTCTCTCTCTCTCTCTCTCTCTCTCTCTCTCTCTCTCTCTCTCTCTCTCTCTCTGTCTCTGTTTCTCCGTCTCCGTCTCCGTCTCCGTCTCCGTCTCCGTCTCCGTCTCCGTCTCCGTCTCCGTCTCCGTCTCCGTCTCCGTCTCCGTCTCCGTCTCCGTCTCCGTCTCCGTCTCCGTCTCCGTCTGTGTCTGTGTCTGTCTGTCTGTCTGTCTGTCTGTCAGTCAGTCTGTCTGTCTGTCTGTCTGCCTCTATCTGTCTCTATCTATCTATCTATCTATGTCTCTGTCTCTCGCTTTCTCTCTCTATCTCTTTATCTCTCTATCTCTCTGTCTCTCCGTGTCTCTGTCTCGGTCTCTCTCTCTCTCTCTCTCTCTCTCTCTCTCTCTCTCTCTCTCTCTCTCTCTCTCTCTCTCTCTCTCTCTCTCTCTCTGCCTCTCTCGCACACAAGCAAAACAAATGCGCACGCTCGCGCTAATGTAATGTTGCGGAACGATAACAAATAAAAGTATTGATATGTTATTTTTCAAATGTATTATTTTATGAAAGTATAATTGGGCTAATTTATATTTGCTCTTAATTACTGTAGCTAGCTGTGAATCACGTGTGTTGCATCGGCTGAATTTTTTGGTAGAATTTACGCATGCATGATGTAACGATTGGCTATTACCTAATATCGTATTTGCCCTTTATGTTTCTAGTGCACATACATAAAATTAATGAAGATATATCTTCTCGTGTAAAACTCTTTACCTGCTTGCTGTTTAGGACAACAGAAAACACTGCCGATACACCAGCCTTACAGAACGATGTAAATAAGATGCCCGTCTGTGCCCAGAAATAGCAACGGGCTTTTAATCCTGACAAGTGCTGCACACTCTACATGCACACAAATCGTAAACCACTAACAGTGGATTACCAATCGGAAGGAGTCATTCTAAAGTCTGTTAATCATCATCCCTATGTTGGAGTGGACCTCACATTACTATGTGACTTAAATATTGTGTTTTTATGCAATCTCCAAAGTGCAAAATGTATTTCCACTCTATGAATTGAACAATAAAGTTATTATTCTTATTAACTACATATACCTCAAATGGAAAACCCACATAGACAACATCACCTCAAAGACAACTACAAGTCCCGGGCCGATCAAACAAAACCTTACAGAATGCCCTCGCGCGATCGCACACACCACACACATGCGCACACACGCAAGCACGCACCAACTTCCACTTCTGACCACTTCTTCATGTTCGATAATATTTGCCCACCTCAAAGGACAGCGGGGCCGACATGAGTAAAACCATCTATCATTGAGAGGCCGTCTCTGTTATTGGTACTACTGACATGGGTAAAACCGTCGCTCATTGAGAGGCCGTCTCTGTTATTGATGCTACAGACATGAGTAAAACCGTCGATCATTGAGAGGCCGTCTCTGTTATTGATGCTACTGACGTGAGTAAAACCGTCGATCATTGAGAGGCCATCTCTGTTATTGGTGCTACTGACATTAATAAAACCGTCGACCATTGAGAGGCCGTCTCTGTTATTGGTACTACTGACATGGGTAAAACCGTCGCTCATTGAGAGGCCGTCTCTGTTATTGATGCTACAGACATGAGTAAAACCGTCGATCATTGAGAGGCCGTCTCTGTTATTGATGCTATTGACGTGAGTAAAACCGTCGATCATTCAGAGGACATCTCTGTTATTGGTGCTACTGACATGAGTAAACTGTCAACCACACGCACACCAGTCTCTAGTGTTGGTTCTAATGGTCTATATCATGTGTAATGTAAATGGTACCGTTCAGACATCTTTGTGTCCTCCGCGTTCCTTCTGTTTGTCTTCTCATGTATATTCCGGAGAATGTTCATTATGAGCCGTATTAGCTTTAGTCTCGCTTAACCGACTGTCGGTCGGCTGCGGAACTACGCCGAGAAGACAGTCTGGTCACATTTATGGCTTTTGTTTTGTTTATCCGCGTGATCTATACAATGCTGCCACCTCACGGACACTGCCGTAATATATATTTTGTATAAACAACTGCAAATTTGTATTTCTATTTATTTTGTGTTAATATAAGTTTAATTTTGAATAGTTTTTATAATACAGCATTATTTGATAAAAAAAAGTATCCTTATTTAACTTGTATGCTATCCGTGTGGGGCTAGACAATGCTGCCACCTCACGGATACATGTTAATCCTGCCGTAATTCTTATTTTATAAACAACTGTAAATTTGAATATTTACTTACTTTTGTGTTAATATGGCCTGAGAGCCAATCAGCGTCTCTACCCTGATCTGGGGTAAAGCTACCCGGATGTAGAAACTTAAGACCCACTCTTATCCGAGGCGAAATTGAGGGGCTTAAAAGTGCTGCCACCTCACGGAGTCTGGGTAACCGAGGCTATATTAGCTTCCGTGAGCCGCGAAATTGAATATCTGGTGAGACACGCTTCACCTTCTATTATACTGGCTCATCACTATTGTCGTCCTTTGAAACATGGCCAAACAAAACGCACACGTCGCTGCCTATGCTTGTCAATCAATGTGTGTGTGTGTGTGTGTGTGTGTGTGTGTGTGTGTGTGTGTGTGTGTGTGTGTGTGTGTGTGTGTGTGTGTGTGTGTGTGTGTGTGTGTGTGTGTGTGTGTGTGTGTGTGTGTGTGTGTGTGTGTGTGTGTGTGTGCATGCTCTTAGACATCCTTCATTGTTTTGGTGTCAAGCGATGCATAATTTGCGTCTGATGAATGTCGCATGTTTCGGATAAGTCACCCAAATTTCGCTACCAAAGAGAAACGTGTTAAGAGACGCAAACCTCGATCGTAGACCCAAATCCTGGAGTTCTCTGTGAATATGATGTTCTTGAACTACAACTTGGCTAGACTCGAAACACTGGCTGAACACTGTCTTTCTGACCCATTTATGACTATGCTGTGGGACATGTGTCTGCAATGTTATCTTCGATTATGAAACCCCGCCACTCTCAGAGTGGTGCAAAATAATAATATGGTTGCTCCACCGCGTCGTTGTCATCTTATTGCCCATCGTAAAGGCTGTTGTGTTGTAGTTACTCAATGTTCAAATTTATCAGTACATTGGATGTTGAATTATCATAACAAATACTCCCTTAATGACTTTAGCGTAGTTAATATACGTTATCTTAACCCTTCCTCTTAGACGGCATGAACTTCGAGCGCCACATGATCACAAACCATTTTTGTGCGCTATAAATATTCGATAGCGTGTGGTCTATATGTTGCCCGTGATTAAGTTAGGGGTATGATTGTATACACGAGCGATATGCTATGTTTTAGAATGATACCATGTGTAATGTTTTGTTTGCGAAATCAATGTTATTATTATCCATATGGATGTGTTTCTGACTTCTAGTCTTATCACGGCATCGTTGTTATTCTTTCTTTCTTTTGTAATTTTGTAGCCTTTCTGTTGACTTCTGATACGCATCAGATTTCAATTAAGCGCGCGCGCGCACGCCTGTGTGTGTGTGTGTGTGTGTGTGTGTGTGTGTGTGTGGTGTGTGGTGTGTGTGTGTGTGTGTGTGTGTGTGTGTGTGTGTGTGTGGTGTGTGTGTGTGTGTGTGTGTGTGTGTGTGTGTGCGTGTGTGCATGTGTGTGTGTTTGTGTGTGTGTGTGTGTGTGTGGGGGGGGGGGGGGGGTGAGCGGGCGTGCGTACGTATGTGTTCCTTGGATATAACAAATGCTTATTTAGATATATAGGGCAATATTACAATCCCGGATGCAATCGTTGTCTGTTATGAATCCAAGGAAATCGAAATTATCTACTCGTTAATTATGTGCGCTGTCATAATATTGTTGATATAAATAAAAAAAAAGACGATCTAAGATGGATTGAGGCATAACAGCACCCAGCGGGTGGCTGGATGGCAGTGATTCAAGTATTCAGACCTTCGTTGTTTTCGTATTCACCGGTACCCCTGCCAGTCTGCTTCTGTCTGGGTAGGCTTAGCTAGTTATTACCGCCAAGTGGTGTATTGTGAAAATTAGGAAATATAAAAGTCATGATTTTAACAACTTAAAAAAACGAAAAGTACAATAAACGTATTAATCAAACAAATATTGTAAATATACCCTACTAATACACATAGTGTTAGACTGTACTGTAAAACAACTGTTACGTTAAATGGAAGCAAGTAATCGTTTTGAGCATTTTAACAGGAGTCGACAAAAAAATAACATGCAATTGCAAAAGTTAATTCCAAGCAAGTAGTCCGTCAGAAAGCGTTGAATTGACACAGGAACTTGCGCGTGCGATGTGGGCCGCTCAGGCTGACAAATGTCCCGACAACTTCTTACCCAGCAGGGGGAGTTACTGGTGTTAGCAGTTTACGTAGCGGCGTCGCCTCACCAAGACTCGTGTAGCTGCCATACTGCGTGTGGTTGGCTGTTTATATGGCTTTATCCAGGTGGCATTGCCACATTCAGTATCGACAGTTCTTGTTGTCTATATTTCGGCAAGGACATTGTCTGTCCACCCCCGTACATCGTAGGTAGACACTGCACGTGTGGCATTTGTGTTACACCAGACGCTACTGCATATCATGCACCTTCTCTTCACAATAGAAGGGAATACCAT
Organism: Oasisia sp. SBJ-2009; assembly: GCA_964017155.1. Lineage (NCBI taxonomy): Eukaryota > Metazoa > Annelida > Polychaeta > Sabellida > Siboglinidae > Oasisia > Oasisia sp. SBJ-2009. Next base: position 23,192,664 of record OZ024854.1, read on the forward strand.
TACTCAACATGCATGACGTAGCGATGTGTATAATTATCTTTTAAAGCGATAATGTAAGTATAAAACGTGTCACAGCAAATTCAAAGACAAGTTAACTGTGGGAGATTATTATTTAGGCATCGGAAATGAGCCTCGACATGCCCTTCCCGGGAAGTAGGGGTGTCCCTTCGTAAGTAATTTCCGAGTTTACCACAGGAGTGACGTCGTTGACGAAATAATAACTGTAAATTGTGTTTTACGTCAACTCGTCTACGTTCAACAGCCGCGAAAATACATTTGTGTCCTCTAACAAACACAACTCGTTGCCTATTTTGTAGACTATAAGTGTAGGACAACTGTGCTAACACCCACACCCGTCAACGTGTAAACGATTCCAGGCACGATTTACTCAACCAATTATCTCTGCTCACATCTCTCTCTTCTCACCTTCTATCAGTTCCATAAGCCGGGCCGTCTCGCCCAGTTGTAGGGTGTTACTATCGTCGACACACCTGGTCGTTGTAATAAAACGCGGCTACCAACGACAACTGCGGAACAAGACACCTCAGATGGATTGGCGATGACAGATGTATGTGCCGTGTGTAACACAATAATACGCTGCGTTCTGATGGGATCATGTTAAGCGGAAATACGCCTTCGTTACCCCTACTTGATCCAGATGCATAACATTTACCAGTACTTATTTCGGGCTGTTTCTTAATTTACCAGTCTACGTCTGGTAAACTGGATCGCAGCAGTACATATACATTTATAGCAAGTGTGTAGATCGTTCGGCCTACACAAAGCAATTTAAGATTGGCAGTTAAACGACAAATGCACGACGCAAATAAGTAACTCCCAAGAATGGAGTATCTGAGAACGAGTTGGTGAGGCACAATTAACAGGTGATCAAACTGAACTGGTTATGTCTAATATTAATCAGTCCATGAAGACATAATTTTTTAATTTCTTTTGATCGACAATAGACATTCCAGGAAACGATAATGAGATTAATACTGTCAAAAGCATAAATAATTCACATAATGCTCAGAAATGTTTATATTAAATTGTTGGTGTACATATATGCAACGTGTGAATAGTTTGTCATAAAATGCTTTAGTTTGTTTGATAATAGAATGAGCACCCTTGATAACATCGACTAATAACTTGACTTCGATTGTTGAATGTGGTACGCATGAATATTAGGCCTATCATACCTATACTATTTTTACCGAGATCGAACAATATTATTACACTACCGTTGTGATTGACTGATATAACGACATGAGCGCCACCACGTCGCGGATATCGGCGCTATACAAATTGCCATTATTATTATTAAATATTACAATATTATCCGAAAAGCACCTCGCGAAAGTATTGATTCGAAGAATGTCCTTCAACATAAACGTACAACTACTGATGTCTATTTCAGTAAACAGCGTTGCCGTCGTCTTAAAGTTCATTGTGACACACCAACATTTCAAGAGAACGGAATAACAACAGAAGATACCCCTTACCTTGATTACTATACATGTTTTCAACTGTACAATTAGCATAGAGGTAGAAACAAAGTCATAATTTTGTTGGACGTGGTTGAAACCTTGCTTTGAAGCTACCACTATCTCGTTACCGCTAAAGACAGCGTATCTACGTTTCAGTTTTATCTAAACATGTCTGCGGTAATTGATTGTTATGTCTAAGATGTAGATTAGTGAACGAAATCCATCATTTCTTCTGATCGAAGTCATGACTGATGTTACCCCGACACAGATGGCCGCGAATGATGAAGATAATGCAACACCGCAGACCACACTGAAGCCTAGGAATGCTTTGATGATGGTATCAATGCTGCGTCAACGTATAGGCTTCGGTGTCTGTAGAAACAAATAACTCACGTCCCGGAACTGTTTCACTTACGTATATACATACGTACGTACATACATACATACATACATACATACATACATACATACATACATACATACACACATACACACACATATATATATATATATATATATATATATATATATATATATATATATACATACATACACCAACACCAACACCAACACCAACACCAACACCAACACCAACACCAACACCAACACCAACACCAACACCACACACACACACACACACACACACACACACACACACACACAAACAAACACACACACACACACACCCACACACACACACACACACACACACACACACACACACACACACACACACACACAAACAAACACACACACACACACACACACACCCACACACACACACACACACACACACACACACACACACACACACACACACACATACACCCACCTATGACGTATTACCGGTATTATCTATGAACGTGTTGTGTAGATTTGGTTTTTGTTCCACAGAACACTTTCATTCAATCTTCTAAGTTCAGCATCAAAACCAGCTCTTGTGACTGTATCTTATCAATAAATAAAACTATTATCACCAAGTTCTCGTGTCTACTTTTCACTAACATTACCTTTTACTAGAATATAATCCATATACCTTATTTTCTCAGTTCACACGCTGTTTCTCCAATTAACATTTCACAAACAAATGCCCGACGAACGGACTCCATAAAACAATAAACCACAACAGAACGAGATGACGCCAGAAGAGTCCCACGCTACAACGCAAAGCTGGCGGTCAGCGATAACACTCTCCCCAATTCATCTCGTCTTTTTTCCAACAGCAATTCTTTTCCATCTACGCCAGTGATGCGTTATGCGTGAACAAACACTCTCTTGGCATTTTCGCGTGACGTGCAGTGCGCTCTAAAACGACGTCTGGACGCGACCGGAGTTAGCACGGGCTTACGATCGATCCGGCAAGCGCTGTAGGTAAGTAAGTAAGCGGACATAATTGCACGTATCGATGCTGCGTCCATGCGTTATCGCAGCGTTTGCGAAACACCATGACGTCACTCGTGGCGTTTTTGCAGCCCACACAGATTGCGTGCGGATGAACTGAAACAGCAACTTATAGATACGTCTGCTTCACAAGTCGCGATATATGACGAACTGAACATCTGCAATGAGTACCGTTGATGTCGTGTGTTGTTAAGTGGCTATGGGTGAGGCGTATTCCTAGCAGCAACCGACACAACAAGATCTTTCCGCGAGGTGGGAAGAGAAGGCGGGGTCTGTTCCTGGATACAATTGAAAATGGTGTGGTGTGGTATATATTGTGACCAGTTTATGTCACTTTTCTACATTAGATATGTTTGGATTTTGCTAAGACAACATTTGGATTTGACATAACTAATTTATGAAAACTCGGATGGTTATTAAAATTTCATTTTGCATTCGGGGGAGCGAGATGACAACTTGTCGAACTCTCCTTCAAGTTATCACATGTCTAGATGTAATCGAGCAAATTTATATAACACCTAATGAAAATAATGACCTACAACAGTGAATACAATCTAACCATACGAAATATATCAACACTATCACGTCTGTAGTTTATTCGGAATGAATTTACTTTAAATGTGGGAGGTTCTGGTGAAATGTGACAATTTCCGAACGCTTCCATTGTGAACACGCCACAGTGTCTGATCAATCAGCGCCCGGCTCTTCTTCAGCCAACGACGTCCGTGACGTGTTTGTGCCAACTCATGTGTCGGCGGTTTTCGTATTCCTTCGATTTAGAGTTATACTGAGTGTCTAGTAACAAACGTCTTAGTATCACGCAATGCACTACGCAGACCTCACATATTTAGCAGTTACGTCAACATAACACATTTGGAGACGTCAGTTAGAGCAATAGTCTAGGTTTGGAGACAGGAGAAGAGGAAAAAGCAAGAATTGGTGACGTCAGGAAGTAAATCACAATGGCGCTCCCCGTACCATTTTGAATTACGTGTCTTAAACACGGCGTAATATTTCTGATTATAGCTGCTAATGTTTAATTGAATTTCTTAGATGATATGTCTTAAATATGCCTTTTTGTTTCCATTAAAAATACTGAATAGTACATTTTTAGGATGGTTAGCCTAACTAGTGTTGAAGTAACAATGCTAGTTCAGCTCACATTTTATTAAATTAATAACATAACAATACAACTTGTTCATTAGTACAAAGCTACCTCATTAGTAACTTACGGTTTGTGTAACATAATAATCCAATTAGTGGGTTCGTCAACTAGACTACACATGACACAACTCACGCGAGACTCAAGCCGCGCGAAAGTTCAGACGCCAACAAGCACGCAGCCTTCATGTGCTTGTTTACACGTCTTGTTCACGTCATTTGCCCGAACGGAACTTTATCCAAAATGCCTGATCACAGTTTGTGATAATAATTTACAGTGGTATCCACATTGCGCGTTTTGCCTGCCAAAATGTTCACTTTCTTGCACGCTCGAGCTCCCTTCGACAACATGAAATGATGGTCCAAGCAGCACTTCGCTACAACAACGCTACCATGTTATGCCGCGGCATTGGTAGCGAAGCATCAAATATCTTTTGTGAAATTCACCTATAGACGGCAGCGAACCGTGACGTACGACAATGCTTCAGCCTACTCTAAGGTCTGATGGCGCCATTCATAAGGTGATGTTTTCCGATGCAAAAGTCATATTCAGTACAGTCCTTCACGTAATCAGCTCATTCAACGTTAGCACACGTCAATATTATCCCATGCGCAGTTGACAAAAGGTAGTATTTGTCAGCAGATCAGCGTGAGACAACACGCGATGCCAACTCAACTGTACGATGACCGCTGGCGTGAGATTGCCGATGGATGTGAGACAATTGTGTCCTAAATCTAAGTCACCTCCTCGCCGAACGTCTTAGAATTGTTCGCTGCGGGCACTAAAAACACAACCAACGTTGCCGCCGTCATCAGAATAAACACGACATAGAAGAACAGTCGGTCCAGCACGTGCGCCATCTCCCGCCAGTCGGTCATGTGATCGACGGCTGTCACGTGACGATCGCGACGCGCGCGCGTCACCAGTTCCTGCATCTCCGTCGCCGAGGAGTCGCCGTTCTCGACGATGATGCCGTTGTGCGCGTGCGCACGCGCACGCCCCGTGCTGCCGGGGCTGATCAGGCCGATGTCGGTGACGATGTTGCGCAGACCGTTGCGCAGGGTGCCGACGCCGACGTTGCGCCGACGCACTTCCGTGTCCGGTTTGCGCGACGTCACGCAGAGAACCTTCGAGAGGTAATGGAGAACGAGAACGCGCGACCACGTGGGGACGGGGCGGGCGCCATCTTGGTGGTGTAGATTGAGGACGAACACCGTGAGACACACAGACATCGTGCCGAGCGCCATTGTACTCGTCAGGTATATGACTGGAACACACAAGTACGCGTGACGTGGGTGACAGTGGATACAAATGCACGTGGGGTATATGACTAAAACATAGAAGTACGTGTTACGTGTATGACAGTGGGTACAAATACACGTGAGGTATGTGATTAAAACATAGAAGTACGTGTTACGTGTATGAGAGTAGATACAGCTACATGTACATAATTTGAAATATAGAAGTACGCGTGACGTCGGTGACAGTGGATACAAATACATGCGAAAAACATAATTAAAAGCATAGAAGTACGCGTGATGTGGATGACAGTGGATATAAATACACATGAGGTATATCATTGAAATATTTAAGTACCTTTGACATATGTTATAGGATAGTGGATACAGCTATACATGAGGTATATACTTTGAAAACATAGAAGTACGCGTGAGGTGTATAACAGTGAATACAAATACACGTGAAGTGTATGATTAAAACATAGAAGTACGCGTGACGTGAGTAAAATGGTACCAGTGATATATGGGCCATTCTCAAAAAATGTCTGACAGTTGGCGTTGGAAATGTATTGTTGTTCTTGTCCATGCAAACGATGACTTTTTTGTAAACGTATAAACTATGAAAATGTGATACCATGCGGCTGGAGGTTGTTCTGGTTATGACATGTAAAAACTTGTAATTGGCAAACAAATTCTAAATTTTATTTCGTATAATGCTTTTCCACGTACGTTGTATTATACATAATAATAATTATATATTACAGCGGTAATGATTTGATTATACTCCTTTTTATGGGTGACATTAAAGTTTGGTATCGGGTGTAACAACTGGTGTCATAGTTAAGGTTCCGATGCGCCCTTTGCTCGCCATGCTCGCGAACATAACTTGGTTTTCGGCTTGTGCAATTAGTTTAACTAAACTATACTAGGATCTCAGCAGTAACTACATTTGCTACGCGTATGTACAACTTTTGTTGTGTCGCGTACGCGGTGCACCGACATTTGTTATTTGTTGTCCAAACGCACAACAACAACGTTTGTTGTGTAGAGTACGCCGGGCTTAGCGTGTATTTATTGCGTTACACATAGCCTACACCGACACGTCTTTAGAGATGACAAACATGTTTTTCCGAATGTTGATTACAATTTGCGTGCACGAACATGCCTCTGGCCACGCCCAAAACCGCAAATGCGTGAGCAGTGTGTTTGACGTTTGGCTGTTGTCTTTGCCCACCTATCAAATGTCCCTCAACAATGTTTTTGTGTTGGCATCGTAACAGCAGCCTTTATTACAGGACCAGTCTTTCACCTGTAGGTAGGGTCTTTTCACCACGATGCTGTGTACATTCATGACGTTTGGCAGTCGTTGTTGTTGCCATCCAGCCATCTGGCATTTCGCATTGTCAACGTCATTCACTGATAGCAAGAAATAGTTGATTTTGCTAGAGATATCTTTCTGAGCCACTATAAAAAATAATTTGCGCAGCTATGACTGTGACTTGCTTCCTGTTGATGACGTCATCGGCACGCTTTTTTGTTACGTCGCCCCCTCCGTCATATGGACGATTTCCACGACTGGCCTCGAAGAAAAGCCAATCAGCTGCTTGGTCGTGATAAAGATAGTTGTGCTCTATCATCCACAGTGGTATAATAGGCATCCTAGCTCTGCCTCATTTTCTTTACTCTGAACGCTCCTCTTGTAATGCACCACTATAGGATGCAGTGTGACAGAGGTTTTTGATGAAGTACACGGACTAGATTTCTTCACCATGAGTAGAAAGGAAATTTTCTGCAAAGCCGTTTACTTAGCGATGACAAAGACGTATTTGTAATACTCGTATGTTGGGTGTATCGGGAGCACATGGCGTGCAAGGTGCAGATGGAGCGGTGGTATATGACAACGCTGTGCCACAGTGTCTGCAGTAGCATGGCATGCATGCCCTCATCAATTTTGACCTGACCCCATATCCATACACCAAAGACATGACCAATGCGTTAAACACCTTGCTCACTGAAGATTTCCTAGGATAATGCACTGGGGAAGTGGGCGCGACACAGGCGGATCTGATGGAGACGGCAAAACCTCTTTTTCTCATGGCGTCTGCCGGCTTCACACTCTTCATCAAGAAGAAGAAAAGTCCCAACATCAATGCTCTGCCTCCAACTTCAACCAGCCTATTCCTGCCATTCTGCTGACCAATCAGTAGGTCATATAATAGAAAGCGTAGACCACCAAGTTCCACCTGACGAGTTAGTTCAGCTAGGAGATCTGGGATGGCGTCCCAGCTCCTGCTATTACTTAGGCTGAGCTATACCTATGTGATGTGATTCACTGTGTGTGTAGAGTACAGGGCAAGAAAGATGCTCATAGTTGCCGCTTGGGCAGTCAAGCTGAATTTGTTCTAGGACCTGATGAGTCTAAATCAATCAAACCATTCATAGAATAGAACATATAGGTTCATAAAATAGAAAATAGATGTTCATAGAATAGAACATATAGGTTCATAGAATAGAAAATATAGGTTCATAGAACAGAACATATAGGTTCCCTGTTGAACACATGGGACTGTCAAATGGACAAGTTCTTAAATGTATCACTATGCGATAAACGCTTTGGGTGCGTTGAGGGGTGTGTTCTTCTCAGTGGATTTCTCTGAACATTGTACACAGTTATTTTCTCACCCAATCTCATTTTAGCCAATATGCGTGGTTGATTTAATTTTGTTCTTACTATGTAAAATGTTGCCACACTAATGGGTATATGCATGTGTGCATGTGTGCATGTGTGCATGTGTGCATGTGTGCATGTGTGCATGTATGCATGTGTGTATGTATGTATGTATGTATGTATGTATGTATATATGTATGTATGTGAGAGTGTGTGCGCGTGCGCATGCACGTCCGGGTGCGTGTGGGACAGAGGTATTCGTGCTATAGACGAGAAGTACTCGCGACATGTGTGACAACGCAAACGGTACTCATGAAGGAAGTAAGACTGCAACAAAGTCACATTTTTGATAGAACGAGTGTGAATAATACAGAAACAGTGTGTGTGACTGCGGTAACAGCCTGAACCTGTTTTCATGCAGACCTTGCGTTTCAAGAACATCTGCAGTCGTGTCTCAAAATGCTACATCAGTTCGTCAGGCTATGATCAATTAACACGTCAGCTGCAATAGATAGACCTGGAACATTTCGAGGCTGCTGCCAAGGTAAACAGTCTGCACTGTACGTGAGTGGCGATACGCCGTCACATATAACCACCAAGAGGTCCACATTAACCATCGCAAGTGCATAGAGATGTTAAAATACTCCAAACGACGCACAATTTACGAAATAATAGTGTTTGAAATTGGCATCTGTGACGTCACACGCAGAAGTGTGTGTGTGTGTGTGTGTGTGTGTGTGTGTGTGTGTGTGTGTGTGTGTGAGTGTGTGTGTGTGTATACATACATATACATATATACATATATACATATACATATATATATATATATATATATATATATATATATATATAAATATATTTATATATATATATATATATATATATATATATATATATATATATATATATATATATATATATATATATATGTATATATGTATATGTATGTATGTATATATATATATATATATATATACATATATATCCGGTTTTGGTATTCATAAAATTGTATTTATACACGGACTACCGTGTATAGTCTAAAAAGAAAAACCAGATATTTGGCTGTGGGAAAATTGCCCGGGATTTGAACAACGTCTCACCAATGATAGGGATGTGGAGGGAGGTGCGTGGAACGTTCTCGGCGACCATCAGCAGGAAGACGGTGAAGGCGAGAAGTACCGAGATCCCGAGCGAGATCTTCTCGCCGCCATCTGGCGGCAGGCAGAACACGATGAGGACGAGGACGGAGAGCAGGATGCATGGCAGGATGATGTTCGTCACGTAGAATGTGCAGCGTCTGTAACGTAAAAAAATAAAACACAGTCTAGATAAAGTGCCGTCGCACCTAGGTGGATGTCAGTTTAAAATGTTGAGTTTTCCGTTGTGGTTTATTGTCATTTTCGTTTTGTCATTCTCATTTCCAAACTTCGTAACAATTGCTTGTCGAAAGCTAACGTTATCGTATGAATAAATTGCACATTGCACAACCTAAAACTACACAAAACCAAATGAGTAACAATTATTAATGGTTGCTTGTTTTGATGAAGAGTTTATGTCACAATACTGTGTAAATAACTACACTACGCTTTCAAACAACATGTCAATAACATTGCTAACAAGTATATGTACTAACCCCTTTCTCATAACGATAGCTATGTACATTTGTACAACGTATTACTCTGGTAACATTTACAAGACTGTTAATCCCTTAGTTACTACTAGTTCCATCCGCGTGAGGCCATTGACCAATTTGCTAAATAGTTTCTCCCTGTTCAATCGCCGAGTGCCCCAGCCCTCTGCCAGTATCTCTCGTATGACTAGGCCCTCACCTGCGCAGGTAGAGCGTGAACTCGACGTAGGGGTAGCGCGTGAGTGGACAGCAGGGCAGGACGTTCTCCTTCCACTCGGACCTCGTCCTCACCACGTCCCACTCCCCGTTCTTGCGCAGACCGTGAGTCTGGATGTCGGACGACGCGTTCGTGATGTTCATCCGGTCGCTGCGCAGATGATAATATCACAGATGAACGACGTTTGACAATACTATCACAGATGAACGACATTTGACAATACTATCACAGATGAATGAAATTTAACAATAATATCACAGATGAATGAAATTTAACAAAAATATCACACATGAAGAAATGTTGACAATAATATCACAGATGAACTCCTTTTAAGTGACAATTGTGCCGTAGACAAAATAAATACCAGGAAGAAATTATTGAACTGTAGGAATGATGCAAGTTGACCTACACTCGTTTGGACTGGCACAAAATAATGTTTTAGTCTGATGGAAAGGGGCAGATTAAAGCGGACTGGACACGTGATACGAATGGGAGAAGATGAACGCCTGGCAACGAACGCGGATACGAGGGGAGTGGGAGGGAGAGGGAAGCTAGGATGATATGGACGGTAATGGGAGGACTGTAATGTGAGATTTAGAGGGAGGAGGGTGATGTGGCGACTGAGAGCGAGAGGTAGACGACAGTGGACATTCGAGACTGCTTGAGACGGCAGTCAGCTGTGCAAGAACATTGAAAAAACCTAACAGATTCAGGGTCGAGGTCAGTCTTACTGACATCAGTATCTCAGCATACCAAACAAGGTGAGCACCGTTGCTTATGCCACACACGCGCCTCTTGCCTGCTATGCATTAAACCTCGGCGTCTGCTTTCACGCAGCCAACAAACGCACAAGACTACACCTGTTAGTGTTACGCGGCTCACGTAATGCTGCTGTTGATTACGACGCCAAGACCTGACTGTCTGTTCGTGCGCCTTCGCAGCCAGTGTTGAAACATCGCGTTAAATCCGAGCAGCATTCCGTCAGCGGACATAAATGTGAACAGATAATATCGCGACTTTCCGCGGATAAAGAGAGACGTATTAGTGCCCAGTTTCAATCCACGCACTGTTTCAATCCAAATTTGTGTATCATGATTCACATATGGAGGCGCTGATAATGAACCTATTTAAATAATAATACTAATAATTATTATTATTTTAGTAGTAGAAACAACAAGCCGCTTAATAATCGGGAAAACGTCGCTTACGTCAACTAAATTGTTAATTGAATAGTACTATAACTGTATTAGTTAACTGTCCCAATAATAATAATAATAATAGCAACATTTTTATAGCGCCTACATCCTTGAAATTTCAAGTACAACTTTAGGCGCAACAAATACAATTATTAAGCCGGCCTGGTAATCATGACTGAAGTCATGTAAGAAACAGGTAATGAACCGTTACTCGTTAACTTTACAATTAGGCCTACATCTGAAAGGCAATCTGGTAGATGATCCGCTCACCGCTTGATAACACCTATAGCAACTTGTCATTGTTGTATCCAGCATAACCATTGACCTTACTAGAAATCAGTTCCCTGACATAGCCCGAGGTTGACATTAGCCCGGAAGTGCGATCACGGTTAGCCGTCTAATCCGACTTGCGATCTCACTTAATTTGACGATGTTGGCCACGTGACACAACGAGCCTGTGCTGTGTTCCGGTGACCTTTTGGTTGGCGGCGTCGAATACGCCATAATCTATTGCAGCGTTTGATGGAGGAAGTTTTGAGAAGATACTCTCTGCGGTTCCACTGAAGCGACGGCGAAACATTGCTCTTCTGAAGGTTGCATGTCAAGCGTTTGATGTCCAGCCGTGATAGTGATAAGGTGTCCGACGGTGGCAATTTACTCCTGTTGTCTTCGTGCGACAGGGCGTCTGCTTGTCGCTTGTCGGAGTTACTCTTGTCAAGTACAAGTAGGACGATGTGCACTCGTGGTGCGTTCTTAGTTCAACACTGAGTCACGTGACGTGTTTTATGCGCAGTGGTTCTTAGACGTAGAGGACTATTTGTTTATTGTATGTGCTATTGTTTTGAATGCGTTCCAAAATGTTGTACGTCCGGTCACAGGTGTAACATTGTAAATTGTAATTAAATAAATATATATCCAGAGCGGTGTGAATCAATTTGTAGATCTATGTCCGATTACCCCCAGCAATCAAGCAGCAATCATGTTCGGCTTTGGTCAGACACATCGTTTTTATTAGGACAACGATGAGCAACTGAGAGACTCTAAACCACGGATCAATCACATATCACATGCACAATGAAGGTTGATGCTAAATGTTTCCTTTGACTTTGTCTCATGAACCCACGCACCCACGCACACACGCACCCACGCGCGCGCGCACACACACACACACTCGCACGCACGCACGCACGCACACACACACACACTCGC
>OZ024854.1:23209868-23234868 GCA_964017155.1 Oasisia sp. SBJ-2009
TAACGATAACATTATTCCGCATATATGTGTTTTATAACGTTAACTAGCTCGTCCTGACTACCGTTAAAGCTATACATTATGTGCTTTGTTATTACTGTTTTAGAAGGGAGAGGAGAAAACACGTGGGAAAGAGGGTGTGGGAAAGGGGTATGACGAACTGAGACTAGATCGATATAACACATTGCTTCCATCGAAATGTATGTCATTGTTGAACGTGCATTTAGAAGCGACACTGTGATGTAATTGCAATTATTTTGAGGTCACCCGATACAATAAACACAATTTGACATTTGCCCTCTGGAGCTACTAACTGTCTTAAGGCCGTGTCGGGGTTAATTAGGATCAGACCGTTTGTGCTGCTGAATGGATGAATTACTCGCCCGCCGGGAAAGTGTTGTGTAAGTAACGATGAGTAAATCATTAACATCTGGGGTCAATTTATCGGGAACATTCGCGGAATCCTGCAAGTAATCTGACACTAATTCGATTGTTCTCTGCCGAGTACGTCGATGCAGGACCCGGCGAATACGAGTGAAGACTGTGTGCGAGAATAACTCACTCATCTCATCTGACGTGTGTAGGAGTTGTATGTTTCTCCTTCGTTGTCTTCTCATCTTTCTCGACTTCAGCAGCAAACTACGAACCTTTTATTGGTTTGTTTTCCTTCTCTCCGGTTGGTGCAAACATCGAATAACGTCATGTTGATTTATCTTCGATATTGTGTCGCCAGTGGTAGGCACCATTTCATTTTGTTATGGTACGTATTGCTTCGGAGCCACGGTAGGTAGTTTATGTTCGTTGATAAAGAATCGGTAGCACAGGAATGTACTGTGAAAACAGGAACAACGCAAGAAACTAGGTGACCATGATGAACAGTATCTCGACATATGGGCAATATTGAGAAAAAATATCGGCAACAATATTGATGTTCTTGCTGCTGTTGTTATTGCTCCTGACGATATTGATGCTGATATATTTGATTATGGTAACGTTGACGACGACGACGACGACGACGACGACGACGACGACGACGACGACGACGACGACGACGACGACGACGACGACGACGAAAATGAAGAAGTAAAACTGGGAAAACAGTTGAATAAAATTATGCTGATCAATAAACTACAATTGACTACAGAGTTTATAATATCGGAATATACGAATATAGAACATATATGTATCGACCTGATATACACCCATTCATGTAATCAAACATAAAATGTGAAATACCCTACAATCTCATTATTGGCTAAATTGCTGTCTAATTATCAACTGTTTTAACGACTGCATCTACGTGCGTAGAGTTACAGACAGAAGACAAAGGACTAAACAGCAGCGCCAACTCGTCACGGCGTACTCTTTGCAAAACGTGTCACTAGCTAGTAAACAGCTAAAACAAACGTTCATCGATATACAATACACATTATCTGTCAGGGAGGACGTCCTTGTTATGACAGCTCTTACAACCGTGTCGCCGTGTCACTGCCCTGAGACGTCGCCGTCGACGACACTAAATGACATGTCGCTCAAGCTGCCGATCGTAAACAATCATGTAATGGGGTGTCCACGGCTGAGATCAATATATGTCTGACAGCGTATTATACTCCTCGCTGTCGTGATGTATGAGGTAAACCCAAAGGACATGTAGGCTAAGTGCAGTCTACAGAGAGAATGTCTAAACGCTATACATGCCTAGGCATGAAAAGACATTAGCGGAGCAGAATAGACAACAGGTAGAAACAGGGGGTGTCTCGCAATACGAGAACTGTCCTGGCTACCTGTGGCACAGCAAATTATGTTCCATACTGAAGTTTTCGTTCGACTGACCAGACTCTCTTTGTCTTTCGTAGCACTCTAACAGTTCGCCCGACGAGCGTTTTCATGCGCAGTACCCTCTCTCACTTTGGAACTTGCTTCCACCACAACTGGGATCACAACGCGTTTCTGGACTTTTTAGGAAGGGTTTGAATACTGTTCTGTTCAAACAGGCCTTTTCGTAAATGTTTACATTATTTTGTGCACTACCTTACAATGGCAACGTGTATTATTAATATGTTAGTCTTATGCAATACATGTACATTGAGTTGTAACGTAAATTTCACGTTCATAACCTGTTTTTCTTTTCTTTGACATATAAGCAACCCGGAATCTATTTCGTAGATATGTATTCTTAAAAAAGCTGATTGGTTGTTGATTGATAGGACATCTTGCCAGTCAAAACACAGACGACGACCTTTTTAGTGTTGATATACGCATGGAATTTGGCATGTATATTGCCATTTTTCCACTCGTAAATCCACTCAGTGATTCAATCGATAATCCAACCTTGCGGCAATTTTTTCAAGAAGCCTATCATTATTTTTTATTAGAGATAACGCTTTAAATATCGCATGCTAGTCAGTTCAACGTCCTGCTTTTTGTCTAAGTCACGTCATCACAAAGTGAAATATGTCGTAGCTTTCAGAGTAAACGTTGACTTTACAGAATACTGATGAAGACACTGAACATCGTAATCCTCATTGTACTTGTTTAATGTTGTAGTGAATATAAGTATAAATAAATAGATGGACGTAAGAGAGTAAGTGGTTATCACGATGTTATATGGACGATGTATGGTCACGTTGCTAAACTACTGTTCAATAGTGTCAAAGCAGCAGAAAACACAACATGGACATAAGAAAGATTGAGGGTGTCACAGAATCCAACAAATCTGCACGGAGAGTAAAACCACCACAATTAGAATCGTTCACAATAAAACCGTTGAGATGGAATGGTGCGGCGAGAGAATACGGTTATGTAGCAAACGGAAACAGAATCTGATAATGATTGTACGGCGATCGGGGGATCACCCGTAGTAAGGAAACTTAAAGCTGTTGTAGAACAGAAAGGCTAAAGAAACACACGAAAAAGGATACCGATTTCTTGCCACACTGAATGCAATTATGGCCTAACTTGAATCCGGAGTTTTGTTGAACGAAGCACACCTCTAAAGGAGAGTAATCTACTTGGAGAAAGACAACGAAGTATCAGCGAGGCAATATTAGAAAACTGAATATGGGATCGTTATCTTAGTATATTTAGTTGGAAACAAAATCGTCACAAAACTTATGTTACTTTTGTTTGACATTAATATATTTACTTTATGTTTAGTGGTGTGTGTCGTTGGTAGGTTTACAGAGATTGATTCGTCGGGACGTATACATTTATTTTCATTGAAACATAATAAGATTAGCACCGATTGCGGACGACAATTGGAACGCTGGACCACAGGACACTCGATGGTGCATAGATTCCACACCGTAACTGACAAGTGGAGACTGAGACAATACGGGACCACAGAACACTCGATACAGCATAACGTGATCAAGCGCCAGTATGGCAGATTTTATTTGCTCTGTGTTTAACATTGGATTTTACTTATTTCTACGACTGCGACACTGGTGAGGTTCGAACATAGTTTTCATAACATTACCCTGGATGCACGGAACTGCCCTGCTGTGTTATTGATTTTTTATGTGTGTGTAATTCTGTGACCTACACACGGCAGGAACTAGTCGCATGTAACAATGCGGGTGTCAGTTACCGCTGCTTTTGTTTGATGCAACGATGCAATAAAGGACAATGGAATGTGTGCTTCTCGGCTACACCTTCCGTTACGTGGCACGTGCCTGTGGTTGTGGCGGCAGAGTTGACTTACAGCACCAGAACACGTCCCACACTAAAATCGTCCCAAAGCTGCAGTTCACAACCATTGCACTTATCCGTCTGCAATTCACCAACCCGTTCTTGTTGAAATACAATATCTGGGACGTTTATCACCCGTCTGCATCAAGCAAGATATCGGGAACATTATCGGACGTTTACTCAGAACTAGAGTAGCTGTTCTTTGAAGCATCCACCTCGGTTATTCCTACTGTCATCGTTGGCGATTTTAACGTTCACTTCGACGATACGCTCAAATATGAATCACTTCGCACTCTGCTTAATTCTTATAACCTAACCCGACACGTACATCCGCCAACACATCAAACTGGACATATCCTTGATCTCGTAGTGAGTCAGACTGACGACAACTTCATCACGCCCGTTACTGTGCTGTTACTCTCTGTCAGATCACCATCGCACTGAACTCACACTTAGAGCACTGAAGCCTGCGGTACAAACCAACACGGTTACAAAGAGGGACTTTATAAATTTTGATGCTGACGCACTACGAAACGACACCACGTCTGTGTGTACAGACATGTCATTGTGATCTTGCACAAGTGATCTACCAGCTGATGAATTGGTGCATGTATATAACACCTGTCTCACCGATTGCCTCGACAAACATACCCCATGGCGTAACGTGCGGGTACGAGACACAACACCACACCCCTGGTATGACACTGACATCGATGTAGCCAGTGATAACAAGCGAGAACAGGAGACTGTGTGGAGAAGAACAAAACTGGAGATTCATCGACAATTATACGTCGCCGCCCGGGATGAATGTGCTGCACTAATATCCGCGCGCAAAACGGATTATCGAAATCGCCTGGAAAAGGAAAACAACAAAAACATGTTTCGACTACTGAGATCGCTCGATGGTCAGCGCGTACAGCTACAACCTGAATTCTATCTGGCCACCCAAGGATGCGAACTGTTATCACGTTTCTTTCGTGGAAAGACTGACAATCTCCTATCAGGTCGGCAGTGTTTCAACGTCATCGATAGGCCATCAGACGAAAGACGTTGTTTCACTGACTGTATCGATGTGTTTGATCCAACAACGAACACAGAGATCACACCGATTTATAGTACCACAAAAACACGTATGCATTTTTATGACTACTATGTAATTTATTTACTTATTTTAAGAAATGCTATGCTATGCTATGCTATTTATTGCTGTATTAATTTTAGTTATTTATATACATATACATTATATATTTTTATTATTTATTTATATTAAAATATCAGTATTCGCATTATTGCATACGAATGTTTTTAAAATGTATTTTGAATAGTAATATGTTGTGAAACGCCACGAAAAATTATGGATGTGGCGCTATACTAAATAAAATGTAGTTTTATTATAGTGCACAGATTCCACACCTTTACCGGCAAGTAGAAACTGATAGAAACCGGGGACGACAGTACAGTAGTTCCAGCCAGTTACCGGACCTAAGCTTTACCAAACGTTAACGACGACTGTTCAGACGGCGAGTAATTCTTATGTCCACATCAGAATATATCGTCAGCACATTACGTACGTTTTACGTGCTAGCTGTCGTTGCTGCAAGGTAAAGAAATCGTCTAGCGGATGCTTATATACAACGATGTCGCGAAACATATTCACAGCAATATAACACGTTCTTAGGGAGGGTGTTCTATATGTTTGTTAGACAAAATTCTCCGCAACCAGTGACAGCCTGGTGAAAAGTTCTCTCATGGTCCTACATCGTCGTAGTCCAGAGCATATTCACCAGGTGACAGATGTTTCTATAACGACTTGATTAGGGTTATGTACAATTGTTTTGAAATAGTAAATGGCCCAATGTGGATTAGCTGGGCCAATTCGTTATACACGGTTAATCTGTAAGATAGTCATCATGTCTCGCATATAACTTTATTATTATTTATTTATTATTATTATATATATATTGTTAAAGTCAGTAAGTTGTTTATATAACTTACTTTCCAAACGGCGTTTATTTACATGAATTAATTGCATATTTATTATACAATCACATCCTGTATATTTCTAATTATATTATTTTTTTTATACAATTTTACACTTATCTATCTAACTTATAACTTTATTTATTTTTATCTATTCATTTTTTAACAAATTTGAAGTGTTATATCTACTTAGATGTGCTAATGTATGTACCAATTGTATACGGGTTTTTACCTGAAATAAAGGTATTCGTATTCGTATATTCGTATTCGTTTCTGCAAAACGTATTTACGACAGGTCGTGTGTGTTTTAATTTAATTGCCAATGTTCTCACCATTAGATTTAAAGACGATTTTTTATGTATTTAATTGTACTGTAATTACGCAAACCTTGCAAAATCGTCCACGTTATAGATGAACATAAAACATCTACTTTAGTGACGACAAGACAGACAGACATTGTTAACGAATCTGCGTTTCGCGGACGATAGCTATTTTTGTTGGTATTATTGAAATGTATCGTGGCGACTAGTTGTCGTTTTGTAAACGTGTAACTGTGTTACACTCCATAAATAGAACTACTCCGTGCCAGGCCACGCTTCCGAGAAGAGCCTTGTGTGAAACTGGATTAAAGGCTTTAGACCTCACATTCAGCCGCATAGTGAGTGACTGTTCGGAATAAACCGGCTCACACAAAGTGAGAATGGTCAATGCTATCTGCATAGTCTTTGTCACCGTTATCTGTGTTGCGCCGTCATTGGGACTGCCACGTGTCAGTTGTCACTGCTGTACACATAAACAGACGTGATGGGGATTCGTATGAGCACTGGTGATAATGCTGCTACCCAATTAATGTTCAGTATTAGTAGAATTGTATTTATAAAAAGTACCAAGGTCAATAACAGCTACAAATCATAGCACGTCGTCGCCATCGTAGTCATGAAAGCTAACCATATCTGATTGTAATAAAAATCACCACTGTCATTGTGTACGTGCGTGCGTGCGTGTGTACGTGCGTGCGTGCTTGGCAACGAGTAAGTGCTGAGTGAGTGACTAAGTGACTGATTGTTTTGATTGATTGATTGATTGATTGATTGATTGACTGGTTGGTTGAGTGTGTGTGTGTGTGTGTGTGTGTGTGTGTGTGTGTGTGTGTGTGTGTGTGTGTGTGTGTGTGTCATATGTGTGAATGAGTATATATATATATATATATATATATATATATGATATATGTGATATATATATGATATATATGATATATATGATATATATATATATATATATATATATATATATACATATATATGATATATATATATATATATATGATATATATATATGATATATATGATATATATGATATATATATATATATATATATATATATATATATATATATATTACTTATATAGTTCTGCAGTAAGTGACTGAGTGCTGAGTGAGTGAGTGAGTGAGTGAGTGAGTGAGTGAGTGAGTGAGTGAGTGAGTGAGTGAGTGAGTGAGTGAGTGAGTGAGTGAGTGAACATGTCCGTGTCCTTGTGTGTTAATGTTGTCCTGTAGACTGCGCATCACGGGCGTTCCACTTTCAGAACGTTTTATGTTATGGTTTAAAGGTTTCTAATCGTTTTACTATTCACACCGAAAGTCTGAACAAATTAATTGTTCACAACTCGCATGTTTCGAAAACTGCTACTATTTCCGTAACAACGTCACAACAAACCTTCAGTAGCAAAACGTCGAACGAACAATTTCACGAATGGGTACATTCAATCTACGCCCACCTCCACCGCCATTGCGTCACAAACCAACCCTTTCCTGCCGCCACTCTAGTCTCACTTACCAGACTCTGTATCCGCAGCAGCAGCAGGTCGATGGTGATGCGCACGGTCGACCTGACGTCAGCCACGCCGCGGGCGTCGGGGTCGTAGTCCCGCAGTAGGTGGTGGAGCAGCCTCTGCTCGGCGTACTGAGACTTGCCGTCCGTCGGGTGGCGAGGGGCGGGGGTGAACGTGTCGTACGGCCGCGGTGGCTTGTAGGCTGCGACCAGTGGGGACAGAGGCGTTACGGGGGTGGACGTCCAACTCTATTCTTACATTTGAATGACCATAAAGTCGCGACTTACTCTTATGTAAATTGATGAAATGTTTTTTTTTGGTCAAAGCCAGTGGATATAATGTTTTTCTGTCGTTTTGGGGCATGTGCAATTTTGTTAAATCCGCTTTGCTTTAGTTCAGTAATTAACGGAATAACTCGGTTCAAACTTCGGATAGAATGATAATGTGAATGTGCGCAGAAATTGCATGATGACTTACAGACAAATAAATACAGCTGACGTGGGAAGAAAAAGGTACAACATAAAAGATGGAAGGATCAGACTACATACGTACTTTTAAGATATATTTGTATTATAGTACTGTATTATATATATATATATATATATATATATATATATATATATATATATATATATATATATATATGTATATACAATTATATATATATATATATATATATATATATATATATATATATATATATATATATATATATATATATATATATATATACATATATTATACTATATACATATATAAAACAATAATATAATACAGATATTTGTTCATCTTAAAAATACAGTGATGTGCGGATGATCACAAGTAGAGTGTATTGTAGAACCCAAGTGAAGGAGTGTGCGATGAACAAGATTACACCGTAATTATTGTCGATAGGCCGATTACTCAGGACCGTGTTTATGAATGTCACTAATGGTGTTGATTACGTGAGTCTTACCTTTCACTGACTTGTTGAAGACTGTCACTTGCAAGTAGAAGGTGAGAACGTTGACCATAATCCTGGTGGTCAGCTGACTGGACATGGTGCACCTGACCGCAATCAGAACAATAGTGTCCGTGTGAGAATGCTAACTTGAATGTGTGCTTATTTCAATCAAGATACACAGGCACATGAGGTTGAATACACATGTTGACAAATGTCTAAGATACAAAGGCACATCAGGTTGAAGACAGGTGTTGACAAATGTCTAAGATACACAGGCACATAAGGTTGAACACATGTGTTGACAAATGTCTAATTTACACAGGCACATGACGTTGAAGACCTATAAGGATTGCCAAGTAATTTAATAAAAGAATAGTTTAATATTTGCGTTAATTTTCATTTCACATTACCATGCATACATTACTAAAAATCCTTTGCCTACTTACAACTGTATATATATATATATATATATATATATATATATATTATATTTTTATTATATTTTATATATATTATATATATATATATATATATATATATATATATATATATATATATATATATATATATGTTGTTTTATAATGTTAAATTCGCATAGTATATTTCAGTTGAATAATCTACTTAGTGATTTCTTCCTAGATTTCTATATATTTTGTTAGCAGATGAAACATCACTCTAGCCTATGTTTTAATTATATAACAACTGACAGCAAATGCTTCTATGCTTGTGTAAGAAGTAAACAAAACAGTTGTGATTAGGAGGGATAAATGGAAAGCGCTGGAATTATAAAATCAAACGGGTTTTAATGGCAGAGTTACCGAATGCATATATTTCAACTCGGTCTTTTTTACAGAAAATGTACATTCATTCCCAGTTCCAGTAACTTGAAGGAGGATGAATCAAAACAGTTAGGAACAGAGTCTGTATCTCCACAAATTATAGGGGGAAAAATTGAAAACATGAAAGCAAATAAATCAACTAGGGTTGAGTGGATACCATAACAACTGCTTAAAACAACACAATTGTTGACCACATGTATTGTCAGGACATCGTCAAGTATATTTTATTATCACCAAAAGATAGTTTAGCATGGCTAGACTGGAAAGTAGCAAATATTACGTCTCTAATATGTCAAGGGACAAAAGTCAAGGGACAAATATGAACATTGCAGATCGGTGAGGCCAACACTCGTTTTAGAAGTGGCTAGAAACGTCAGTTAGAGACCACGCGGTGGACATTCTTGTAGAACGTAAATTAATCTATGTGTGTTAACAGGGATTCCTAAAAGCTAGGTCTTATCTTAACCAATCTCTTTCGTTACTTGGAAGAAATGACAAAATATGATGGATCACCAGTGGATGTTATCTATTTAGATGTTGAGGAAGAGTGTGATGAAGTACCTCGCCAAAGAGTGTTACGTAAATTATAATGCTATAGAGGACGAATTGGTCAGTAGGATAGAACAACGATAGAGATGTAACAGAGTAATAGCAAAAGGGAGACTTATGTCAAACTACAAACAAATTATCAGTGGTGTGCCACAGGGAGCAGTCTTAACACCTGAAGTGTTCTTAATTATTTACCTGTATTTAAGAGCCTATATTATTTGTAATTTACGTAAACGATTTGGCGAATGATATATCAAGCATATTACTGAGATTTTTATAGGACACGAAAGTGTCAAGAAAGCATAAAAGATGTGCCGAGTTGTTACACATGTTACAAGTTGATGTAGCCAAATTGGTTAAAAGTCTGAGAAAATTACACATTTCTAAATGCGAAATACTTGCACTTGGGATATCGGAATACGGACACCAAATAATAGCATAGTATATATTTGGGGATACGTTACGTTAGTATGTAAAATCACGCAGGGAAATGACTTCGGAGTAAGAGTTAGTGCTAATATGAAAATTCCAGAACAATGTGGGTATACTGCTGCACACGGTAATCAAAATAATGATAGGGTTGATCAGAAGAAATATCACATATTACGAAAAACAACTATTTTTACAACTTAACAAATCGATTGTTAGGCTTCCTTTGGAATTCATGTGAAAGCATGGCGGCCATATCACAAGAAAGACATATATATATATATATATATATATATATATATATATATATATATATATATATATATATATAAATTGTACAACGACGAATGACCAAGATCATTCCTAAGCTTAGAAACCATGGTTATGAAAACCGAATTATATATATATATATATATATATATATATATATATATATATATATATATTATAATGATCTAATTTGGTCGAACGTTCATAGTGTTGGACTGTCAATCGAAGAAACCACGGTTCGAGTCCTGGTGATAGTCGCTCGGCAATGTCGTGCACCGTTACGTGGCCTGTGTCTTTCGGAAGAGACGCTACAGGCACAGTATTGTCACAATAATATGCGGGATGTAAACCTTTCCAGTTAATATTAGAAGTGGAAACTTGTTGGACGGTCTAAGCGTTAGGCATCCTCGTCATAATGTCATGTACAGCATGTTGACAGCACGATTTTGACGACAGTCAAGATATATCTAGTTTTTCTCTTGAGAAAGGCGAAACAGTGTGTTATGCATAGGTGTTCTCTTTGTTTGCTGCACTGTACTGATTTAGACTAGCACCCATGAAATTATTCCAAATAAATCAATCTAACGTTATCTGTTTCCACCAGTTCGCACATTTTGAGAACAAAAACTGAACTATCGCAAACAACGCACACCAACAAACGCCATCATGACAAATGCGTGACAACCGTCACCTCGGACACATCTGACAGTCGCTTCATCCGTGTTAGTGTTTACGGTTGTCTTTGACAGGGCTTTGGTTTCAAGGCGACATGCGTTCGTTGGCCGAAGCACTCCATCATTATGAATCGCAGTGTGACAGATCACGACTAGAGTGGCCGCCCGCTCATCGATGTTTATTGGAGCTTAAGTTTACCTCTCTCTCTCTCTCTCTCTCTCTCTCTCTCTCTCTCTCTCTCTCTCTCTCTCTCTATCTCTCTCTCTCTCTCTCTCTCTCTCTGACTGACTGACTGACTGACTGACTGACTGACTGACTGACTGACTCACTCACTCACTCACTCACTCACTCACTCACTCACTCACTCACTCTCTCTGTATCTCTCTCTGTCTCACTCGCTTGCTCGCTCGCTCGCTCACTCACTCACTCACTCACTCACTCACTCACTCACTCACTCACTCACTCTCTCTCTCTCTCACTCTCCAATCTCCATTCGCATACTTTCATCCATACGATGATATTACGTTTCTACTCTACACTTCGGGGGAAACGTTACATTGTCTTCGTGGACTGTTACTTGAGTGTGTTGGTACAGTAGAGACGATCCACGCCGTCCTGTCTTGGGCCAGTGCATCATTATATTAACCAGTTTTTGCTGGTAATCAAGTTTTGTTCGTTCTTCCGAATTAGCACTGTGACGTCAAACAGCAACAGTCCGCTCGTCAGTGTCAGGTTTATCCAACATGTCACCACGAAACACCACACTACATCATGTGATAATAATGATAATAATAATTGTAATAATAATAATAACAACAACAAAACTTCTGTTGCGCTTAAATCCTTGAACATCTACCACACAGACCATCAATACAAAATGGTTCCTCAATAATAATAAAGCTTTATTCGCGATTTTCAACACACACACAAACACACACACACACACACACACACACACACACACACACACACACACACACACACACACACACACACACACACACACACACTCACGCACGCACGCACGCACGCACACACACACACACACACACACACACACACATATATATTGCATCACATTATATACATATCATGTCATTTAAAATTATAAAGTATCCATTAAAAAGTATTATTTTGAGATAATAATTTGGCCATAAAATATATTTGCCCCTATTTTTAAGGTATCCTTTAAAATATTACATTATCTATTTATAAATTAAAATGTTAAGATAATAAATAAATAGTTCAGCTGTATCTCAGAGTCAGCAAATATTCCAGATGTTTCTGCACAATATATAGAGTGAACACTTCGTAAGTAATTAGGTAACAGACTGACGCGCCTTCCAATCACACATGCAAATGAAAACACGCACAGGCGCAAACATTATTATAATATTTTTATCGTCGGTCGTCATCGTTAGCATTATCAAAACATAATTGCTGGGCACTGGAAAACTAGAAGCGGATTACTCTCTGTCAGCCGTGGCACAGCCGGCTTGTATCACTATCTGGTTATCACAAGAAAAACGTATTTTTCGGCGTGGTTTTCATTCGATTATTTACCATCTTGCTAAACATCTTCACCGGCGCATATGCCACGGTGTAATTCATGGGATAATCCGATGTGCTAACAATGCTGTACCATTCCTAATATAGACGTGGTTTCTCGTAAGCAAAGTCAATGTTATACAAGTAGCGAACAAGTTGCTGCAATCATGTTCACGGGCTCGAAGTATTCTGCTTGACTTGTCTAAGAGGTTGTTTTTCTGAAGTCGTGAATCGATCGAGATTACGCACGACTACATATCATAATCATATGTTAACCTTTCACTTTGGAATAACAATTTCAGCTGGATACATAACATCTGTACAGAAGTGACTTGCGTCGGCGTTGTAATGTGGTTGCTGACAACAGGCGCGATAACTTCATTTGTACACCGTGCGTAGACGATGATAAATAGCCATAACTGTCGTAAGAACATAACTTGCGCGTGGGATAAACGCTGGAATAACGTGATACGAATTTAGATATTGTAATAACATCTGCTGTTTCGCACGGTGTACGTCTTTGGAGATGCCGACATGATGCCTAGTTTGAAGACATTGTGCGATTTATGCAATTCACTCTCGAGCAGCAATCAATAAAGTGGTCGTAATAAATGGGTTTGTAATGACAAAGGGAAATATGACAGACATGCTCGTTCCGTAATAATAAGATGTTTAATACGAAATAATCGCTACTAGGTTCCGGCTTGTTTGGTATATAAGATGATGTTTAATTGGGTGGAACGAACGGCGAACGTAAAACAAATGACGTGTTTACTGGAGGTGGTGATTACGTCACCATAACGAGATGCTACTACATTTTGTACAAGCATGCAAACGCGCATTGGCCTTTGTATACAATCGTGTTTTGTTTGGTCAGCTGCAACGATGGTAGCATTACTCTGACGGACTTCTGTTGGCGGGATTACTGCAACATTCCAGTTTTATGAAGGCGGTTATGATGCATGATTTTATAGTAGGAAAAACATGATTATGATAATAACGACGACGGCAGTGATTCGAAATTTAATATGACGATGATTGCGACGACGACGGCGATAACAAAAGAAAACAAATGCCCTGCGCTGGTCTCTTGAAAAGGCGGCAGACCGGCCCAGTAACAGAGACTGCAAAGGTGATGAAGAGACCGTTGAAGGAAGGACAGCGCATGAGTAACCATAACAAGAAAACATTTGAGAGAGAACTGACTGGACAAGACAGCGGAAACTGATGAACACTAAACAAATCAAGCAGACCCATGCCTTACAGACCCATGCCTTACAGACCGATCCCTTGCCGTAGAGCGCAGTGGCTCAGGGTTAGAGCCTCGGACTCTCGAATAAGATTTCCCAGATTCGAATCTTGTGCTGCAGTATTAACACCTTGCGCCAATTGTTTCACTCAGCTGTATAAATGAGTACCTGCCTATATACAAGTGGTGGATATGTGTAAGAGCAGCCTTTGCGCATTAAGTTTAGCATATGGCTGGATGCTTCCCAGATACGTTGAAATGGTGTCTGACTGAACATGTCTGCCAAGCAAGTAAAGTGTAAAGCGCTTTGAACAATCCTGATGATTGGATACTACGCTATATAAGAAGTTACATTTTACTTTACAATGATGTACATCTGTAAATATCTCAAGAAACATTGTTGTTGAAGCAACACTTATTTAAATGGATTTCCAACAAACGAAACTGGAATATATTAACACCAATGTGACGATTGCCCATATCACTACACTGGAATGTGTTTTGGTACGATTGGCAGCTTCTA
The DNA here is from genome assembly GCA_964017155.1 of Oasisia sp. SBJ-2009. Taxonomy (NCBI): domain Eukaryota; kingdom Metazoa; phylum Annelida; class Polychaeta; order Sabellida; family Siboglinidae; genus Oasisia; species Oasisia sp. SBJ-2009. The sequence goes on from OZ024854.1 coordinate 23,224,393, forward strand.
CTATTGAGGTAATCAATCGGCAATGCATCATCAAGATCCAGCCGTTGGCTCTCCAGGCACGCGAATGTACTTTGCCTATCTCGTTGCTGACATAGCGACATGTGTCCAATTAATCTCGAGATTATAATACCTATGTTGAATGTATGCCGCACGTCAAATTCTGTTTAGTTACTTCGGTAAGACTGTAACATTGTTCGCAATTTGACAGATTGACAGATTCCAACCAAAAACATGTTTAAATGGTTCAGAAATATATATATATATATATATATATATATATATATATATATATATATATATAATATATCTTCTACTGCACCTAGATGGTTATAGAAACCATTCTGTGTCGCTCAACGATGTGCGACGGTCATCGTAACATACGTTCTCTTATTAATTACATCGACTGCAAACTCCGGTTAGTCGAACTGACAAGTTCCGTTGAATTCTGGGCGCCACAATGTTGCACTCCCACGTCGGGCGTGCTGTACAGTGATTGACTGTCGCCACTGACCACCGCACGACAAGCCGAGTATTTCCGGGATTTACGGGTTCTTCGTAGGCACGCACTCGTCACCTCTGTCGTTGAGTCCATTAGTGTGGTCGTGAGCGTGACCGGTGGAGACGCCGTGGCTAGGGGTGACACTAATTTAATCAATCACCGTTGTTCCGTAATTCGAGCTCGCGACTGCGGATACCACTGGCGGACCTGTCAGCGCCGACCGCGTTTGTCTCTGCACTTCGGGACAGCCGACCATTCTTGTTGTTATTCTCGGAAATGATTAGATAATATCGATCCAGTGTGAGTAATCTGTTTGACTAACCAAGTTAGCCTTTTCGTGCGTCCGATGGACATGTTTTTCGAGTGCGACAAACGCATATGTTTTAACTGGAAGCAATATAACACGTGACGCGTTATAGCAACTGGGCAAACAACTACTGACAGCGCAATAAGAAGGCATAGTCGAAGAAGAAGAACGGTACGGGACATACACAGCCACATCTACATAACGTGTGGCTCCGTGATTCATATGTCTGGCGTGCAAAACATATGTGTAAAAGCTAACGAGCACAGCGATTGTCGAAGGTTTTGACATGCACAACATAGTAACATTTTCTATTGCTGAATCTATTTCGAATTAATTACTTACTACCTACCCTATGGCAATACCTCAGGGAGGTTGACGCCCCTGCCTTGCAGAATTGTAAATCACTGCCTTGTAGTATAGTTCTTGAAAGAAACGAAGGCTAAGGGAGCAAACCCTAACCACAAAACCATGTCACTGTGGCAGGATCAAGGGCGGTTGATGTATGGAACTACCAACATCTCTCGACCAGCCACTGCAGGGACAAATACTTTGGGTCTGTCTTGACATGTTCTTGCACGTGTGAGACTTCTATTTGCTACTCGAGAGAGAACCGCTAGTAACTTGCAAAAGCCAGCAGCACTTCAACACTTTTTGCTGGCAGCTTCCATGAAATGTACAACTGCACGAATCACCATACCGGATCGGCCGTCGCCCGAGTTACAAAGGACCGCGCTGCTCGACTTCATCTTCCGTCGATAGTGGACAATCAACTAGGAAGAAGAAGACAATTACTGACAATTGCACAATGGAACGTCAGGAGTCTCCTCGACCGAGTAGCAGCTGACCGACCAGAAAGACGCACGGCACTAGTAGCAATGGAACTTATCAAATACAACATCGATATCGCCGCCCTATGTAAACAATGTTCTCAGAGTCTGGTATTCCCAACGACTTGGAATACTTTTTTTGCTGGAGTAAAAAAATCTGAAGGTGAAAGAAGGGAGGCCGGAGTGGGCTTTGCTATCAAAAAGGATATCGTCACAAAGCTGGCTTATGGACATCCACAGTACCCGAGCCATGCGTGAAGCTAACTGCTGGACCGAGCACCAGATGCTGAGATCAAAAGTGGCTTTCAGAATACGACAAAAGCAAAACAGGCAAGGGACAAGTAAGTCGACCAAGCTGAACGCAACGAAACTAAGTACCATCAGCCATACGGAGAGTTTTGAGCAGGAGAGGGACAGTGCTCTCGCCCAATGGGAGGAGAAGGAAAGCTCAACACCAGATGAGGAATGGGCAGTTCTGCAGCAGGTCATATACAACACAACCAAGACATGTCATGTCTTGGCAAGCTAGACAGAAAAACACCAGGACTTGTTCGACCCCAACGACCAGGAGCTACAGCCTCTTATGAGCAGAAGAGACCAAGCCCACCAGAGAGTGTTGCAAACCAGGAGCACTAGATCCACCACTACAGCATACAAAGATGCCTGCAGACTGCTACAAAACCGTACCCGTGCACAGAAGTCGAAATGGTAGGAAAGGAGGGCAGTGGAGCTGCAGAGAGCTGCTGATAGTAACAACATGAAGGGCTTCTACAATGGACTGAAGGAGGAAGTGTGGGGACCCAAGAAGATGACCTGAAATCAACAGATGGAACCTTCTCTGACAGCAAGAAAATTGTGGCAAGATGGAGTGAACACTTCCAGAAGCTACTCAACGTCCCTGGCGACAAAGATCACGAAGCTCTGGACAACATCCCGCATCGCATTACCAAGACAAGCCTCGATGAGATTCCAGCCATGGATGAGATGGGTAGAGCAATCGTCTGCATGTAGATGGCAAAGTACATGGGGAGATGGAATTCCTGCTGAAGTATGGAAGCACGGAGGAGATAATCTGTTCAGCAGACTGCACAAACTAATTACCAATTGGGTGGGTTCTGTACCACAAACATGGAACGATACCAGCATTATAACCATCTACAAGAAAGGTGATCGAACAGACTGTGGGAACTATAGAGGAATGATTAGATTTCCACTCGGTGAAATACGAGTACATGCTTCATACTAATATCCCAGTAGTGACACCCGTCAGCATATCATACTTGGTATGATACCCACCAACATGTACTCTGCATGACACCCGTCAACATATTGTACTCAGTATGACACCCGTCAACATATCGTACTATGTATGACACCCGTCAACATATCGTACTCAATATGACACCCGTCAACATATCGTACTCGGCATGACACGCGTCAACATATCGTTCTCGGTGTGACACCCGTCAACATATCGTACTCGGTATGACACGCGTCAACATATCGTATTCGGTATGACATCCGTTAACATATCGTATTCGGTATGACATCCGTCAACATATCGTACTCGGTATGACACCAGTCAACATGTCGTACTCGGTACGACACCCGTCAACATATCGTACTCGGTATGACACCCGTCAACATATCGTACTCGGTATGACACCCGTCAACATATCGTACTCGGTACGACACCCGTCAACATATCGTACTCGGTATGACACCCGTCAACATATCGTACTCGGTATGACGCCCGTCAATATATCGTACTCGGTATGACGCCCGTCAATATATCGTACTCGGTATAACACCCGTCAACATATTGTACTCGGTATGACACCCGTCAACATATTGTACTCAGTATGACACCCGTCAACATATCGTACTATGTATGACACCCGTCAACATATCGTACTCAATATGACACCCGTCAACATATCGTACTCGGCATGACACGCGTCAACATATCGTTCTCGGTGTGACACCCGTCAACATATCGTATTCGGTATGACATCCGTCAACATATCGTATTCGGTATGACATCCGTCAACATATCGTTCTCGGTATGACACCAGTCAACATGTCGTACTCGGTATGACACCCGTCAACATATCGTACTCGGTATGACACCCGTCAACATATCGTACTCGGTATGACACCCGTCAACATATCGTACTCGGTATGACATCCGTCAACATATCGTACCCGGTACGACACCCGTCAACATATCGTACTCGGTATGACACCCGTCAACATATCGTACTCGGTATGACACCAGTAAACATGTCGTACTCGGTATGACGCCCGTCAATATATCGTACTCGGTATAACACCCGTCAACATATTGTACTCGGTATGACACCCGTCAACATATTGTACTCAGTATGACACCCGTCAACATATCGTACTATGTATGACACCCGTTAACATATCGTACTCGTTATGTCACCCGTCAACATATCGTACTCGGTATGACACCCGTCAACATATCGTACTCGGTATGACAGTAGTCAACATGTCGTACTCGGTATGACGCCCGTCAATATATCGTATTCGGTATGACATCCGTCAACATATCGTACTCGATATGACACCCGTCAACATATCGTACCCGGTACGACACCCGTCAACATATCGTACTCGGTATGACACCCGTCAACATATCGTACTCGGTATGACACCAGTAAACATGTCGTACTCGGTATAACACCCGTCAACATATTGTACTCGGTATGACACCCGTCAACATATTGTACTCAGTATGACACCCGTCAACATATCGTACTATGTATGACACCCGTCAACATATCGTGCTCAATATGACACCCGTCAACATATCGTACTCGGCATGACACGCGTCAACATATCGTTCTCGGTGTGACACCCGTCAACATATCGTACTCGGTATGACACGCGTCAACATATCGTATTCGGTATGACATCCGTCAACATATCGTATTCGGTATGACATCCGTCAACATATCGTTCTCGGTATGACACCAGTCAACATGTCGTACTCGGTATGACACCCGTCAACATATCGTACTCGGTATGACACCCGTCAACATATCGTACTCGGTATGACACCCGTCAACATATCGTACTCGGTATGACATCCGTCAACATATCGTACCCGGTACGACACCCGTCAACATATCGTACTCGGTATGACACCCGTCAACATATCGTACTCGGTATGACACCAGTAAACATGTCGTACTCGGTATGACGCCCGTCAATATATCGTACTCGGTATAACACCCGTCAACATATTGTACTCAGTATGACACCCGTCAACATATCGTACTATGTATGACACCCGTTAACATATCGTACTCGGTATGACACCCGTCAACATATCGTACTCGGTATGACACCCGTCAACATATCGTACTCGGTATGACACTAGTCAACATGTCGTACTCGGTATGACGCCCGTCAATATATCGTATTCGGTATGACATCCGTCAACATATCGTACTCGATATGACACCCGTCAACATATCGTACCCGGTACGACACCCGTCAACATATCGTACTCGGTATGACACCCGTCAACATATCGTACTCGGTATGACACCAGTAAACATGTCGTACTCGGTATGACGCCCGTCAATATATCGTACTCGGTATAACACCCGTCAACATATTGTACTCGGTATGACACCCGTCAACATTTCGTACTCGGTATGACCCCGTCAACATTTCGTACTCGACATGACACCAGTCATCATTGCGATATTCCACTGGGACAACACGAGCTGATCTGCCAATTATACATCAATGGCAGATACAGATACAAAAAATAATTAGTTAGATTATCCCCCGTCCTATTATACCACTTCTTTTTGGAAAGCACACATTTACCACCGAACGAGTCCTACTTTTCATCAGGAAAATCCCATTACTGTCCGCGTGGAATTACAATTGGATTTAGATTTTCCACAGCCATCAACACGATGAATGGGAGACATTGGATACGGTCGACCTACAACTGCTGCCATCCATCACGAGCTGTCGACGGACATCCAACAGACACCGTTCTCTTGCTTCACGCACGCGGGACGGGCTGTCACGTGATCAGTCCTACAGCCGAGGGCAGTGACAGTGTCTCGTGGAAGGATTGTCTTAGCCCATTGTCAACATTACCCAACACCTTGCCAGCGTGTACTAGATTCGGTTAGATCGGATTTTGGGGTAGCAAATAGCGCGTTCAAAGAACAAAGTTGGAAGTAAATGTCTGTGCTCGGTTTGTATTATGAGGGGACCACCTTTATAGACGATTGCATACAAAAGCAACATTACAACGAAACTTGGTTGTATATCAGGGGCGGATCCAGGGGTGGTATTCATAAATATTCAGGTGAACCCACCAGAATCTCGCTAATAACCTACTGAGCCTCAACAAATACACCGATTTGCACCCCTCGCTAAAGCTCGCCAAAACAACCATACTGAGACCAAGGTTATTAATTTATGCATGCCAATGCATTTGAATGTAAAACTACACACATCTTCATTATGTAACATCATATAACCCTCCCCTGTGTGGATAAACTAATAATAATAAACTTTATTTATTCACGATAACCTCATAAAATGTACATTTTATCTTCCTGAGGGTCGTGATTGTAAATACATGCACTAAACAATTTGATAGACTACCTTATACATGGCGTAATGCGTTAAAATATAGTGAATAATAAAATTAATTGAATGACAATAAAAATAAATATACTGAATAAATATTTAAAAAACTAGATTTCCATAAAAATAAATAAATAAATAGATAAATTATAAAACAAGACAAATAGCATTAGACATGTAAGTGTTCACTGCAACGTGCGTCACTGTTTGCTAGTTAAAAACTTGATGCATATGTGTCGTCTTAAAGGCAGAGAGACAGTTCGAATTTCTGATTATTGGGTCTAGTTCGTTCCATATTTGTGTGCCATTTACAGCAATAGACTTCTTGAAAACATTCGTTCGTGCTTTAGGGACATACAAGTCCCCTCTTTCATTTGACCGAGTTGTTTTGGTCGAGATGTTTGAGATCGGTGTGAACAACGCACACATATAGTCTGGTGCCAACCCGTTCACTGCTTTATACATCAACTGCGACTGTCTGTATTTGACGCTCTCCGGTAGTGGCAGCCAGTTTAATTGTTCCAACAGTGGATCGCTTGGAGCCCGGTATTCAGAGTCTGTTATTATTCTGGCAGCACGTCTTTGGAGTTTGTAGATGCGATCTGATGTTGTTGCATTCCCCCAGAGTGTGCTGCAATAGTCCATGTGGGGTAGAATGTAGCTGTTGTAGAACGTTGTCCTTGCTTTGTATGGAAGGTACTGTTTTATTCTGCACAGAAGTGCGAGTTTTCCGGCAATCGTGTTGTGTATATTGTGTATAGGGGCCTTCCAGGTTAGGAAATTGTCAACATGAAGTCCAAGTAGCCTCTCATTTTCAACCATTTGGAGTTTATCTCCCTTGATGCACACGGTAACGTTTGTTTTGTCGAGGTGTTGCCATTTTTGCCGGGTCGTGACGATCATGATCTTGGTTTTTTCAACGTTGACGACCATCCTATTTTCATCACACTAAACTAATTCGTATGTTAAAGGAATTTCTTATTAATATTCAAATGTGCAAATATCTAGATAAATAATGTATTTTTTTAAGAAAGGCTGCTAGAGGATATTAGCAGATTAGATAAATTGCTATCATGGTCTGCTGGGCTGGGTGGACACTGGGCAGATGGTTGTCTACTGCCGAGCGAACAGTTGCCACTTGCCAGCGAGGCCTGTCTTACTGCCATGTGTGAACAGGAATGCTGGCAGGGAATTGCGCCATGCCTAGCGCTGGCAGATTACAAAGGTCCAGGGAGGGGACGACCCCGCAGATTCAAACAAGTGTACACGAACCAACGAAGGAACGGCCAAAATACGAACGGATAAAACGGACGAACATATACTATTCATATTTTGCTAGGGATCACTATTTTGGGCGGTAGTATATTTTACGGCATGTGTATCACACAAAAACTAAACACAGCATATATTCGAGGACATGTTTATTTCCTGAATTTCATTGCTATATACCAAATGTGAACAACAGGTAACATGCGTTCTGTCATCAAAGAAGCAGACCCCCCAAAATGGAGGTTTCAGAATGTTACTCCAAGTCATGAAAATGTCCCAATTAGTTCAATTACCAGCAGCAACAACTGTCAGTAGCTTGTGTGTGACCCACGTGATGCAATCACAGCCTGGCAACGGCGTTTCATGCTTCCAGTGCGTCTCTGGATGGCTGCCATTTCAAGATTGTTCCATTACAAACATTGTGTTATCCTTAGCAAATTGTGAGTAGTATATTTCACTTACCAAACGTACCTCGCCGATATATGACCGCCAGAATAATCATTCCACGATTGTCATTCACGTGCAAAGAAAACGGTTATTCAATTAGCATAAAGTCTCAGTAACCGATTTCCCATTTCCAAGATATTACAAGTGTCTCGTACACTTTGCATACCAAGTGTTCCGTCGTGTGCCTCTCGTGCCTACGACCTTTTGTGCAGCGCCGAGGCCTGGATCGAGGAACTATAAATTGGCGACGGATGAGCAACGGCGACATTCACGAAACGTTTGATAATGTCACGTCGTGAAGGTTTATAGCTTCAGCCCTAACGCGGTAATATGTGCAGTAATATGTCCGATGAGTACGTATGATGGTGTCCATTATCTGACAATATCGTGAAAAGGACAAAGTACAAGGTTAGTAGAACATTAGTTACAAGTTATAAATTAATTGTTGTTTCTCACATCAACCAAATATAAGTTTGTATTTACATTCCGGCATCGTAACATGTGTATCCAAATTCTGTTTCATCAGTACTCGTTTGTAATTAAATATTGTATATGCTATATTCACAAACAAAAACAAGTTTAAATGCAGTGAATGGAAACATCTATAGAAACCTGTCTTGTATCCGTACTCGGTGTTCCATTACATTTTCGGGTAATTACACAAACAAGCATTTATTGTGTGGGTTCAAGAAGTAGTATGCACCAGTGATATCACGTCTTGATTTGTTAACATGAAAGTAAAGTCAGTGTTTGTAATATATAAACTAGCAGCTCTTCAAAACTAGGATGTTAGTATGAAGCACGTAATCGCATTTCACCGAGTCGGAATCAAATCATATCATTTATATAATACCAATATCGTTATAACAAGTATTACGTCGTATCATATTATATTATGCCAATGTCACATAATCAAGAAAGCCACACACACACGCGAACATTTGAGCTCAAACACCCTCCGAGAGTAGGTTACAAACGAAACCATTAACGCCTCAGAATCCGATGTCTTTATAAGTTCGATATAGATTGGTCAATTATTTTCGCACAAACATTATCTATATTACTTATGTGGCATATGGCAACCTTTATAGCATATTATGTTATGAATATATTAATTGTAGTATTTATAACTGTTTACATACAAGGTGTTGGATTTTTTTTATAATAAACGGCTAAAACAACTATGTGGAAATACGCCAAGTATACTCACTTGGGATTTGTCAACATTGTTTACAGAGCCGATTTCCAGAAATTGCAAATGAAAACCAGTTTTCTCCGACAATGTTAACCAAAGACGACGAATTCCTTAAACATTAATTAACCTGCTTTATATCTGGCATAGAAACAACTGTAATAGCTACATCGGACCAAATCAAATCATAATCATTACAACAGACTACGCATTTTCGATAGTGTGATACTCGTTACTGTTAAATCCGGAGAAACCAACCCTACTAAAGGATATAACGATTTTTGTGAACCATACAGCCACTGCCAGCATGTGCACACGCTGGAAATCATCTATTCCGTACGGTTTTATTGCAAGGAGGTTTTTTGGAACTCGCTACGTATTCGTCATCCTTATTTCATCAACCGGTTAAAGTTAAATCAGTTAAATATTTCTAGGTGAACACAATTGGCTGATGGACTACGGTCGTGTGGAACACATATGGCGTGTTCTGTCCTCTCCTGTACAGTGCAGTAGGGGATATGTGACATATTGCAGCAACGCATCTACATTCGTCGTCACGGAGCGTGCATCGGATAATGACAACGTTACCGTGTGGAAGAAACGAGAAGAAGATTGGATAATGGCAACATTACTATGTGGAAGAAACGAGAAGAAGATTGGATAATGGTAACATTACCATGTGGAAGAAACGAGAAGAAGATCGGATAATGGCCACATTACATTGGAGAAGAAGATTGGATAATGGCCACATTAGAATGCGGAAGAAACGAAAAGAAGATTTGATAATGGCCACATTACAATGGAAAAGAAGTTTGGATAATGGCCACATTACATTGGAGAAGAAGATTGGATAATGGCCACATTACCATGCGGAAGAAACGAAAAGAAGATTTGATAATGGCCACATTTCCATGAGGAAGAAATGAGAAGAAGATTGGATAATGGCCACATTACCATGTGGAAGAAACAAAAAGAAGTTTGGATAATGATAACATTACCATGAGGAAGAAAGGAGAAGAAGATTGGATAATGGCCACATTACCATGTGGAAGAAACAAAAAGAAGATTGGATAATGGCCACATTACCATGTGGAAGAAACGAAAAGAAGTTCGCGTGTCAAGATTTTTACCAACCGATGATTTATGGGCCACCCCGCATTGACTGTTTGCCTGCACCACGTGGCTGTGCAACGGTTGCAACGTCTACAGGCGAGCGACGGCCGAGTTCTTTCTCCGTGATTGATCTGACACTAATGTTGCGGATGCGGCGACTTGCCTGGCTTAGCGC